>OY744484.1:6714830-7072046 GCA_963556165.1 Tipula helvola
AAATCGGTCTCAATGTCTAAGTTGAAAATATTTTAGATCCAAGTTATTTTTTCGCCAAGTCCGATTTTACCGAGTTAAATACCAAAAATTGAGTACGATATATATAGAGGCGAATGGCCGGGTGGTAAAATGATGGCTTGATGTGCCAAAGGTCCCGGGTTCGATTCTACCAAATTCCAATGTTTTTTTTCAAAAATCTGAAATTTCAGTTTTTTTTTCGAATTTGGCCAAATTTTGATTTTTTTCTGGCGGATCTCCAGATCCGCCGATTTTCTCGGTCCCAAATTCAACTCATATCATTTTCTTCTAAAAACAAATTTTGGTATTTGCTTGGAATCGAACTCGCCTACCTTCGATTCTCACGTCCATCACCTTACTGCATCGGCTACCACATCATATACAATGATACACCGGTTTGTTTGTATTAAGCAATCATTTAGCAAAATTGTCCACAATATATGAATATGGTGACATCTATGTTAGGGCATATGTACTATATTTAGTACAGACATCTCTGTTGGGGCATACGTACTATATTTAGTAGTACTTATATTTAGATTGTTTCTTCGCTAAAAGTGCTAGTATATTTTGTTTTGCTAACAGAGGGCGTGGGTCGTACTTTTGTGCACAATGTCTGAGGTTCGAGTTTAAGAACTAGCGCGCATTTTTTTTTATTAATTATTATTGTATTAAAATTTTCAAAAATTATTATTTTTTTTCGATATTTGTAAGAAATTGATAGTACAGTGTCTAGGATCGAACTCGGTAACTTGCATTCCACAGCATTTCGTGCTACTACTTCTGCCATCACATGTTTTGGTATTTACACTAAATTTCTTCATTTTACGCAATCACAACAATATTTATTTGTACTTACCCATAATTATCACCATTTTTCAAAAACAGAATTATTTAAGATACTAAGACTGGGAAATTTTCCGGTATCCGGTAGGAGTTTTTTATTTCTTCACTTCTCACAACTTTAAAAGAAATACAACTTTTTTTAAAGCATAATGTTTTTCAATTATTTTAAATATAATATCAAATAATATTTATTTTAAACATATTTGTTATACATATACTTATATAATCAATTTTTACTTAAAGAAACTTAACTAACAAAGAAACATAAATTCATTTGGTTTTTTTTATTTATATTTTATATAAAAAGTAGCAAAAAGAATAATCGTAAGATTATAATTGTTATTAGTGGGTGTTTTAATTTAATTTTTTTTTTATAGATAAATAAACAATTAATTAAAATATAAAAAAAATCAATATTTACAAGGAACTTATCACTAAGATTTAGTTGTGTTCTTCCAAATTCACTTAAAGAAAATTCCAAAAGGTAACATCTTTTGAAATAGATAATCTTCTTAAAAAACTTTACCATTAACATTTCTAAATTTTTTGAATGCATACCAAAACTAAATTGTTTCTTTTGAAACACTGCATATATTTTTTACATATGAAAACTGGTAAACTTTGTGATTTTTTTACTCGAATTACATTATTTTACCGAATAATTCTACCGGGCTATGTATGTAGGCAAATATTTAATTAATGAGAAGGTAGTAAATTAGTTAACTTTATTTATCGGTTTGTCTACTAAATTATTAGCTAAAATATGAAATTACGAATAATTTTAGTAAGCACTATAATTTAAATAGTAAAATTATTTTATTTTTAATACGATAGATATAGACGTTAATGGATTTTTATATTAAAAACATAAATTATATAGCATTGTATAGCATTAATTCAAAAATATCGCGCATAAATACACTAAATAATATGTAATAAAAGATATGAGTAACTATCACAGAAAATTAAAACAATTTATAAATGCATAACTTATGTGTATAAAATAATAAAACAATAAAGAAAAATTTATCAAACTTTTCTTTTACGTTCAATTAAAGTTGCAACTATTTCATTTCTTTATTGTTGCTGATGCAAGCTACTGAAGTTTTCTTTTTTTTTAATTGGCCTTTCACATTTCAAAGACCGAACAAAAGATGCCTGTGACTACGAAATCGTAAAAAAATATAAAAAATTTTGTTATTTTTAATTACAAACATAAAACTAGTGCCTCGTTTGTTATACTATTATCATAATTGATATTTATAATTTAAACTGGAAGAAAGGTGAGGGGGTGGACAAATTTATCAAAATTGATTTATATTGTGGGTGTTCAGTTACGTGAACATACCAACTCCCCATGTTGCGCAAGAATGACCTCAGTCGTGTGAATAAGTGCATCCCGCAGTCCCGTAGTTTACGCAATTTTACAATCTATTTGATACAAAATATATAAGTATAATATATATAATATATATATATATATATATATATATATATACAATATAAATAATATATACAATATATATAAGACCGCAGCATCACTAAATCCCAATTTCCGAGTTTTGCCCTAGTCTAATTCCAGCTTTTACGATATTAATTCCTGCGACCTTATTTCGTTGCTCCCTTAAACAGCAAACAATTAAAAATGCTAGTTAAATGTTAAAGAGATCTTTTGTTTTCTAGCAAAATATGTTTAAGATGAGGCATTGTTTTTTTATGTACAAATAAAATGTAAAATTAAAATCTCTAATGGACGTGTTCAATCGGGCAAAAATGATAACAAATACATATCATATTATTTTAACCCACCCACCCTAAAAACCCTATTGAACAGCTAAAATTAAGAAAATTTGAACATTAATTTTAAATCGCTTAATTATAAATTATAGCTATTTTGTACAAGTATCCCAAAAATATTACATAGAAAATAAATCCAAATTCCAGACAGCTGTAATCTAAAAAAAATTATAAAAAATCTTGGAATTTTGTCAAAAATGATAAAAAATATCATGGTATTTTTTATTATCTTTGCCCCGATTAAACACTAGGAATAATAACAGGTTATATTGAAAATTAAGACAAATTTAAAAAAAAAATGTAAAATAAAAAATTAATTGTTTAAATTTTCCATAATAATAATAATAAACAAACTAAATTCGTATAGTCCTAAATTCCTAGACAATCAGAAGTTATTTATTTAATTTAAACACCTTTTTGAGATTAAAACCAACATTGTCTGTTCATCATCACCATTACATTTTCAAGATTTATTTATTGCAGCTTTCAAGATTTATTATAAAAAACTAGCATTTCAACATATATTGGATGAAGTAAAAACATTTCGATCGTTGATGCATGGAAAAAATATACGATTATGGATTGTGTTAAAAACGCTTCTTTAGCCATCACTCAGTTGCGAGAATCAACATTAAATGCTTGCCGGAAAGCTATTTGGCTTGCATGCGTCAAAACTGGAAATTCGGTACCCGAAAAAAATGTGGAATTCCAAAACTACCATCATAAAATCACGCTCGTAGGAAAGGTGTTTTCACTTATCATACTTTCCGATAAAAATTAAAATAAAATTATAAATTGATGGCACCGAATGTTGCAACGAAAAACCATTTGAATATAAAATTCGAGGAGTACATATATTGTTAACCTAAACAACAAACTTTTATATGATAATTAACAAGTATGTATGCAATTCAGCACATTCTTCCACTCTCGTTGCAAGTATTCAGTTAATTACATTAATATAGTCAGTTGTAATCCAAGTTTTTATAATACAAGTGTATTAAATGAATCATTCAATAAAGCAAAATTGTGTTAAATAAAATCAATAATAAATAAATAAAAAATAAAAAATTTGATTTTTTTTTATCAAATTAAATAGTAAATAAATTAACTTATACATATAAATACCTTTCCAATGAGCTATTAAATTTGAAAATCTGCTTTGAGTTACACCAAAAAAATATTGAATATTGAACCCAGAGTTTTTACTCAAATTAAATTGTTTCCTCTAGACAACTATCCAAATATCGAGACATTTGCAGAACTTGCCTCTGTAAGGGTGTTTGATTTCGCGTGGAATGGCTGTATTATATATGATCAAATAGTAGTTACCATAATACTATACAATTTCTAAACTATATACCCGCTGGAAACCTGAGTACAGGTATTTCTGAAAATCGAAATCGAGATTAATTAATTATTTCTAAACATATGTAACTACAAAATTATTTTAAATTTAAATCTCTCAAACAAATTATTAATTAATAAATTAAATTAAAATGAATTTATAAATTAACTTATTAGTAAAACAAAGATGTAATATTGTATATCTGGAAACTGATTAAAAATGTTTAATTAATTTTATATTATATTGAATAAATGATATTGTTACCATCCTTCAATTTCTATAACTGTTGCTAATTTGGAAACAAAAAATCACCACTCAGACACTCGGTAACATCACATCATCGAGAATTGTTGTACATTATTAATTGACCTTATTCGGCAATACCTCCTGCACTAATCCAGCCACACACCGTCCACAACCGATTCGATCACTTTTTTAAACCGTTTGCCCAAACTTTTAGCTACACCTTTAGTTTTTGGGTCGGCATAAATGGAGCTTTTTCTCAAGGCTGAACTACTTTCTCCTTTGAAAATAAAACGTTGCTGAAATCCTTATCTCGATGAGTCTCCGCAAACGCGTTGTTGTGATCAACAGGTAGTATGAGGCGGCGCATTATCGTGATGCAAAATAATAGTTGTCTGCCCAAAATTCTGATCCAAACACGATATTTGCGTGATATCAAACATTGTCAATCCATTGACAATCCATTAAATTAAAATCTCTAAATATGATGTATACTTAATACAGAATGAAGCCATTATTCACCCCTCCAAATTCACTCGCTGCTTCAGTCTCTCGAAAACACATCTGAAAATCCAATGTTGAGTCACTACTTCCTACCTCTACAAACCACTTAATCCAATTCCACTTAACTAAATGAAAGTGTTATAATAATATATGTATACCAGAGGTAGTTTCTGACCATCATACAAAAATGTTAATAAAATTAAAGATATGTAACATTTAAATCTTAATACTTATCTGAGTTGTTTATATATAAGTTTTTATACCTAGGTACCAAATGTAGACAAACCCCGTATACATTATAAAAGAAATCGTATCAAATACATTCAAATTTATTTTTATTTTTCCATTTTTTTTCACGGCACAACACTTTTATCGAGTAACACAAATAAAAATAAAATTATCACAATGATGGTTTAGAAATTGAATGTAAATGGTAAGATCTGGTCAAATGGAGTAAAACGTTATAATTTTGAAACAGGTATGACTACCCAAAGGACCACGTCAATTCGTCGAGAAAATTGACGTTTTGCATGCAGCCATATCAGTGGATGGCCACAAATTGTAAGAAATTTTTAAATTATTTAAAATTAACTACAACTGTTTTTAAGTTTTTTTTTTTCTAATTTGTCTTAATTTTCTAAAAATGTTTAATAACAAAAAAAATTATGGTTTAAATTTGGTTTTTATATAATAAAAAAGAGTAACTCATCTTACTTAAAAATATTTTGCAACAAAACACAAAATATCACAATCCTAGTTTTTTGGTATGCTTAATAGAATATTAATTGATGAAATAGAAAAAAAAAAATAAATAGATTTTTAAGAAAATTGGAAAAATACATTTTACATTTAGTTTTATATTTTTTTTTCTAATCTGGGTTAATTTATCTTTAAAATAACCCCTAATATCATCAATTTTGAATATTTTTTTTTTCTACAAATAAATTTTGTTATTCAATGGTATGTTCTTAAATTTTTAAAATAATGTAACACCGATGATACACGCACGGCAACAACTTACACAACAACAACCAAATATTTTGAAAAAAGCAAAACCAGACAATTTATGTCTCCACGAATTTTTCACCACAATATACAGTTCTTTACAAAACTATTTGTACTTTGCTCAATTTTTATTGAAACGTAACGCAAACAACATAGTAAGTAATTATATTCTGCTTTACATTCCAATCAAAAGTTTTTTTTTTTTTAATTTTAATTCTAGGAAAAATTACAGTTAAATTAGTTTTTAGTTCCCATAATTATTTGTGCATTACGGTTCAGAAATGAAAGGTGAGTTGGCCCATAATTCAGCACTCTCGTATAATCAGATTATCGAAACTCCTTTTCGAATCTCCCTTAAATCGAAACTAATGCTGCCCGAGGCAACTAATTATATTTAAGATATTTCTAAATTGTTTAAACTGGATGTGTGATTTTCTAACGTTAAATGATTATAAAGGTACTACCAGATAAATGTTCTTTAACTCTAACTTCAAAATTGCGCCCAGTCTGTTCGATATAAGAGGAACATTGCAATTGATCTTATAAACGCCAGATTTGGAAAGGTGATCAATTCTTGGTTTATTGTTAAAAATCATTTTCTTAATTGTATTATTGTTATAAAAAGCAAATCTAATATCTGTATATTGTGTCACGAGTATTTCCTATATTACATGTACAACCAAAAAGCAGACGTTTAGACAACTTAGAATCTTACGAAATCCGAAAAGCTATATTTCGTAACCAAAATATCGTCAACGAACAGAGAGAAATCCGTTTCTCACCAATTACCGACCCCGCACTGTTTTATTCCCATACTGATACCATCCCATAAAATGACTAACACGTCGCGTTATAACAAAATAAAGGGGAAAAAAACAACATTTGGAATTTTGTTATTCGGCCGTTGACTAATCATATAACTGCCTGTGTTTAACTCACCCCCTTTTAATTTTTAATGTTTATTGCTCTCACTATTTTTATTGTTTACCACTCCTTGTTTTATTTTTTGCTTTTTCCAACTGTCATTTTTATTTTTACAGTTTAGTAGATACTCCTGATGATGGCCTAACAAGCCGAAATCGATCGAGTGATTTTTTAAACCTTTTTTAAAAAAAATGTTTTTTTAAAAAAAAATTATAAAATGTGTGTATTAAGTGTGTTTCGCCAAGTGCCCACGGCAGATAGTGTAAAAAAAAAACTAAATTAACTGTAATTTTTCCTAGAGTTAAAATTTAAAAAATGTTTTGGTTGGAATGTAAGGCGGATATAATAGTTAATTAAATTAAAATTACTATGTTCAAAAAGTTCATTAATTATGCAATATAAATATAGTGGCCGGTATGCCTTAGAAAGCAACGAAAGCCTTAATTCCGCAAAAAAAAGTTTGGTTAACATATATTAATAAAATACCATATTGGATTAAAAATTGAGCATGCACAGATAGTTTTGTTAAGGACTGTATGAGTTCGAAAAATCGTTATATTTAATGCGAATCATAAAATTTATCGATCTCATAAATTATTATATAAAATATATTTCATTAAAAATTATTATTACTGTTGTTTTACCTAAGAAAATTTAATCTACAGTAAAACTTTTTTTTTTCAAGTTGTTGTTGTGGTTATAATTGTTGTAATTAGAACGAAAAGTAAAGTGTGCCACTAATTACGTAATATTATGAAAAACCAAATATGGATAACTGAATTTAATGAGAACTGTTTTGATTTGATAATATGTAGTTATGTATATTTACGGATAAAATAATTCGGCATTGAAGTCATGTGCCAAGTATATGTTAGTTAAGTGGTCCTTATTTTTGGTTTCAAGAAATCATTTCCTCTCAGGACAGAAATGTGTTCCTTTTCATAAATCAAACAAGTGTTCTGGACCAAATTAGTTTTAATCAGTGACGACAATGGTTTGAAATTCAGTACATTTCTTAACCTTAACAATTAAGACGGGGCGAGGCGGGTATTAATACTCGTTTCTACTATAAATATGGCTCAAATAATAATAAGTACAGCTTTACTACAACCATATCATTGTGGCTGTTCAGCTCAAATTTCATTGAAAAATATTAACTTCTTTATACTCCATTTACTAACTAACCCTGAATCAATAGTTTAATCAATTTAACATATCCTGTAGTTTATTACTTTTACAAAATCCAAACAAGCCTATGTTTTGCAAGCACATCGATTCCAAATCGAAAGATGATGTAAGAAGATGAAAACTACCAACGTTGACTACCAACTATAACTTTAAATTATATTTATTTCTAAATTTTGTTTGATTTGGAAACTATTTTTCGGATCAGCTAAATTAATCGAGTATCTGTCGCGTCAGAATGGTGAACATTAAGACTGATTTTACCGAGTTATGTCCCACCCTTTAGTATTCATCCCCATTCATTCATTATCATCAGATTAGGAATCGATGTGCTTGCAAAAGATAGGCTTGTTTCATATAAAACTCAACATTATGTTGTTTTTTTTTCTTTAACTCAACTAGGGCATTTTAGAAAGATAATGAACTACAGGATATTTCATAACTATGTATTTAACTTATGAATGAGGGACGGTAAATGATTAATGCAAACAATATAACTTTCAACCACCTTTGCACCGGTTAAAACTACTTTGATCCGATTTTGTCCAGCGCACTTTTTTTTTCATCAAAATGAATAAATTACCAATAAAAAAATTCACCATACCTCTAAAGGACTAATATAATTCTAATATAATATAATATGGGATGTTTCACATCAACCGGGCCACCTCTATGCCCAAAATTTAAAGCATCCAAAATTTTTTTCAGTAATATTTTCGTTGAAACGTCTAATTTCGAATGCCGAGTGCCGTTTAAAAAAAAACAAGATGGCGGCTCAATATGGTGGCTAAAATCAATATAATCGTTGATTCGTCTCTTAGTAATCGTGTAACTTCTGAACGACTTAATCGATTGAGGTCATATTCACACCATATATTTGTTTTGTCGAGGTGATGGTTCCTACTTCCTAGCTATGCTATTATCCGATAGGTGGCGCTGTAGTCAAGTTATTAACAAATTATATTATTATGGACCGAAATGATTCATATTCACAATATACGTTGGTTTAGTGCCAAAAAATAAAATCACAAAATATGGACCCGATAGGTGGTCGAGTTATTAAAGAATTTTATTTTTATAATCCGAAATGATCTATATTTACCAGTGTTTAAATTGTTCCCTTCTTTTATCTTTTATTTTTCTGTAAAGCAAGGAACGAAATTTGAATTTAAACACTGATATTTACACAATATGTTCGCGTGGTCAACAAAATTGATGCTGCCGTCAAATAGATGGCACTATTTTTTGGTAAAACTCAATTTTGACATATGAACATCATTTTTCTTTGGATTTCGGCATACAAGATTTTATATTTTTATCTTATTTTATTTTGACTGACAAAACTCTTATTCGCATTGGAATTCAGGCTTAAAACTGGACTCATTTTAAAAATAAATGAATAGGGATTATAATTTGAAAATATTCATTTATTTTGAAAATAAGCCTAATTTTATAATTTTTGGATAGTTAGTTTGCCACCATGTATCTTAAAAAAACAACAATGATTCATATTTGCCCAGTGCTAGTTATGTATTAAAAACATAAAAATCGTAAAGTTATCGGTCCCACATAAAGAAAGAATTTGTGATTCCACGTATATATAAATGGGTGATTATTTTATATTTCGGACAACGTCAAAAATTCATTTCGCAAATTTTTATTTTTTTCGTGTTCCTCATTGAAAATAACGGAAACATTTTTTGTTCAGTTTTACTTTTCTGAAAGGCTGCTGTTTATTTTTATTAAATGCCGTGTTTTGGGTAAATTAATATTCGTGGGGAAAATGCCATCTATCGGCCAAAATATAAACGTAGATCTATCTGACCCAAAATAATACCTTTCTAAAATAGTATGACATTTTCAAAAACTGTAATATATCGAATAACGGGACAACCGAAAGTAAAATTAAAAAAAGAAAATACGTATACCGTTATTATCACTGAGGAACATGAAAAAAATAAAAATCTAAGCGATGAATTTTGGGAATTGTGGTAAATTGGCTACATATATGTTGGCTACATATGCGGCACTAAGTTTTAATGGCATAAGTCTAAAATTTGCATTTTTTCATGAAAACGTTTATGAAATTAAGAGTTAATGAAAATCGTATGAATTTTTTTTAAATTTTTAAAAGCTTATTATGGTTGTCTATAGTTGTCGGAATATTATAAAAAAATTGGATTACAAAAAGGAGCTTTCGAATTTTAAATACTACGTAAAAGAGCTTAACTCGACTTATGCCACTGTGACTTGTCGATATATGTATATATATACAGTTGCGAACAAGACATTTGCAACTATTGGATAACAATCATATATATTGTATAATTTAGAAGTACATATTTTAAATACGATTTTTAATTTCAATATTACTTTGAATTATTTAATTGTATTAGTTCCAAATGTTTTGTTCGCAACTATACTTTATATGTAATATAAATTAAGATAAATACGCTTATTCAATTGCTTTTTCCATAAATTCAATAAACCTTTTACCATACTGTTCTGGGTCACAAGTTGAAATTCCATCAACGTTACTTCCGTATTTCACTGTTTTTGCCGCTTTAGCCGCCTGTTTCAAATAGAATAAAATAGAATATTTATTTATTTATGTATATATAATAACAATAATTTAGTATTAAAAGGAATCGATCTTGCCGATCCTCGGTTTGCTTTACACATGAAAACAAAGAAATACGAACAAAACAAAATTAGGAAAATTGGATCCATCATATAATCCTCTTAAATTTTTCCAAGCAATATGCACCTCAAACTTAGGCATATTATTTATTTCGAACAATAGCTCATAATAGACTCTATAGCAAGAACTTAATATTTAACAAAAATAAAAAGACAAAGAAAAACGACTCTAAAACTATGCTAGAATAGGTAAAAATGTGATGGGTCCCGGTCGATGCGGCATATTTCAATACGGCATATGTCAAAACGGCATATTGTTGTGAAACATATGACATAAAAATAAAATGTAAATGATAACATAGGAAACTGTATGTATCAATTGTTTAGGTTGTTTACCAATTGTAGTTTTAAGAAAACGAAGAGAAATAAAAATATGTAACATAGGATAATGAACCGTAAAACGGATAACATAAAAGATCACAAAGAAAAGCGATCTAAAGTAAATAATAAATTATGAAATATTGTATGCGTAAAATTAAATAATAAAGTCTGATGGTAATGAAGTATGAGGAAATACAAAATTGTCAAAATTAAAATATCCTGATTCAGCAACATACTATCCAAGTTCTGGTAGAGGTACACCATCAATATTAGATATCATTCTAGCTAAAAATGTAACAAACATTACTGAAGTTACAGTCAAAAATGAGTTATCATCTGATCATTTCCCAGTTACTTTTAGACTCACAGACCAAGTAGATACTTGTAACTATCAATCATATGTACCGAATTTTGGAAAAGCTAACTGGTGCAAGTTCGCTAATTATATTAGCAATCATTTAAAACTTAATGAAAAGTCAATGTGTGGAATAAAGACCATAACTGAAATAAATAATTCTATTGAGCAAGTCACTTCTATTATATTCGTCAAATTGGAAAATCATACAAACCTGGAAGGCAAAAGTAAAAAGTTTTTCTTTTTACTTTTTATTTACAGGTTTGTATGAATTTCCAACTTGACGAATAAAAATTTTTGCTCGTTATATTGGAAATTCATACAAACCTGTAAGTCAAAAGTAAAAAGTTTTTGCATTGTGAATGCTGTGTGTGTCCGTCATAGTTTCGCTTGTTTTTTACTCTAAGTTTATTTTTTGTTGCAACTGGAAAACCATAACACAAAAAACACAAGTGATTCCGTCATACACAGCATTCACAATGCAAAAACTTTTTACTTTTGATTTACAGGTTTGTATGAATTTCCAACATAACGAGCAAACATTTTTATTCGTCAAATTGGAAAATCATACAAACCTGGAAGGCAAAAATAAAAAGTTTTTCTTTTTACTTTTTATTTACAGGTTTGTATGAATTTCCAACTTGACGAATAAAAATTTTTGCTCGTTATGTTGGAAATTCATACAAACCTGTAAGTCAAAAGTAAAAAGTTTTTGCATTGTGAATGCTGTGTTTGTCCGTCATAGTTTCGCTTGTTTTTTACTCTAAGTTTATTTTTTGTTGCAACTGGAAAACCATAACACAAAAAACACAAGTGATTCCGTCATACACAGCATTCACAATGCAAAAACTTTTTACTTTTGATTTACAGGTTTGTATGAATTTCCAACATAACGAGCAAACATTTTTATTCGTCAAATTGGAAAATCATACAAACCTGGAGGGCAAAAGTAAAAAGTTTTTCTTTTTACTTTTTATTTACAGGTTTGTATGAATTTCCAACTTGACGAATAAAAATTTTTGCTCGTTATGTTGGAAATTCATACAAACCTGTAAGTCAAAAGTAAAAAGTTTTTGCATTGTGAATGCTGTGTTTGTCCGTCATAGTTTCGCTTGTTTTTCACTCGGTTTTTCTTTCTTGCAACTGGAAAACCATAACACAAAAAACACAAGTGATTCCGTCATACACAGCATTCACAATGCAAAAACTTTTTACTTTTGATTTACAGGTTTGTATGAATTTCCAACATAACGAGCAAACATTTTTATTCGTCAAATTGGAAAATCATACAAACCTGGAAGGCAAAAGTAAAAAGTTTTTCTTTTTACTTTTTATTTACAGGTTTGTATGAATTTCCAACTTGACGAATAAAAATTTTTGCTCGTTATATTGGAAATTCATACAAACCTGTAAGTCAAAAGTAAAAAGTTTTTGCATTGTGAATGCTGTGTGTGTCCGTCATAGTTTCGCTTGTTTTTTACTCTAAGTTTATTTTTTGTTGCAACTGGAAAACCATAACACAAAAAACACAAGTGATTCCGTCATACACAGCATTCACAATGCAAAAACTTTTTACTTTTGATTTACAGTTTGTATGAATTTCCAACATAACGAGCAAACATTTTTATTCGTCAAATTGGAAAATCATACAAACCTGGAAGGCAAAAATAAAAAGTTTTTCTTTTTACTTTTTATTTACAGGTTTGTATGAATTTCCAACTTGACGAATAAAAATTTTTGCTCGTTATGTTGGAAATTCATACAAACCTGTAAGTCAAAAGTAAAAAGTTTTTGCATTGTGAATGCTGTGTGTGTCCGTCATAGTTTCGCTTGTTTTTTACTCTAAGTTTATTTTTTGTTGCAACTGGAAAACCATAACACAAAAAACACAAGTGATTCCGTCATACACAGCATTCACAATGCAAAAACTTTTTACTTTTGATTTACAGGTTTGTATGAATTTCCAACATAACGAGCAAACATTTTTATTCGTCAAATTGGAAAATCATACAAACCTGGAAGGCAAAAGTAAAAAGTTTTTCTTTTTATTTTTTATTTACAGGTTTGTATGAATTTCCAACTTGACGAATAAAAATTTTTGCTCGTTATGTTGGAAATTCATACAAACCTGTAAGTCAAAAGTAAAAAGTTTTTGCATTGTGAATGCTGTGTGTGTCCGTCATAGTTTCGCTTGTTTTTTACTCTAAGTTTATTTTTTGTTGCAACTGGAAAACCATAACACAAAAAACACAAGTGATTCCGTCATACACAGCATTCACAATGCAAAAACTTTTTACTTTTGATTTACAGGTTTGTATGAATTTCCAACATAACGAGCAAACATTTTTATTCGTCAAATTGGAAAATCATACAAACCTGGAAGGCAAAAATAAAAAGTTTTTCTTTTTACTTTTTATTTACAGGTTTGTATGAATTTCCAACTTGACGAATAAAAATTTTTGCTCGTTATGTTGGAAATTCATACAAACCTGTAAGTCAAAAGTAAAAAGTTATTGCATTGTGAATGCTGTGTTTGTCCGTCATAGTTTCGCTTGTTTTTTACTCTAAGTTTATTTTTTGTTGCAACTGGAAAACCATAACACAAAAAACACAAGTGATTCCGTCATACACAGCATTCACAATGCAAAAACTTTTTACTTTTGATTTACAGGTTTGTATGAATTTCCAACATAACGAGCAAACATTTTTATTCGTCAAATTGGAAAATCATACAAACCAGGAAGGCAAAAGTAAAAAGTTTTTATTTTTACTTTTTATTTACAGGTTTGTATGAATTTCCAACTTGACGAATAAAAATTTTTGCTCGTTATGTTGGAAATTCATACAAACCTGTAAGTCAAAAGTAAAAAGTTTTTGCATTGTGAATGCTGTGTGTGTCCGTCATAGTTTCGCTTGTTTTTTACTCTAAGTTTATTTTTTGTTGCAACTGGAAAACCACATTAGCTTTACAAATTTCAATCAAAACCGGTTTTGTTTATATTTCGGCGCGCATGCGCAACAAATTAGTTTTTTTTGTATATAAATTATATCAATTCAAGAAAAATTGATTATACATAAATATGTTTCATTTTCTTTTAATTATATCTTATCTCTATATAGACAGGTACAACGCGCACCTATTTTCAGGTGTTACTTACACCAATACAAGTGCCTTTACAAGTAAAGTGCAGTAGATAGACCCCATGTACTGCTAATGTTTTGTTTGGGTATAATGTATATGGAGATTACTAGGGAGTCACCTCTGACAATTGATTCAATATTATTGACTAAGTACGCAGTTATCGAGAATTGCAATAAACTTAGATAGTGTGAACTATGAAACCTCTTTTTATTTTCTCCGTTTAATTTAAGTGTACAAAATTAAAATCAATATTACATGTAATAAGATTGTTACGTAAATGAATTTTCAATTTTAAATAAGAAATTGTAAAGAAGTGATACTTATAATATTTTATGTAAAGTTGCGTTATAACCAGCAATGGTTCGAGCAACTGAATTCCAGAAGTACTAAGTATAGCTAATCGTATAATAATAACACAAAATGTACATTAAATCGAATTAAATTGATCAGATTAGTATATATAAGTACATATATAGAGTTAATAATAAATTGTTACTGAAATTTGTTTAATAAATTTGAATAAATAAAATAAAAAAAAATAAAAAAAAACACGCATTTCGTTTCAGGAACATGAAAACATTACATGGTAGACAACCATCAATGGATTTGAAGGACTGGGCAATATATTAAATTAAGATATAACGAATATAACGACGGCTACAAAGCACTATCGTGTAACGTTTTTTATATTTTTACAGAAGGCGAGGAAAAACAATCGGATTTACAGTGAAGATACTCTACAATGAACTAACAAAATGTTAACCTTTGAATATTTTGTAATTTTATTCTAGTATGTACTTACTCTATTCGATGTAATTTAGAGAACGTAAACTAATTTTCACTTATCTTATATTTTCACACACTTTACACATCTAAACTAGATTTAATCAAATAAAATCAAAGTGCCAACCATTTATTTTAACTTATTCACGATACAACAAGATCAAAATATGAAACAAAAGAATCGAAAATGTCATAAAGTTAAGTTTTTGTGTCACACGCATAAAGCGCTATGCATAACAAAAAATTAATTTTGTATGTTCATTAGCCATATTTAGCGAAGATACATTTTAAAAATGTATTTCTTGTTTTGAAATTTTTAATTGTGAATTTAAATTTTAGTTAATCATTTTTATCGGTTTGTTAATTTGACATTGTCCAATTTTAATTATGTTGTATTATTTTTTATGTTTGGTAAAACATTTAGGGTCCTAGTTTTGGGTTCATGTTACACGCTGCGTTAGAATATTATGTTAAATGTTGCATTAAAATGTTACGTGTCATGTAAAATGTTATATTAAATAAAAATATGTTGTCTATTTTTATTTATCACATTAAAATAGAAACAAAAAAGACAAAAAACATAGCGAGAGTACTTTCAGTGTTCACGTTGCATCATGTATGCTGTGTTAAAAATGTCATGACGACATCTTTGAGGCTAAATATTTCTGTGCGTCCGACTTTTTTTTTTGTAAAGTTAAATCGTGTCTAGGATAATTTGAAGTAAACCCTAGATATCTTGGCATTTTACTTATGTTATATACGCTGCATTTCTTGACGCATAGTGTGATCCGGATCAGATCAAAATTTATATGTGAAGCAACAACAACATTTGAACCAACATTGATTTTGGATCACAAATGGTGATTTAAAAATTAGTTCAGCTATTAAAATGTAGTTGAACAGTATTTTGTAAAGCGACAAAGAATAACATGAATACAGTACGAGTATGAAGCGGTACAAAGTATTAAATTTGTTTAGAGTTGTAGACAAGAAGAAAATGTAAAACAAGGAAAAAACCGAAGAAGATATTATTCGAAAAATAAATGCTAATGGAGGAGGCAGCATAAGTGTAGAGCGCGTTTTATTTTAAATGTTGGTAAAAAGACCAAATAAAGCACAACAAATAATTGAATGATTATAAGGAAATTAAATACAATCCATTTAATCAGGTGTCCTAAACAACAAAAACAAACAAAACGAACCGTGCGTAATCGATTTAACTAATTTTTAAGGGGATCCGCTCGAAACGATATATTTTAAAACGGGATATTGCAAAACGCGATATGATACAAAACTGACAATACTTTGAGCGTTAACTCTGGTCCGTGACATATACTGTTCATTTCTAATTCATGTATTTTCCGCTTTTCGCCAAACGATAGCACGGGTAAAGTTCCAGCCGTAGAAACCTTCAATGTTTCACCCTGTTTGGCGACTTGAATTTCAAATGAAACTATTTTCTTCTTGTCCGACAATAATTGTTCATTATTGATTAAATAATCAGTACAGATAAAGTCCAGTAGGATATTTATTTCATGTGCATCGGAGATTTGGATGCTACTTCTTCGTTGACTGACGCATGTCAAGTTTATCTGGTGGGTAATTAATACAATAACCAACAAAATTTATGATTTTATTTTAAATTCATAAGTAAGCGGAACAATTTTCAAATTGAACATCAAAAACCCAGAAATGACGATTTTTTTGGGTATAAAAAAGGCAAAAAATCATTATATTATTCAATAAAATTTTAGTAGCGGTCAATTGAGGATGATGATTCTGATTGTGACTGTAGTGTCGAAAAGATGTTTTTTAACTAAGTTAAATTAGAACAAAGTGTAGCCATTTTTTTATTGAAATTAAAAAGTAATTTTCCAAATTAAATACAAGTAAAGTAAAGTATATAATACACAGCAATTTAAAATCAGGTGAGTCTAAATTGTAGATAGAATAGAAACAACACTATTTCAAGCGTTAATACGCCTAAGTAGTTAAATAAAAAATAAAGCTAGGTTATGTTCAAAAGTTGTTTTTTCTAAATACTAAATATCAGTGTTTAAATTCAAATTTCGTTCCTTGCTTTACTCTCTTTTTGCTAAAGGAGAGAAAAAATATTTTGTTTTGTTTCTTTCCTCTGAAACGAAATTCAACAAAATAAAATATCTCTTTTCTCCTATCCTTTGTGTTTTATATGAGGAGAGATATTTTACGTTTTTCGATTTCGTTTTCGGGGAAAGAAACAATAAAAATATATTTTGTTTTCTTTCACAAAGAGAGAAATAAAAGATAAAAGAAGGGAACGAAAAATGAATTTAAACACTGCTAAATATGCAATTGTTTCGACTTCTCATTTGGGTAATCAAATATTAAAAAGTGATAGGAACGTGTCTTCTAGAACCAATGTAGGAGGAAATATGGAGAAAAATGTTCTAAAGAACTATAAAAATACCAAAAATTTAACAACGGATGTTAACAATATTTTATCAATGGCTACCAACATAAAATTGAGCAGCATTAATATGGGAAAGTAGACCCCTATGGGTGGAATGGACAAAAATACAATGAACATGTACAGTATTCAGGATAAAGGCCTGTTTAAGGTGATAGTAATCAAAGAAAAAATAAATATCTTACACTTAGGGAAATCAATTAAAGCTAATGGATTTAAGAATATACTAACCGTTGAGCAGTCCAGAATTATCTTCAGAAACTATAAAAATGCGAACGATTGCAATAAATCGGAACCATTCAGGAACTTTGATAAATACAACGCTTTTAAAACGGATGCATTTGTAAAAATAGTTGGAGTAATTAGAGACATCACATCCCATTGGAAATATCAATAGAGGAAATCACAAACAATATTAGCTCAAGTAACACAAGAAAAAAGAGATATGGAGCTGGTTAAAATTACGTTTTTAGCAGACTTAATTCCTAATAATGTCACGATGTATGACAATATATTGCTAAGGGTAAATCACTTTATTCCTAGCCCAATGTATTACAAAAATTGTCAAAACTACGTTCATACAATAAGCAGATGTAAATCGAAGGAAATAAAACTATGTGAATTATGCGCAAAGAGAGAGGATAATCACTTATGCGATAATAGAGAGAAATGCAAATTCTGCGGTATAGGGCATAGAACGAATAATAAAATCTGTTCAGAAAAAAGGAGACAAAGGAATATTACAGAATGCGTGACAATCAACAAAATTTCATTCAGAGCAGCCAAGGAGAAACTGTTTGGACCGTCACAGAAGAAAATTTAATTTTCAGATTTCAATCCATCATTGGAGGAAAATGGAATTGAAGAAAGGAATAAGTTAAGCAAAAATTTGATGACCACAGAATCTAAACTGAACGAATTAGCCAACACGGTTGAGGAACTAAAGAAGGAAATCAAGAAGAAGGACGGATTAATATTAAAAATAATTGGGAAAACCAATCACGCAAAAATCAGCAAAGATAATCCAGCGTATCTGGATCTAATACTCATGGATTTAGAAGAAGCCAAAATGGAATCTAAGTAATAAATGTTAAGCTTTAATAAATGTATTATATTAAATAAAAATAATGATATTCTAAATTTAAATATTAAATGGCAATGGGTAAAATAAAAATTATGTATATATACTTAAATATAAGAAGCCTTAAAAGTAATAAAGACATTTTGGAACAATATATTACAAATAACAATATAAGTACATACATATTATTATTTTAACAGAAACCTGGACGAAAAATAATGAAGTTATTTCTCTTAAAAATTATAATCTAATTACTAAAAACCGATTGGATGGTTACGGGAGAGTTGATTTCCTAGTTAATAAAAAATATTCTTATAAAATTATAAACTTGAACTATCTTTATAACAAAATCAAGTGCTAAAAACTAATATAACATACAGTCCTCGCCACAATTGTTTGTACCTCACATAAATTTCATATTGATCTAATTAAAAACTAAAATTTTTGTTGAAGAGTACTATTTAATCCATAAACTTTATTTGCCATTTTTCTTGTTATTTAATGATAATTTATATAAAAAAAAAAAATTTATAAAACGAATTCAGTTAATTAGTTAAAAACGAAAATTAAAATGCCAAAATTGTTTGTATCTACTGTTTTTGCTCCACAATTGTTTGTACCTGACAAAAAAATGAACGAAAAACAAGAGGGATCTCATTTTAATTTAAAAATCGTTCTACTCAGTATGAAGTATTCCCTCCTTTATTGGAAATAACTTCTTGGAGGCGGCTCGGAATTGAATTCACTAGATTTATGAGGGTTTCTTTTGGAATTTGATCCCAAATAGTTTTTATTTCGTCAAAAGTTTCACTGGGTTGTCTCCCAATAGCAATTGTCATTTTTTGCTTTATGTAATGCCATAGATTCTCCAACGGATTTAAATCTGGGCTTTGAGGCGGCCAATCTATGGTTTCTTGATCCAAATCTCGTAAAAATTTCATGATCATTCTGCTCTTATGAATTGGTGCATTATCTTGCTGCAAAATACAGTGGGGCCCAATCCCTTTACACCCGGAAACAAGAGCATTATCATTTAGTACGTGTAAATAAGTACTGGATGTTACTTTTTCAGGCAACGAAATCAGATCACCGACGCCGTTATATGAAAAGCAGCCCCATACCATCACTTTTCCTCCTCCACTATGGCGAGTTTGCATGATAACGCTGCGTGCATCCTTTTATTTTGCAGTAGAATAGTAATATTTTTGCCGTAGGTTCCGTCTAAACTGAAGCAGGACTCATCGGTCCATAATACGTTCCGCCAAAACTCCACGGGCTTAGTTAAATAACTACGTGCAAACTTCAGTCGCTTTTCTTTATTACGGGCGCTTATAAAAGGCTTCTTTTTGATTAGGTACGATTTCACATTAGCTTCACGAAGCCGTCTTCGAACAGTCGTTAGGCTCATTTTGAATTTTCGGAGCTTATTTATGTTACTTTGAACAGACTTGAGGCTTTCCTGAGGATTTCGCTTTAATATTGTAACTATTCTATTATCCTCTTTAGTAGTTGTGGCTCGTTTTCTACCCCTTCCTTTAACATTTTTCAAACTATGTTGGCACTTTGATTTTTTTATTTGGTAGAGTACCGAATTCTTATGGCAGTTGTTCATTTTGGCCAGTTCTTTAATTGGTACTCCAGCGGAATACCCAGCAACAATCGCTGCACGCACTTCCAATGAAATTTCTGGTTTTTTTACCATTGTCTAAAATATGGACTGCACTATTGTAGATGAAAATTATTACTAAAGCCGCACATGCAATATTCAAGAAAAAACAAGTGAACAAATCTAGTATTCCCGTTGCTATAGCCGTTGTTTCGCGTAGGTACAAACAATTGTGGAGCAAAAACAGTAGGTACAAACAATTTTGGCATTTTAATTTTCGTTTTTAACTAATTAACTGAACTCGTTTTATAAATTTTTATTTTTTTATATAAATTATCATTAAATAACAAGAAAAATGGCAAATAAAGTTTATGGATTAAATAGTACTCTTCAACAAAATTTTTAGTTTTTAATTAGATCAATATGAAATTTATGTGAGGTACAAACAATTGTGGCGAGGACTGTAGAAAAATTTAGATTTGCACCAAGTAGCCGGATTCTTAAACCAAGCCAAACTTACCATAAATGTTGAGAAAAGCAAGTTCCTTATAAAAGAAATAGCTTATTCGGGTTATATAGTGGGAGATGGGATACTGAAAGTAAACCCCCATAAAGTTTCAGCAATAACTGCTTATTCTCCACCTAAAACAGTTCGTCAGATTCGCAGGTTTTTAGGAATGATCGGTTGGTACCAACGATTCATATCTCGCTATTCCGATATTGCAGAACCATTGACAGGTTTGCTTAGGAAAAATAAAAAATTTGTATGGACGGCGGCGGCGGATAAATCATTCAATGAGCTGAAAATCGCCCTATCATCAGCTCCTGTTTTATGTCATGCTGATTATACTCAGCATTTTTATATTCAGTGCGATTCGTCTAATACCGGTGTGGGGGGGAGTATTATTTCAAAAATCTGCTAGCGACGACGAGCGTCCGGTTGCTTATTTTTCCCCAAAACTTAACGCTGCGCAACGAAATTATAGCATTATGGAGTTAGAATGCTTAGCAGCTGTGTTAAGTGTGAAAAAATTTAGGCAATACGTTGAAGGTCTTCCGTTTACCGTTATCACAAATCACGCGAGTCTTAAGTGGTTAATGGGGCAGAGAGATCTGTCAGGACGTTTAGCTCGTTGGAGCCTTAAGTTACAATCGTTTAATTTTTCCATAGAGTACCGCAAAGGCAGAGATAATCTTGTTCCGGATGCGTTATCACGAAATTACTCGGACGATAGTGCTGAAATTAATGAAATTGTAGAACCTAATCCATTTATTGTAAATTTAGAATCGGAGGCTTTTGCTGATCAAAATTATCAATTATTAATTCAAAATTTAACTAATAATCCTGAAATCAAGACTAATCTTAAAATTGTTGATAACCGACTTTTTATAAATACTTCTGGGCTAGATACATTAAATTTAAATACCGATATTCCAAGTTGGAAATTGTATGTACCAGAGCCTCTTAGAGAGGAGATTACTACACAAGCCCCTACGTCAGCACATTTAGGCATTGCCAAATGTTTAGAGAAAATTCGTCGGTATTATCATTGGCCTGGTTTATCAAAAGACATTCATACGTTCATTAATTCGTGTGACATTTGTAAAGAATGTAAGGCTACAAATAAATTAACACGACCACCAATGGGAAATTACCATGAAGTGGGTAGACCTTGGCAAAAGATATTTATTGATTTTATTGGACCTTTTCCTCGATCTCGCAATGGTAATGCATTTATTTTTGTGGTTTTGGATCAAATGTCACGGTTTGTTTTTGCTGAGCCTATGAGAGAGGCTACTTCTAGGAACGTTATGAAATTTTTGGAAAATCGCGTTTTTCACGTTTTTTCTGTTTCGGAGTTTGTGGTCAGTGACAACGGTAAACAATTCACTAGTAAGATTTTTAAGGAGTTTTTAAGTAAATATGGTACCAAACATATTTTCACACCCAAATACCATCCACAATCAAATACGTCGGAAAGAGTTAACAGATCAATTGTGGCGGCCATAAGATCGTATGTCCATTCTGATAGTGGCATTCGTGCAGTAAAGTCAAAGTTAGAAAAGCATCTGTGAAAAAATATATATATTATCATTAAAACAAAGAAATCAAATAAATTAAATATCTTTTGGTGGAAAATAAAACCATATAAGGACCAGGTAAGTCCTAGTCTAGAAATATATAATCTCACAAACGCGATCAGAAATAGGATTGACATTATTTCGAAGAATTATAATGCGCGTATAATTAATCACATAACAAAAATCGATTATTTTTTGATAATTAATGTAGTTGTTGAGAGTTTGGGAAGATTCACTTACATAATTGTGTTTAATACATACCAATTATTGTTAGATGATCCTGGTAATCCAGGTTTGGTCTTTTTAAAAAATAAAATTTTAAGAAAAAACGTGGTCGATTACCTCCTAAATACAAATGGCGTCTATACAGTAGGTACTAAGACATGCGCTAGTATCATCAAAGATAGAACAAATCAAACACAGGAATCATACGAAATTAAGATCAGTTCTAAAGTTATAGTGAAAAGTGATAAAACAATGGTGAAAGACATTAAAAGGAAAATAACCAACAGTGACCCAAGCATTAACAGTAAAAAAAAATCTGGAGATATTCACGTAGGATACAAACATTCGGAAGAGTCGATAACAGATAATTTAATCAAAAATTTAGGTGTAGATAGTATAGACGAGAACAAAATGGATGGAATAAGTACAATGAACGAGGTCACAGGGAATTCACCAAACAAACCAGTAAATTTATACACAATACAAGATTGCGGTCCTTACAAAGTAATCATGAAAAAGGAAAACCTAAATATGTTAACAATCGGGAAAATATTGAAAATCAACAACATTACGAGCATCTTGGGAATAGAGCAGTTAAGCAAGGAAATGGCTATGGTAACATTCAATAGCTATAGTGAGGCAAATAAGTGCATTCGCAATAAATTGGTCAAAGATTTTGATCAATTCGACTGCTTCATCCCTAACAATTTTAATAAAACCATAGGAGTAATAAGAGAAATCCCCACTGATATCTCTATGGAAGAATTAAGACAAAATATCAAAGCGAAATTTGAAATTATAAGTCTTGAAAGAATGTACAAATGGGATGTAGCCAATAACACGAAAACTCCGTTAGAACTGGTTAAAGTGACATTCAGAGCCAATAGTATCCCGAATAACGTGGTGGTATATGAAAATATATTGATTAGGGTAAATTATTATTTCCCTAATCCAATGTATTGTAAAAATTGTCTCAGTTACGGCCACACAGTTAAGAGATGTAAAACCAAAGAGGGAAGCAGATGCGGGACATGTACTAAAATATTGGATGAACCACATTTATGCGACCTGAAACCAAAATGTAAGTTCTGTGGTGATGGTCATGGGACAAATCATTCTAGCTGCCTGGAGAAGAAAAGACAAAGGAAGTTGGTCGAGTATATGACTATCAATAAGAGTTCATATAAGGAAGCGAAAGAGAGGGTTTTTGGAATAAGGAAACAAGCACCGAACATGTGGGAATACAAAAGTCTAATGGATAGGGATAAAGAGGAAAAAGAAAAACTCCATATAGCAGTCAAACAGTCGGAAGAAAAAATAAAAGTCTTAAACAATATATTAATCGAAATTAAAACACAACTCAAAAAAAAAGAGGAGTTATTAAGTAATATTAGCAATAAAATAGCAACAGTCAGCTCCAAAGGTGATGGGATGAGGAGTGCGGACAGCACTCTATTGGATATTTTAAATTTTATTGAGAAAGCATAATTCATGACAGAAGTTATCAATTTGCTGCAAATAAATATTAGGAGTATATACAGCAATAAATTATTATTGGAGGAATTTATAAATAAATACAATATTCACATAGTTATACTATGCGAAACTTGGTCAAGGGATGATGAAATATTAAAATTTAAAAACATGGATTATATTGCAAAAAATAGATTAGATGGTTACGGGGGTGTAGGGTTTTTAATAAATAGGAAAATATCATATAAAGTTGTAAATGTCACAACACAATTCAATAGAATGGAACAATTAAAAATAAACTGTTTATACAAAAATATGAATATCAATATAACGTCTTTTTACAACAATAGCAGTGTGAGGCCGTTGGAGGTATCAGAAGATTTTATAAAACTTTTAAATTGTAATTTAGGTACAAATAACATAATAGCAGGAGATATCAATGCCCACAATAATCTATGGGAAGCTAATTCTAAAACAAATAGGTTGGGCAAGTTAATTGCAAATTCCATTACAAACAGCAATTTCAAAATATTAAACGATGGAAGACATACAAGACAAGATACAAGGCACCATTCAACATCAGCACCGGATATATCACTTTGCAGCAGGGAATTAACTGATGATTTATCTTGGAACACCTCTCAGGACACAATCGGGAGTGACCACTTTCCAATTATAATGACCTACAATCTTAGAAAAATCATCAATAAAAGGATCACAAATTGGGGAAAAGTAGTAGAGGATTTTAACGGACAAGATTTGGATGAGATGGCAAACCTTGAAGAAAATTTGGAACAGATAATTAATAAAAACTCTTCCATAATCAACTCAAAAACAAGTTATTCTCCCAAGGCATGGTGGAACAAGGAATTAAAATTACTATGGGACATCAAAAAAGCAAAACAACTAATCTACAACAGAAAGAAAAACTTGTATACAGCTGAGGAATTGTTAGTTGCCACACAAAAACTAAAACAAAGAATCAAAGCCGAAAAAAAGAAAAGCTGGTTATCCTACTTAGACAACATCAACAGTAACACGAATTGCGCAGACTTTTGGAGTAAAATCAATAAAATAAAGAATAAAAATTCAAGTAAATTTGCGATCCTAGAGGATAGCTTCACTGCAAAAAAATTTTTACTAAACAACTTCCCAATATCCATAGAACAAATTACACTACCATTTCCCAAAGAATCCAATATGAACGTAATAGAACCAATTCAAGTAGAAGAAGTTAAAGAAATCATAACAAATCTCAAAAACTCAGCGCCAGGAATGGATAGGATCAGTTACAAATTAATTAAATCTATCAATAAGTCAAATGTTAATTTTCTGAAATGTATCACGAGGTACCTAAACAAAATATGGCTCAAGCAAACTTTACCTGAAAAATGGAGAGGAGCAAAAGCAATAGCCATAAAAAAAAAAGGGACAAATGATAGGGATCATGCAAATTACAGACCTATATGCTTACTACCAGCCATCTCTAAAATCTTCAGCAAATTATTATTAACAAGAATAAATAAACATATAGATTCTAGAAATTTGTTAAATTACAATAACTACGGTTTCAGGAAAAACAAGAACATCAATGACTACATGGTAGAGCTGTTTAATCATATTAAAACAAATAAAACAAATGGTTTCAAAATGGTACTGATTAATATGGACATTAGCAAAGCCTTCGACAAAGTCAATAAGAAAGTCCTATTAGATATAATGGAAAAGTTAAATTTTCCAGAATTCATCATCAATTGGACATACGCATTCCTAACAAACCGAAAAATTTTTACAAACTCTACTCTGGAAGATGATCATTATACGAATGAAGGCATACCACAGGGCAGCTGCCTAAGCCCCACACTGTTCAATATATACTCTCAAGACATTCATAGCTTAAGTGATGCTTCAACAAGGGTATTTCAATTTGCAGACGATATTTGTATTATAGTTAAAGGAACAAATTTTGAAACATTACAAAACAACATAAACAACACAATCATTAAACTTGGTGAAATACTTAATACATTAAAATTAAACATAAATACCAACAAAACACATTATTTGAGACTATTTACCAATATAAATAACAAAAATAAAATAATAATAAAAATAGGTAGTGAGACGATTGAGGAAAAAACCACAACAAAAATTCTAGGTATAAATATGGCAAACAATCTGAATTTATATAAGCATTACTTGAATTTAAAAAACGAGGCTCAACACACGATAAACATGATAAAATCGTTAAAACACAAAGAAGGGGGTACACACCCGGACGTTCTATTGAGACTATACAAATCGCTGTTAAAACCTAAATTGGAATTCGGATTCATCATCACAGACTTGAATAACAATAGAATTAACAAAATTTGCCAAAGTATAAACAATGCGTGTCTTAGAATGTGTCTTGGTCTTGCTAAGACTACACCAATACCAGTAATACTAGCGGAAGCCACAGAGAAAAGTAGTCTATTAAACAACAAATTCAAATCGTTGAAATATATTGCTAATCATCTTTTCAAAAACACTATAATTGGAAATAACATCAAAAACGGTAATTCGCTAGATAAGCTCAACATCTTGTACAAGGACAATCCTTACCTCAAGAATATAAAGGCAGTTCATTACAAAAACACGACCCAAAACAACTTACAAATCATAACAAAAATTAAAGGGCTAAAGAATATCAATATGTTAAATAGGGACGTGATGAGAGAATTAACCATAGCTTCCTTGGAGGAATACTCAAACTGGGAGAAGATTTACACAGATGGATCCATAAAAGACAAGATAGCTGGAATAGGCATATTTATTCCAGGAACAAATAAAAATTTTTCAATAAAACTGACCAATTGTACGGACATAAAAAACACCGAAACTATTGGTATTATGATTGCGGTAATATTAGCGCAACTGTGCAAAAGTAATAACATTCTAATTATAACAGACTCACTTAGTGCTTGTAAATCTATTCTAAAGGCGAAAAATAATAACACAGAAAAAAACTATGAAAACCACATTCTTGATTTTGTAGGTCATAACAAGAACAAAAATATAACAATCAAATGGATACCTGGCCATATAAACATAGAAGGTAATGAAGAAGCAGATGAATTAGCCAAAAAAGCCACATCAAATCATTCCCACATATATAATAATAACCCCACAACAAATGACATTCTACACAAAATAAACAATACATTAAAAAATGAATGGGATGCACAATACAGTTTATTAACGGAAAATAAAGGTAATTTTTATAAGAACATAGTAAACTCACCACAGAAAGAAGTTTGGTGGAAAACATCAAAATTAAAAGCCTCGGAAATTGCCTTAATAACCAGGATAAGAACAGGTCACTCATTTGATAAAAAGTTCAAATTCACTATAGGATTAGAAGATAATGCACTTTGCGATTTTTGTGGTGTGACCGAAGATGCACTACACATAATTAGTAACTGTACCAAATTTGATAATACAAGGAATAAATACGATATTTTGAGTGAGTTTTCCCTGTTTCACATGATCGGCAACAAAGATGATAAGCATCTCAAACAAATAATCGATTTTTTAAAAGACATCGAATATGCGTTGTGAGTATTTCTGGCCTAAGACTTGCCTGATGGTAGAGTTGATTATTTAGTCGGTTAAAAAAAAAAAAATGCCACAATCAGAATTAGATTTTAGAATAAGATAACACTGGGCGCTTTTTATATAGCTAATTAATTTAGAAGATATGTAAAGTAACTTACAAGATGTATTTAGATTTTTCATTTAGAACATAAACTAAGATAATTATTTAAATGTAAGGTGATGGGTAGTATTAATATTATTATTAAGGATAAAAGCAAAGTACAATTTAATGACGAAGCTAAATATACAAGAAGAAAAATTAAGGGTGGCGGTAGATCACTATCAAATCAATTTACATGTTGTAGAGTTAAAGAAATTTAATAGAAATTTTTGTTAAGATAAATTTCAAATTTCAAAAAAAAAAAAAACTTTTAAGGAATTACAAGATTAAAAATTTTATAATTTAAAAAAAAAAAAAAATTTTATATTAAAAGGAATCACAAGAGAATTAATGATCAGTTAGAAATTAATATATAAGTATAAGAACATTGATTTATATAAAAGTCAAGAATAGATTTAGGTATGCAATTAAAATGTTATGATTACGAGTAAGAGAAAACCTCAATTTTAAGTATTAGACTACATTAAAAAAAAAAAAAATAACAACAACAAAGCTAAAACAAAAAACTTATAATTCGAACCACAAACTTTCAAACAATAACCAATTAACACAAGTAAATTTAAATCAGCATTTGGCTCATTTTAGTAATAAAGTGGGTACATAGTGCTATAAATTTTAACACCTCATTGCTACAGCACTTCCCGTGAGAAGTTTTTGGGAGCACTAGATGAGGAAAAGGGGAAAGTAGGTCATATGACTGGGAACGGCTGACCATAACAAATTGAAAAAGGAAAAAAAAAAAAAAAAAAAAAAAGATCGTATATCAGCGAAAATCATGCTAATTGGTACCTAAATCTAAACTCAATAGGATCTGCTTTGAGAAATGTCATTCACAGTAGCACTAACCAATCACCTCATTTTCTGGTATTTGGTCAACATCATATTACTCACGGGTTAGAATACGAGTTACTTCAAATTTTGAAAAATCTAGACGACCGAGAAATACAAATGTCCAATTCGGATCGACTCACTTCCACCCAAAAGGAAACATTAGAAAATTTACGAAAGGCATATGAACTTAGTTCAAAAACTTACAATTTGCGGTCACGCATTAGAAATTTTCATATTGGTCAGAAAGTTTATGGAAGAACCTTTTACCACAGTAACGCCGCAAACAAAATTTCAGCTAAACTAATGCCGAAATTTAAGAAAGCCTATATAAAAAAATTCGTTGGGAACGACGCCTATGAACTATCGGATAATAGGGGAAAATCCTTGGGAATTTATCATGCTAAGGACATTCGAACTTAACTATACCTCTATGAGCTAAGAGTAGGGGAGTTATTAGACAGTTAAGTCCCGGCTTAGAGACATCTCAGGAGTGTAGGTCTTCCCCACGATTGAAACGATTCGAAGAATAGTTCAGGTTATTTTTCATTCGGAATACTGTGTCAGACATTAGCGTTGGGCATACTAGAGCTGGGTTTGGAAAATGAAATCTAGTAACGAGTGGAATCGAGGTTTTGTTTTTTTTTTGGAAAATTTTCGGAAGAGTCGAAAAAAGAGAGTCTTAGAAAAAGGAAGCAAAAATAATATCAGTGTGTGTGCCCTAGCAAAAAAAAAAATTAAAATTAACGATATTAAGAGGAAGTATTGCCTCTTCACTGCACATTGCAGAAAAAAATCTACATTAAATATACATTCAAATCTTTTATACAGTATATGTATCGTAAAGACACAAAAACAAAGGGGCATTTAAAAATATTAGTTAAAACCCTGGTAAAAAAAAATAAAACTGAAATCAAGTGTGTGGTGTCTGGTGTGAGTGGGTACCAGTGTATAACCACCATATTACACCAGAGGTCGCTTCGTAAATAAATTTTGTTCCACCAGAGCCAATTTCTATTTTGTTATTTATTTACATTTTTAAATTATTTAAACCCAACGCTCTGGTTACAAAATCTGGAATAAATAAAAAATAAAAAATCTACTAAATTCAGTATAATGGATGATAATAATAACGCTACTAACTTTCTCAACGCAAATTTTCCACAACTGATAGAAATAGAAACACCTCCATTTGTAGGGAATCAACAGACAAGAAATGAGAAGAAATTTAAGAAACAGGAGCTAGAAGAAATTATAAAAAAAGTAAAAAACTCAGCCCCAGGAAGTAATAAAATTAGCTATAAATTAATTAAAGAAATAATGAAGCAAAACAGTTTTTGGAATTCAAATACCTATCCAAAAAATTGGAAAATCACGAAAGTATACATCTAAGATTATTTCAAAATAAAAACAATAAAAAGAAAATGAAATTCAAAATTAACAACAATATAATTAAAGAGGAAATAGAAACAAAGATATTAGGTATCACTTTTACTAACAGATTGTCACTAGTGAAACACTTTAGAAACATGAAGGAGAACATACAAAAATCAATTAACATATTGAAAGTATTTACACATAAAGAAGGAGGAACTCATCCAGAATTATTGTTGAACATTTATAAATTAATAATAAAGGCAAAAACGGAATACGCCTATATTATCTCAGACGATGATAATAAAACGATAAATAAGATTTGCCAAAATACTAAAAACATGTGTATAAGAATTTGTTTAGGTCTATTGAAATTCACCCCAATCCCGGCCTTATTAGCGGAGGCAATTGAAATTCCTGTGGAATTGGAAAACAAATTAAATACTTTAACCTATATAGCAAAAAACTTACTCAACGGGACTAAAATTGATAATGACATTTTATCCTTAAACTCAGTATATAAAATTAATAAACTATGTGTCAAATATCCAATATTAGAGAAAATAAAAAAAATCCATAAGAAAATCACATCTCCAAATAATCTGAGAGTAATTCCGGAATTCAATACTCCTTTCAAAAAAGAAGACTACAACATGAATACTATTAAAAACATGATCCAAAGGGAGTTGGAAGAATTTGAGGAATATACGAAAGTTTTTATTGACGGAACTTTAAAAGAAGGATCAGGAAGCAATCGGTATATACGTAGAGGATAATGATATAAAAATCTCCATTAAATTAAAAAATAGAACTGACATTAAAACAATCGAAACCATCACAATAAAAATAGCTATCACTGTATCTGTAATTAATAAAAATAACAACATAATTATATTAACGGTTATGAGTACGTGCGCCTGCAAATTCATTAACTCTGCGATTTTACAAGACACTAAAAATCATTTTGAAAACCAAATAATTGACACATTAGGATTTATCAAGAACAAAAATATAATAATTAAGTGGATTCCGGGTCATGTGGGAAATGTAGGTAATACAATAGCAGATAATTTAGCGAAACTAGCCCTGATAAATCCTACCCATACTCTAGACAACGAATTTACTCTGAAACGAAAAATGAATAACGAATAGAAAATTATTTATAACAAAATGACGGAAAGCAGAGGTAACTTCTATAAGCAGTCCAATATTGAACCACCAGAAAAATTGTGGTTTAAAAACGTGAACTTCAAATATAAAGATATCAGAACATTAAATAGACTAAGAATAAACCATGCATATAACAAAAAATTTAAAAACATGATAGAAAACAACCCTAATTGTGTGACCAATGTGGAGAAATAGAAGACAACACTCACATAATCAACGACTGTAACAAATATACTAGTAATAGAATCAACTATCCAACGCTAATTAGCAAACCATTACAAGAAATCGTCCCTCTAGTAATGAAACAGCGTATAAGAAAAATAGTAGCTTTAAAATAATTCGCATTTAAATGTTTTTTGAAAGAACTTTTTAAAATAAAATCTTTTATTTCATAGAAAATTAAATTTTCTATAAAATAAAAAATTTTATTTCAAAAAGTTTTTTCAATAAACATTTAAATGTGAATTATTTTCAAACTACTATTTTTCTTATACGCTGTTTCATTACTAGAGGGACTAAATGAACATGGTACATGGTATGACCGACCACCAGTTCTATAAAATCTTCCGAGTTTTTGGATCGAGAGTCTTCGCACATATTCCGAAACAGAATAGACGAAGAATGCTATCAGATAAAGTTCCGAATATATCATGGTTGCATATACTAATACTTGCTATTGATTATTTGATAAGGAAACTGATCACATAGTTGCGAAACGTCATTTAGTCTTCGATGAAACTAAGCAGGGCGAAATTCTAACTACAAATCTTCAAAACAAATTGTTTTATATAAGAAAACCAACGGGAAAAACGGGTAGAAAACCCGTCGTGTAACAAAATATTTGTGATACTGTAAATGAAGAAACAAATGAAACTATCATGTTAAATGATAGTCCTTTTATGAACAAACGAATAACTCGAAAACTGGAATATCTATGAATGCGAAAGTAATAAGGCATTTTTCACTGGAATGCCACAGATTCCAAAAAACTTTCAATATGTATTTGGGCGTCATGGTGAGACAGAGTGGCGCAGAGCAATTCAGGAATAAATCGTTTCATTGGAGAAAAATTAGACTTGGGATGTTGTTAAACCTGAACGTGGTGCAAAGGAAATCTGAGTTCAAGATGGATATAAAGCCAGATTGGTAGCAAAAGGCTACATAATGCAACGTCAAGGTCAAGATTATGAGGGCACCTATTCACATGTAGCCAGACTTGCTAGTATACGTCTACTGATGCCTGTGGCTGCTAAATTCAAATACAAAAGATGCAATAAAAAAACGGACGAAGACCTAAAATTTCACTTACTGAAATTTCACGACATTTTTGATGAGTTAATTGGCATAAATATTATGAAAAAACTTGGCATAACAATAAATCTGAAACAGGAAACACTAGAATTTCCTACACACACAATACAACTAAAAAATTACAGGACAGGACGCAACAGTATAAATTTCCAGCAAAAACCACAACGTTCAATTTAATTTAATACGGATATTTCAAAACGCGATATGGTATAAAAGGCGATATTACAAAACCCGATATTTCAAAATGCAATATTTCAAAACGCGATTTCCTAGTTCTGATCGTGCATGTTCAATTTTATCAACATTTTATTAAATAAAGGAAGATTAATAATTATTATTATTTTAAAAAATATTATTATAATTTTAATTTTTATTATTATTTTAAAATTTTAATTGTAAAATATTGTGTTGTATCATATCGAGTTTTGAAATATCGCGTTTTGAAATATCGCGTTTTAAAATATGGCATTTCGAGCAGATCCCCATTTTTCCGTATGTTACCGCGATAGTAGTGGTTTAACAGTGATAAAATTAGTATAGTAAAGGATAAGATAATATCATAATAGTATATGTAGTTTAAAAAGAGATGCGTAAAAAAAGGAGTTTAAATCAATCATGTTATAATTTCTATCTTAATTTTTTATTTAATAAAGATACCAAAAAATCAATCATTTTTTAGTTTGTTTTTCACAACACCTAAAAGTTCGCGGGATAGAGAAAGAAATTCTAGACCTTAACTAAGTTTGTATAGCCTTTGCGAGTCTTTAAAATATGGCCGGAACATGATGTTCTGAATTGAATTTAAGATGAGAGATCGGATAGCTAAGTTAAATCATACTAAACTTGTTGAGTTTCTCTTTGCTAATTTCTGTGTAGTGAAACCGGCATATATAAATAAATAACTTACTTGTTTTTTAACACCATAATGTGTAAGAACATCGATAATTGCAATAAAATAAATTTCTTGTCGTTCTGAAATTTTATCAAAACATAAAGTTGATTAAAAAATTGAAAAAAGCATCAAAATTTAATAAAAATTACCTTCTACACTAGCAATAGCATAAATATCCATATCGGGAATAATTTCATTATATTGCCCAATACATCTAGGTGAATCCGGTGGAGTATTATATGTCCATCGTTCACCACTATCACAATCTTCGCTTTCGCTTGTTTCACCACGACCAGCAAATTCTCCGGGAGTTCGACCACTTCCACCACCGTTACCATCATCATCGTCAACTCGATTCGATTCATGAATACCAAGTAACAATGAATAATCCATCAAATGCAATTTTGTTAAGAACTATAATAAAAACAAAATTGTTTTCACACCGCTTATAATCATAATTGTACAATTAAAAATAACTCACATCAACGTCAGCGTTCAGAGTATTTAATAGTTTTTCTTTAGCTATATCACCAATAAGAATTTTAACCCTAGCTTTTATAAAATCATTATCTTTGTAAGTTGGCAACTGCTTTTCTAGTTCTTTATCAGAAGCTTCACGATCAACGGTACTTCCTTTTAAATCAAATTTCCTTTAAAAAAAAAAAAAAAATTGTTTTACTTATTTTTTTACAATTTAGTTTAAGTTTATTTGTTCAAAAATTAAGATGCTTAACTTACTTATGAATAGCTAAATGAGAGCTAAATACATTTCTCATGATAACAAAATAATATTGCACACCATCTACAGTTATTCTATACATTCCAAGATACTGTGGCAATAATGTATTACCATGACGTTCGACTACATAGGGATGATAATGTTTTAAAAATGAATGCATTCGCTCTACTTCCTCTGACGTTAAACTTTTTATTATAAATAATTTATCATAGCTTTGATAAAATTGTGCCCCTGATTTTCCGGATGATTCAATTTTCATTGGTTGCGATCGAGTTATCGATTCACGAAACTCAACATCGTCAATACCAAAACGTTCTCGCAAATTCCTAAACACTAATGGACAATATTCTTTTACTTTAAAGTGTGATGGCATATTTTCCCTGTGTAAAAAAAAAAAGAATAAAATTAGCATAATCTTAAATATTTACTAAATCTTTAATCTTACTTATTAAATAAATGGTTATCAACTTTTATTTTTGAATATGCTCGAAAATCATCTGGTAATAACATGACTGGTATATTAACATGACTAAGTTCATTTATCTGAAAATAAATAAATAACACGTTAAATATATTTGCTGTTAATTGGATTCTTTGCTGTATTTACTTAACAACACGTCAGTCAAGCTGAACTTGATATCTATCTTTTATTTTTATTTAAAAAGAAATCGAGTACATATGATTTCAGGTACAATTAAAATAATAAGAACAACAAAAGCTGCCAAAAGAAATAAAAAAAAAAATGTAAAATACTAAATACAATACAATTTATAAAAAATGTTTGGTTCATATTCCCCATGTTCCTCCCCTTCCCGCTGTTGCTCTGGTCGTAAGAACCAGCTAACAGCCTTTTCTATGTTTCCACGTTGGCAAGTATTTTACGTCTATTCACAAACGTCGAAATCTTTTAGATATTACGTTTGATCGAATAAGATGTAAGATGAGAAACGTGTAGGTGGTAAAAAGGTAATGGTTAAAATCCAATGTGACATTGATAGAATGGACACCATACTTCATATTCCAGATGGAATTTGACATAGCTGAAGTATAATATCAACAATGTGATTTGTCCATTATTTCTTTGGTCCTTCGTCTGATAAAGCCAAACGTAGAATTGAACTTGGCGATAAATCTATATGTTTGGTAAATGACATATTTCCAACAAGTGGTACACCTAGTATTTTATCCCCTCCAGCATGTTGATAATGCTGCCATTGATAGTATATTCCATAATTATAGGTGATCACAACTCTGCTGATTCGATCAATATCATTTTGTAGTAAAATTAAATCTTTTTAAACAATTTTGGTGTATCATTGAGGTGGCTGCAGTACCTATATAAAATGAGATATTCAGATTTCAAAATGGGTGTAATCCCAGAGGTTTTCTATTTAGTAGGAAAAATGCCTGTATTTAGTGGCACGTTGAAGAATTTACAAAGATGTGAAGAAAATCGTTCTGCATGGTTTTTCAGCATAAAAGATGAGATTCCGTCTCCTATACGGTTTAGAGCTTCTAATTACTCGTCTTCACCAATAGTAGTTTTTATAATCACCGTGAAGCTGTTGTAATTTCAAACATGATTTGGTTTCCTCTGGGGGCATTGCTGTAGGATATCCTTTTGGAGCAAAGTATTTTCAAAACTTTTGATGTAATTTTTATGTCTGTTGAATTTCAATCCAACTTTATCTGTTTCCGAATTGCTTTTTTTGATTTTACGATATGCCTTGAGTTTTAAAAACGTCATCATGCCATGGATGATTATTGTTTGGTTTGATCCTTTTTAATAGTACTGTTCATTCAAAGGTGCAACAGGAAATTCATCGAGGTAAGACGGGGCCCGGGATAGTAATAATTCGGAGTACTTTGAAATAAACACTACTATTCCTGCTTTAATTTTAATTGTAGAATTATTCATAGGGCCGAAACAATTTTGCAATTTTGTACTCCCTTTTAACGTAATTCGGACTCTCACTTGAGTGACGAATTAAAAAAAAAAGTAAGGTAAGTTAACACAAGTCCGACAATATCAAATTGTATCTGGTGGATTGATCTCATTTGGTATATTGGTAATCTGGTTCGAGTTACAACGAAGGCATTGAATCAACAAACAGTCATACGTTGTTACATTGACCGGTAGGTAACAGTTAACTTTCATTATCAAATTCCCCCTTCAATATATGGTAGATTATAACCCCAAGTACAAAAACAAAATTTGGCGGTTCTGCAACGTTAGAAATCTCCCCAATTTCACCACAACATTTAGCATGTAGCTCGCTTCCAGATAGTGGTGGAATCTATATGCAATATATATGTAGATACTGTGTCTTCTTGCCATAGCTATCTTAACACAAATGTATGTATTCAACGGAAGTTGAAGATATTCAAATTCTACATTATTATTTGACTTATGAATGGTTAAGACAACAACACTGCCGTGAATTTTCATTCCGTTTTGGAATCTTTTTACATTAAACAACCAAACAACCAAAAAGGATTTTTCATCATCTAATTACAATCGATGATGACGATGAACACAACTATGTCGTGGAAAAACATGCCTTTTCGTGCTGGAAAATCATGCATTTTCGCGTAATCAGCCCGTTTTTGCTTCAATGCAGCCCGCAGAGATGTTTTCGTTGGGTTAGAGCAACTCATAAAATACATGCTATGCTCAGCTGATCTCATGAAATATAGAGCTTTGTTGATAGTTCGGCTGGCCTGCACAATGATTTTTTTGGGCATCGGATTATCGTAGCCTTATCCATTTCTCATCACCCGTTACGATACGATGCAAAAAATTTTTTTTTAAATATTTTAATTACTTATATGTGTGAATTTCGATAAAGTTGAGATTATTCTAATTTGCTATTCGAAGTGCGGTCAAGAATTCAACCGCTAATCATTATAACCTGAATTTGATTTACTCAAGAGATAGATTTATTACTACAGAAAAAACCTCTGAATCGAAATTGCCATCTAAATTCACTTTCCGTCTTTCTAGATGACAATAATTTGATTCGCGTAGGAGGTCGCCTTCATCACGCCTCCTTGTCATATTCTTGCAAACATCCTCTCCTTCTCTCTTCCACACATCCCTTTACCGTCATAATCTTTAAACATTTCCATCTTTCTCATCTACACACAGGTCCTCAAAGCACTATTGGCAGCAGTAAGGCAGCAATTTTGGCCAATAAATGGGAAACGTCTCGCGCAAAAAGTGTTTCAGAATTGTATAAGATGCTCAAGAATCCATCCACGAGAATTTTCGCAGTTAATGGGTAACTTACCGTATGAGCGTGTAACGGCTGCCCCTCCATTTTATAATACTGGCCTGGACTACTGTGGACCATTTTACGTGCATCACCGAATACGAGGGAAGGGACCTACAAAGACATACATCGCTGTATTTGTTTGTTTCGCAGTTAAAGCCGTTCACCTGGAGCTGGTTTCGGATCTTACGACAGATTCTTTCATTGGTGCTCTAAAATGTTTTATTGCGACGCGAGGTATATGTAAACGAATTTTCTCTGATAATGGTACCAATTTTGTAGGGGCTAATTCTGAATTGCACCGTTTATATCAACTATTTCAATCACAAAAACACATTGATGAGATGATCTACGTATCTACGAGGCAGCCGTCAAATCGGCTAAAAATCATCTTCGAAAGGTAATGGCAAATGCAGCGCTCACGTACGAAGAACTTAATACGCTCGTGAAACAGGTAGAGGCTGTCTTAAATTCCAGACCAATCACTCCAATTTCTTCGGATCCAGCAGACCTACAACCGCTAACGCCCGGACATTTTTTAATAAACAGACCTCTCACTTCCATTATAGAGCCCAATATTGAAGATGAAAAGATTCCAGTACTGAAGCGTTGGCGTATTCAACAACAATTGCATCAACATTTTTGGAGTCGTTGGTCTAAGGAGTATATCACACAATTGTAGCATCGCCGTAAATGGTCTAAGGCTTCCGAAAACGTCGCAATCAATGATTTGGTGGTTATCAGGGATGACAATTTACCACCTCTTAAATGGAAACTAGGCCGCATCATTGATATTCATCCGGGAGCTGATGGATACGTAGGGGTGGCCACTTTGATGACCATGCAGGGTACAATTAAACGTCCGATTGTCAAATTATGTCCTCTACCTATGGATGATTTGGAACATCAGTTGAAAGATAAATTCTTTCAACGGGGGGAGAATGTTGCAACCTCATTAAAATGATACTAACTTTTATTTATAATTTAATATTTCTTTCATTGAACTCAAGTTTTACAACAACAAAAAGAAATGTACATATAAACAATTAAAACAAAAAAAATAAAAAATAGAAAATAAAAATTTATAAAAATTTTAAAAATGTGTCTGAAAAATTCTTACATCTGTGTATGTACATATCTGCCTAAACTGAAGTGCGTCTGACTAAATTAAATAAATTTGATGAAATAGGTGGGTCTTCAATATTCATAAGTTTCCGTTGTTTCGCCACCTCATTTATGAAAATTGACTCATAAGCATCCAATTTCCACATTTGTTGGATTTTTTTTAAAGGCTTAGAATTTATTTTGTCGATGGTGTGGTTGTGTTCAATCATATGCCTTGCTACACTTGACTTATTTGCATGGCCTTTCTCTGTGGCTTTATAATGATCATTAAGCCGAACTATAAAAGGTCTCGAAGTTTGACCGATATACGCACTATCACAATCACTACATTTAACTTGATAAATGCCCGAAGATGTTTCCAATTTGTCTTTATCCTTATAACTACAAATCATTTGTTTAATATTAGAAGAACTTCTATTGACTATTTGTAGATTGAATTTTTTAAATGATTTATGTGGTCCATTGGTCGGATCTGGGTGGAGCGGTGGACTGGTCCGGCAGACTGGCTCTCTAGCTTCAGGCCTGAATGTGGTTGAGGGTTCCCTCCTGGATTTGGCTCTATGTTTATTAGTGGTTTTTTGTAAGAATAATTTGTCGAAGCCATTTATTTTGGCTGCGTTTTGAATATATGTATATTCCTGGTGAAAACATATATTCAAAACGCAGCCAAAATAAATGGATTCGACAAATTATTCTTACAAAAAAATTGTTAATAAGCATAGAGCTGAATCCAGGAGGGAATTTTTAGCCGCATTCGGGCCTGAAGTTGGAGAGTCGGTTTGCCGGATTGGTTTACCGTTTTGCCCAGATCTGACTAATGGACTACATAAATTATTTTGCCTATGTACTTGTTTTTCGAAGCATAACATTTCTGTTTATTGCACTTATTGTTGTCTTTGTGTAGGATTTATGTTGTTGGGAGGTAAGGGTGGAATGGGGGGTCGGTTGCAGCCGATGCCTCGTCGATGATCATACTAGTGATCGAAGCCGGTCGGTTGGTTATAAGGAGGGGGTTGTTTTGGTGGAATTGTGATTGGTGTGTTTTGGTTGCTGATAGAACTAAATTATATATAACTTTATTTTTAAATTGCGTATATTTATTGTTTTAATAAATTTAAATACATAGACGTTATTAGGAGGATTGGAAGAAGTAATTTTGGAAGTTGTATTTATATATTTCCTAATGTTTGAAAGTATTTTATTATAAATGGTTTACTTAAACGGTAATGCTATTTGCACCCTAATATTGTGTATGCTTGCTAATGTGAACTATTTTGAGCTGAGCAGAAATACATAGTGATACATTGCACCTGAGAGGAATGTACATGGTGATACGTTGCATGACGGTTTGAATGTTAGTTTCAAAAATAGGAATAGATAAACTTAATGATAGATAAATCTGAGATAGGCTGAAGGAATGATAGGGATGATTAAATGCAACTATATACTGTAAATTCTTTATTTTTATTGACTTGAGCAACTATTAGATCAGGTATGATGCTGTTGAGTCTTTACGGTTAAATATTTTATCAGGAATTAAAGCGAAAAATGTATTGGCTTTGGGAATGAATATTTAAAACATGAAGTCGGATTTACGGGATTTAGAAGGTTTGTTCATAACATTGTTGGTTGGGGAAAAGTTAAAAGGAATTTTGTTGAGCATATTGTGTTGACATTTATATGGTACTTGTAAGAATATACTAATGTTGATTTATACCTCAATTATTTTATTTTATTTGGAGTGGATGGCTTGTAGCTGTTATTATTTAATATATTTAATGTGTTCCAGCTTTAAATTGGACTGTTTTGAAGTGGAACTTTGGGCAGAGTGGCCATGGGCGATTGTTTATTTTAATTTTGATTATATAGGTAATTTCTCGATTTAATAACTAGTTAAGCTACAGATTTGGAAATGGACTTTTATAGGGTTTCAGATTTTTGGTTTCTAATTTTAGAATTTTAGTTTAAAATATAAAAAAAAAAATATTTAAAATTCATAATTTAGAATTAAAATTTGTATGCATCTTGAATTTCAGGTTATTTAGTGATTAATTTTCTGTATTTTCAATTTAGATACCGAATTTAATTTATTTAAGGGTGTTAATGGCTGGTTTTAAATAAAGAATTAATTATGGGGTAAATTATGTTGTGGGTTTCTCTAAATTTGGTGGAATTAAATTAAATTTAGTGAAATTAATTTTTCGATTAATCGAATGATTAAAGTCATAATGTGGTAAATAATTGGTATCGATGTGGATATTGGTATTTATGCTGGTATTGGTATTGGTGTTGGTGTTGTTATTGGTGTTAATGTTAATATAGGTATTAATGTTAGTGTCAGTTTTAGTATAAGTATTGGTATTTATGTTGATATTGGTATTTATATTAAAATTAATAAATAATCGTTAACATGATTTTAGTTTAGAAACACCTGAGGAACTCGACCAAGCTTTCATTGGCTGTGGCAATAGCGCAATGGGCGGGGTGGTAATTTATTTTAATTATATAAAGAATAATTTAAATTTATTACAGAGAATTAAATTTATACTTACCTAGTTAATTTTAGAATAGTTATTATAAAGGCTAATGCAGATTTTAAATTTAGACAATTTTTGAAGAACCTGAAACAACTTTCCAGGAACTTAAGCAGTAAACTTGAAATTGTGTTGTCTTGTGATAAATAATCTACTAAAATATACTACTAACAAATTTACTAATTATCAACTACTTAGGTGTCTGGAACCGGGTTGATTCTTTGTTATTAACATACCTTTCCTTTCCTTCGGTTTTGTTATTTGTAAAGGGTGTACGGAGGGCCCGGTGTCATCCGGGAGTCTTGCTTAGGCTTGGTCGTACACTCTGATCAATCAATCAATCAATCAATCTTTCATTGAACTCAAGTTTCAGTTTAAATGTGCGACTGTACATAACGATAATAACTGCAAAAAATTCCCAGTTGTATACTTAATTGTATTATTTTTTTATATAATTGTTAATGAATCAATATTATGTATCTTTCAATTTTTTTACGCTGTTTTTGCGATTACTGTCAACTGTTTTGATAATAACTTTTGGACTCATTATTGTATTATTAGCATCGAGACTGGCTTGAGTTCATCCTCGTCAATTTAAAAATTAAATAAAATAAAAATTGTGAACATAGTGATCCTGAAGTTGTTTTCATTTTGGGAAAGTTGCGGAGTGCGAATAAATATTTGAATCCCGATTATTTTGTTCATTTCCAAAAAGGCTTGGAAATTATTCAACAACAATGCCGTGTATTTTCATTCCGTTTTAGAATAGTTTTAAACTAAACAACCAAACGGGACAGTGTTTAAAGCTGCGGCGTTTGGATTGTGGGAGGTACCAGGTTCGATTCCCGATAGGGAAGCCCTGGTTTCTAAATGAAGTAATTAAACGTGTACGTGTAAATAAATAAATTAATTAATAAAGTAAATGAAATTTTTATTCGGTGAAAATTGCAGTGAATATGTTTAAACTGATAAGGAGTGATTTTTTTATTTTAAATTAGTGAAAATATGAACCAAACCATAGTACGAGTCAATAGAAAAATCTAAAACATTAATCAAAAGTGCAAAAGTGCAAAATTTCCATACAACATTTTTTTATTTTTGTTATTGTTGTTTTTATTTTAATTGTTCATTATTGTGTGCATTTAGCACATTTTTTCATAATTAAGACATAAAGTCAGAGAAGTAAAAACTTTTTCTGTGTGTAAAGTTAATGAAGAGTTAATAAAATGTCTAAGTGCGAAAAGTGCAAAGGAACAGTAGACTCGAGGCAAAGAACCTCATTGAGATGTTTCGGAAAATGCAAGAAATTGGGAAAATGCAAGAAATTGTATCATTACACCTGTGTAGATTGGAACTTTGATAAGTACGGCAAGTTGTTTAAGGAATGTCCCTATGTAAGATTTGTCTGTTTAGAGTGCCAAAATTTGGAAGAAGATACTTTTTTTGAAGAATTCAGCAAAATTAATGATTTCATCACGGAGTTAAAACAACATTTGACGGTAAATCATTTGAAATTAAATCAACAGTTAGGAGAAATAAAAAATCAAGTGGTGGAGATCCAAAAACCAACTGAGCAGCTAACATCTTTTGCAGCAGTAGTCAAAAACAATCCGACTAAGTTAGTTTTGTTACAACCGAAACAACCACAGGAAAATAAGAAAACTAGAGAAGATCTAACAATGAACATTGACCCTAAAAGTATACCACTAATGGGATGTCGAAATATTTCCAACGGTGGAATCATCTTACAATGTGATTCTAATGATGCCAAGGAGAAACTGAAGACACTTGTTACTGAGAATATGGGAGCTGAATATGAAGTGAAACTACCAACGGAACGAAACCCAAGAGTGAAAATACTTGGAATGTCAGAGAAATTAGAAACTAATGAAATTGTGTCCGCGCTAAAACAGCAAAACCCTTTCCTGATAAACAGTGAAATTAAGGTAGTGACTACTTATTGTAGAAGAAATTCTCATAAGATAGATACAATTATTGAAGTTGATTCTGAAAACTTCAAAAAAATTATTCAAGCTGAGAAGTTAAATATACATTTTGACAGATGTCACGTAGTGGAGACAATAGGGATATCAAGATGTTATAATTGTAATGGTTATGGACATCATAGCAATAAATATACCGCTAAACTTTGTTGTCCAAAGTGTAGTGGTGATCATCTATTAAAGGAGTGTAAAAGCCAGGAGACAAAGTGTTGCAATTGCATTGCAGTAAATACCAAACTGAACATGAACATTGCTACTAATCACTCGGCTTGGGATAGTTCTTGTACGGTGTACCAACGGAAGATGAAAACATTGAAAAACCAAATCAACTACCAATAGCAATTCATAAAAAAAGACATCATGTACACTAATATTCGGAGCTTATCCTCGAATTTCTTGGAACTGCAGCAAATGTTTAAAGAATATAAACCAGCGATAGTGTTTTTCAGCGAAACACGAACAACAGAAGATATCTATGACTCAGAATTTTATATTGAGAATTACCAATGCGTACGGTGCGATTCGGATAGTCGCCATACAGGAGGAGTTATTATGTACATAAATAAAAATATAAGTTTCAAAATAATATCTAACTGCGAAAGGGACCGCGCTTGGGTTTTAGCGATTCAGATTATAAAAGGATATCATACAACTGGAATATTTGGTGTAGTTTATAGATCATTCCAAACGACAAACGCAATATTTTTAAATAATTTAGAGGAGTGGTTTGAAAATGTTATCAATCAGAATAAACTCAATATTATATTTGGAGACTTTAATATTGATCTAAAAAACAACGATTTCTACAGTTTAAAATTAAATCAGTTAATTAAAGATTATAGATTGACACATATAGTCCAGGAATACACCAGAGTCACGCAAACCAGCAAAAGTTTGTTAGATCTATTAATAACCAATTCAACTACCGTTCAGTGTGAAGTTATAAAAGAACAACAAATAAGCGATCATTATATGATAAGTGCAAATTTAAGCAGTAAACAATCGGAGTCATTAGATGAACGCAGAATGAAAGAAATTAAATCATGGAAAAATTATTTTGAGGATAAGCTTAACTTCATTTTAAATCACCGGTTGCGGCAATTTAAAACGCAGAATGACCTAAATAAGTATGCTGATGGCTTGTTATTGAATGTAAATCAGGCGGTTAATGAATTAACAGAAACAAAAATTAGTCAAAATAGAAATACAATACCTTGGTTCTCAGAAAATTTGAAATTACTGAAGCAAGAAAAAACTCGTAGTTATAGTGTTATAAAAATTATGAATTCAGATGAAACTTGGGAAAGTTACAGGAAAGTTAGAAATTTGTATAAACAATCGTTGAGAAAGGAACAATCTGAAAACTTCAGAAAAAAGTTCATTGAAAACCAATACAACCCAAAGGAACTGTGGAAAACGCTTAAATCCATCTACAAGTCTAAAAATACAGCGTGATAGATATTCACCAGAACATCCCTGAGATAAAGGACTGGAATTTTTCACATGATGACAATAATTTTGAAAAATTTAGCTTTCAAGAAATAACTCGCCAGGAGATATCAAAAATAATAAGTAAAATAAAGTCTCAATGTGGAGTTGATGGCTTAAACAGAACGGTCATGCTGGATGCGATGAAGAACCATTTATTCTCGGAATATTTAGTTAATCGAAGTCTAAAGGAAGGAGTAGTACCGGCTTCATGGAAAATATCAACAGTTGTTCCAATTTCAAAAACCACAAAACCAACCACATCTGAAGATCTGCGCTCCATAAATATGCTTCAAATTTATGAAGCTGTACTGGAACGAGTAGTTAAAAAACAGTTGGTTGATCATATTGCTAATAACAATATATTAATGGATCAACAATCTGGTTTTAGAGAATTGCATTCCTGTGAAACAGCATTAAATCTTATGTTGGACATATGGAAAACTCAAATAGACGAAAATAAATTAGTGATAGCAGTTTTTTTAGATTTCAAACGAGCTTTTGAAACTATAGATAGGAAAATCTTACTCCAAAAATTATGCAAGTACGGTATAGAAGGAAAAGAGTTTGAATGGTTCAATAATTATCTTCAAGGGAGACAACAATATACAAAAGTCGATAATTTTACATCATCGTTTATAGAAAACAATCTCGGAGTACCACAAGGTCCAACACTTGGGTCATTGTTATTTATCTTATATATAAATGACATAGTAGATGTTATAAAGAACTGTAAAATTAATATGTTTGCGGATGACACATTAATTACTATTTCGGCACCAACTCATCAAGAAGCAGTACAAAAAGTAAACGAAGATCTTGAGAATTTACGGGGATGGTTGATGTTTCATAAATTGTCATTGAACATTTCGAAAACGAAGTATATGTTCTTGTCAATCAAAACCAAGTACGAGGGTATCTCAGATATTGTAATTGCGAACCAAATCATTGAACGAGTTAAAGAATACAAATATCTCGGTGTCGTCATTGATGAAAACTTAAGTTTTAACCAGCATTTGGATTACTTAGCCAAAAAGATGAATAAAAAATTAGGACTTTTCAACAGAATTAAAGACAAGCTACCAATGGAGACCAAAATATTATTTTATAAATCAATTGTAGCTCCCCATGTAGATTATTGCTCATCGGTTCTATTTATCATGAATCAAACACAATTAACACGTCTGCAAGAAATACAGAATCGATTTATGAGAAGCATTTTAAACGCGGATAATAGAACACATATTAAAGACATGCTAGAAAAACTAAGCTGGAAATCAATCACCCAGAGAATACACTTTAACGTGCTAAAACTGTTTTATTTACTCGAAAAAGGAGATCTTCCTAAATATTTAAATAGTTTGCTGTCTACCAACAGAGAAGTTCATAATTATAATATCAGGAATACTCATTTTAGATTACCAAGGTACGGTAAATCATTTTCCCAACGATCGCTAGGGTATAATGGTGTGAAGTTATATAATTCTTTCAGCAACTATTGCAATCTTAATGACATTCAAGAGCTAGAGTACGGCCAGTTTATTCAACTATTACACATATTCATTAATGAAAAAATTAATATTTAGTTATTTAGTAAGATATACAAATGTATTTAATTAATTAATTAATTTAGATAAAAATAGGTTTTAAAAAAATGTCAATAATGATAAATAAATAAATAAATAGAGGCGGGATGCAGGATTTTTCATCATCTAAATACAATCGATGATGACGATGAACACAACTATGTTGTGGAAAATCATGCCTTTTCGCGTAATCAGCCTGTTTTTGCTTCAATGTAGCCCGCAGAGATGTTTTCGTTGGGTTATATCAACTCATAATATACATACTATGCCCAGCTGATCTCATTAAATATAGAGTATGCTTTGTTGATAGTTCGGTTCCTGCACAATGATTTTTTTGGGCATCGGATTATCGTAGCCTTATCCATTTCTCATCACCCGTTACTTATATGTGAGAATTTCGATAAAGTTGAGATTATTCTAATTTACTACTCGAAGTGCAGTCAAAAATTCAACCGCTAATTAGCTATTTACCTGCATTTGAATTACGTAATTAAAATACAAATTACAATTTGTAACTTGTATTTAATTGCTCACTTTCCTAGTAGCTGTAATTTGTATTTTAATTACTTAAATTTTGGTAGTTTTTGATTTTGTTTACGCTTTCACAAAGTTTATTAGGTTCCAGAGCCATTTAATTGGTCAGTAGATACTCTTATTTTAATTGTTTTTTATGAAAACGAATTTTGCCAAATTTTATCAATTTACAAATACAAAGTAATTTTAATTGTGGTTGGTATTTGAATAACAAATTACAATTGTATTTTAATTACTGAGTTTAATGTAATTCGTAAAAGTATTTTAATTACTCAAAACAATGAAATTTGTCTAGCCTTGGCAGGAAGTTGGCCGAAAATTCAGCTTTCCAGCGAAATTTTTCTATCGGATTAAAATGCAGCAATTAAAAATTGATCTTGTAAAATCATTCGAATTGGTGTAGATTGTCCAAAATTTTTCATAATTCGGACAACAATAAATCCCAAATATCCAAAACCATTGCTGGTGCTGATTTTATTGAATTTATTCCTGTAATTTAGAACAGATATTTATCATATAAATATTGATTTGGAAAGAACCAAACAGTTCTAAACATTTTTTCAATAGAAGGTTTAGTTTGTAAAATGTACTTACTTTAGTTACAGCAGTTTTATTATAATTTACACAAGAACTTCAATGTTTTGTTATAATAAACACTGGTTGCTTGGTTTACATATCATTATGCACACGCCCAGATATTTCAACAACTGTAAGTATACTTAAGGTGGAAAAAATTCATGTATTTTGGACATGGAAAACAAAAAATGGGAAACATGATGGCGGAGATAATGCACTTCAAGTCAGTAACAGAACTCAAGGTCAATGTTTTTTCTGCAAAGAGAATGGCCATATTCGCAAAGACTGCCGAAAATATAAGCAGTGGAAAAAGCAGCAAAAACATGAAAAATACGTGAACGTCGAAAATAGTAATTGTTTGTTTGAAAGTCGGCGATTTCAAAAATTTCAATTGTGGTGATTGGTGCATAGATTCAGGTGCATCATCAGATATTTATAATGACAGCAATTATTTCGTCGAAATGCACATATCAAATGGCAGTTCGATCACATTGGCAGATGGAAGATGTCTCTCAATCGCAGGAATAATCAAATTGAAAACAAATACAGGCTGTATACAGTTGAACGATGTAATTTTCGTGCCGCAATTGAATTGCAATTTATTATCAGTTGGAAAGCTAGCCAAAAGTGGGTATGATATAGTTTTTAAAAGTGAGATGTGCCAAATAAATCTCAAAGGAAAAAAAATACTGATAGTAAGAGCAAATTGAGATGTTTATAAAACTACTCCCGTAACTCAAGCAATAAAAGTGAATCAGATCAAAGATGCAAAGTGCGTACATGAGTGGCACAGAATCTTGGAACACCGAAATTTAAATGATATAAACAATATATGACAAAGCTGGTTAGAAGCATGCACATCAGAGAATGTGAATATAGCGATATGTGTGAAATGTGCTTGAAGAGCAAATTAACACGCGATTCATTTCCTAAAGAATCGGCAACGAAAACCCACAATATCTTGGACTTGGTACATACAGATGTATATGGGCCAATACAACTACCAACACCGCGGGGGAATAGATATATACTCACACTGATCGACGATTTTAGTAGATATACCCACATCTATCTACTAAAGGTGAAATCAGAAGTAAAATCGAAAATAATGGATTTTGTAAGTATGACAAATACTCAATATAACAGAATCCCTAAAGTTTTTCGATCTCAATATATGGATGCGGAATTGCAAATTTCTTCAAAGAGAAAGAGATATGTACCCAACTAACTACAACGAAAACGCCACAACAAAATGGCGTGGCTGAACGTAAAAATAGGACTTTGATGGAAATGGTGAGATGTATGTTGGCGAGTTCGGAGCTACATAAACAATATTGGGGCGAGGCAGTAACAACGGCAAATTTTCTAGCAAACCGTTTGCCAACTAAAAATAAAGAAGTAACACCGGCAATGAACTACGGCATGGAGGAAAACCGGACGTTATGTTTCTACATGAGTTTGGTATGCAAGTTTAAGCATATATTCCTTAGGATCAACGAAAGAAGCTCGACAACACAGCTGAAAAATTAATCTTTGTTGGTTATGAAATTGGAACAAAAGGCTATCATCTATTAAATGTTAACACAGACAAAATAAGAATCAGCAGAGATGTAAAATTTGATCCTGAATGTAAAGTGGAAGTGAAAAATGGTACAGAAGTTGAAATCTCATTGGATCAAATACAATCGAAAACATTCAATGATGCAACCGAAAATGAAAGTGAAACAAATGAGACAGAAATTCAAAGCGAATCAGAGGACACCGATGATGAACCAGTGCAGAAATTGAGACATTCATCTAGATCAACTAAAGGTAAAGGCATTCCACCGTCCAGACTGATTGAGACGATACAAAACGTGACAGCTCAAAATGTAAGCAAAGATCGAACTACATTCGAAGAAGCTATGAATAGTCCCGAAGCAAAAGAGTGGAAAGGAAACGTGCAATGGATAGCGAAATAAATTCGTTACACATTTATGGTACATGGGAAATCGAAAACCTACCACCAGGAAATACAGCTATAGGAAGGTAATGGGTATACAACTATAGGCGAGATTACGATGAGATTTTCGCGCCTGTCGCAAACCCAACAACTTTAAAAATACTCCTTACAATAGCCGGTCAGAAAGGGATGGCAATAAGACATTTCGATATTGAAAGTGCCTATTTAAATGGGGATTTGTCACATCAGATGTACATGAAACAACCAAAAGGGTATTAAACGGGTAATGATAACATGGTGTGTAAACTAGTAAAAAACTTGTATGGGCTGAAAGAAGGGGCTAACGAATAACACCGCAAGTTCGATGCTATAATGAGAAAAAATAAATATATACAAAGTATGAACGATACATGTTTATATACCAAGAAGGTAAATTAACATTTCATTTATTTAACAAATTACGTAGATGGTATAGTTGCCACAGCTACAAATATGCAACTACTTAGCGAGCTTGAAAATGAATTGATCAAAGAATTAGAAATAAAAAATTTCGGAGAATTAAATTATTATTTAGGTATTCAGTTTGAAAGAGATGAAAAAGGTATATTTTATATGTACCAAGAGAAATATATTCTGAACAAATTACAAGAATATTGTCTAGCCGATTCAATGGAATCTAAGATCCCTATGAATCCGGGATATATTGGTCAATCAGGAGAGGAAAAGAATTTCGAAAGTAATGAAACATATAGAAGTGCCGTAGGATATTTGTTATGTTTGTCAACAAATACCAGACCAGATATAGCTATTTCAACATCAATAGTGGCTAGAAAAGTGAGTCAACCTAATAACGCCGACTGGAACGAGGTAAAACTTATCTTCCAATACTTAAAACTAACCTCAAGATTAAAATTAAAATTGGGAAGTAATATAGTCAATGACCAATTTGTATGTTATGTGGATGCTGATTGGGCAGGCGATACAAGTGACAGAAAATCGAATACCGGTTTATGTTTAATGGAACACTATATGGGTTTCCCGTATTCTACAAGATTTCAATCTAGAAATAAAAACCCAAATTAAAATGTTTGAAGACATTCAGGGATGTATAAAAATGTTACATGACAGAAAAGGGAACCAAAGAACCAAATATTTAGACGTAAAATATATGTACGTAAAAGATCTTATAAGCAATGGATCCAACAAAGTCGAATATTGCTCAACTAAAGAAATGATCGCAGATCTCCTCACCTCAAAATTAGTACACAAAATAGGATTAATTATTGTGAAAGTGTGTTTCTTTCTTGTTAATTTAGAATCTTTTAGTACATACTTTGTAATATTATACTGTACTTGTTTGTAAAGAAAATTATGTAAAGTAACCACAGTGTGCCTTACAGTTTATGAAATTATAAAATAAAAGGAAAAAACAGAGTTAGTTCCTGTAATGGTATCACATGTCGACGTTGTTTTCTAATTTAATAAGGCATATATTCAATATCGTCTAAGACAATCGCTACATGTTTCTACTCCAAGATTGCATCGACTATGAAGATGTATCGGAAATGAACCTTTATGAAAGGTAACTGTGAAACGCTGATATCATCATTAATTAGAAGGCTGGATTTATTATCTTTGGTTAATTATCCGTTTCATAATTACAAATACCACATGGCTCGCGTTATTATTCAAACCATATCAGATTTCAATAAATCAGGTCAGAATTCGAAATATCATCAGAAATCATCTGATAATTTGATATACATAATATGTCTGAATTCTTTATGTTTATTATGTCAGAGTTCGTTATATCAAATGTCAGAATTCGCATTCTATACATATATCATGTCGGTATTCGAAGTATCGCGTGAGACTTAGATAAACCATCTCAGAATTCGCCGTATACTATCAGAATTCGATTTATCATCTCAGAGTTCGACATATCATTTCAAAATTCCTCAAATCTTATTCATGTCAGAATTCGACAAGAGAATTCTATAGAGTATATGTATATGTAATAATTCGAAATATCCTATCAGAATTTGCTATATAGTGTTAGAATTTGACACATCTGTCAGAATTTAATGTATCGTTGATATGTCAGAATTCGGAATATCATCATAAATCATCTCGGAGTTTGATTCCTGTCAGAATTAATTATACTCATTATGTCAAAGTTTGTTATATCACGTCAGAATTCGATAAAATGTTAGGATTTTAAATACCTTATCAAAATACGTTATAATATTGTTAGAAATTATCATATTCAAATTTGTACATTTCACATCCGAATTAGATACATATATCGACGATACTTTAATCAAACAGCACAAGCGCCAATTTTTCAAATTTTTGTTTTTTATATCATTGGAAGGGTGTTGGGTGCGTCTCAATAGGGTAGGGGTTGACCGTCTATAGCCATGTATCTCGTGGTCTATATTCCAACGCTGCAACTATGTAGAAACCACCAAATGTGTCTAGTATACCTCCAAGTGGTAACACCCGGGCAACGATGTGAATACGGCGGCTAAATACTAGATGCGAGTGCAGTACACTATAAATGAGCAATGAGCGGAACGAATATGGAAAATAATACCCCAGGTGGTACACCTGTTAATCAGGTAAATCCACCCTCTTCGGAGGTCGGTCTCGTGGATTCTGGGGGAGACCAGCCATTGCTAAACTACAAATATTTTAACCAATCACAAGATATGTTGGTGAATAAACAAGCTCAACTGAGCGAATCAGAAAATAATATTATAAATCCCTTCGATAGGAGTAATAAAGTATCGTATTCTCCGATAAGAGGCCGTAGTCCTTCCATTGGGGCCAGTAGCAAGAACATTCGTTCTACAAACGAAGAAAAGCTTCACAATGAATTGTGTAGAGCTAATAATGCACTAGTTGAAGCCAACAATATTAATAAGCAATTGAATGATACAATTGCATTGATGCAGGAGCGTATGAAAATGCTTGAAAACGAAGTTAAAGCTCTTAAGCCAAAGGAGGCAATCTATCCTACTCCTAGCCAGACTACAATTGAACAAGAGTACCATACGGATGAAGACGAACTAGCTCGAGAAACTGAGTGGATAAGAGTTAAAGGAGTTAGAAGAAAAAAAAGAAAATTGAATAATACGCCGTCCCCACCTCAATTAAAGAATGATGTTCCTAATATTATCCAGAAACCATCAAAAAAAATACCTCCACCACCACCAATAGTAATAGATGAAGTCAAAGACTACGATCTACTCTATGAGAAATTAAAAAAAATTACTACAACTGATAAGTTTAATGCAAAGGTGATGAATGGAAACACCATCAAAATAAACTTGGAAGATGGTGAAACTTACAGAAAAATGACAAGTATGTTAAATGAAGAAAACCGTGCTTGGCACACGTTTGAAGATAAACAAACCAGACCAATAAGGGTTATGGCTAAAAATCTACACTCTACGTGTAAACCAGAAAAAATAATTGATGATCTGAAAGCAAAAGGATTTAAGGCTATTGAAGCATCAATTAAGCTAAAACGGAGAGGCAAAGTACCTCTCAACATGTTTATGTTGACCTTCGATAATGATGAAGATATCGAAAAAATTTATCAAATTAAGTACATCTTAGGGTGCAAAGTAGTTATTCAGCCTCTAAGACGGTCTAAACTTATACCACAATGTAAACAATGTCAAGCCTATGGACATACACAAAAATATTGCAGCAGGGAACCCAGGTGTGTCAAATGTTTAGGTAAACATCATACCAAAGATTGTGCAAAAGATAGAAATGTTCAGCCTAAATGTGTTCACTGTGGAGAAACCCATCCGGCTAACTATAGAGGATGCAGCGTTGCCATTGAACTGCAAAACATCAAAAATAGGAATGTGATTGCTAAAAATCCAAGATTATTCAGGCAGCAGGCAGTTAAGATGACCCAACCCGAAGTAAATCGTAGAGAGTTGGGAACTACTCATGGACAATTGGGTAAAATGACTTATGCTCAAGTAACGATGAGTAACGGAAATCCAGGGAAAACTGGTCAAAATGACGAAATAAGTCAAACACTTAAATTAATTTTAAGCAGGCTCAATACATTTGATGAGCGATTACAGAAATTAGAATACAGCACTAAGGGAGCCATCCCTAAACAGAAAAATAGCAGGTGATCTTAGAATCTTATGTTGGAATGCCAATGGACTTATGCAACATCAACAAGAATTGCAAGTGGTCCTGGACACAGAAAAAATCGATGTATGTCTCATCACGGAAACACATTTCACTAGACAAACAATCATTAAATTTAAAAATTATCATATACATCATACCATTCATCCGGAAAACACTGCTAAAGGAGGTAGTGCGGTTATAATCAGAAATAGTATCCACCACTATGAAGAGTTAAAATATGAAACAGAAGAAATACAAGCAACTGCTGTTAACGTCAAAACCAAAAATGGTTCTATTTGTATTGCTGGTGTGTACTGCCCACCGAAGCACTCGTTGAAAGAAAAGGATTATCTCGAGTTCCTCAGTAAATTAGGAAAACGGTTTATACTTGGAGGAGACTTTAATGCCAAAAATGTCCACTGGGGCTCCAGATTAACAACAACTAAGGGTAAAGAACTCCTAAAAGCCATTAGTAAATGCAGTTGTGAAGCTCTCTCAACTGGAAAACCAACTTACTGGCCTACTGATCCAAATAAAGTACCAGATCTGATTGATTTCTTTATAATAAAGAAGATATCTGTAAATTATATACATTATATACAAGTAGATGAAAGCCATAACCTAAACTCTGATCATTCACCGATACTTTTAACGTTAAGTGAAAAAATTATTCAGAAAGAAAGGAACCCTTTTCTAGTAAATAATCACACTAATTGGGAATGCTTTAGACTATCGCTAGAAGAAAAAATTAACTTAATGGTTCCATTAAAGACCGAGGAGCAATTAGACAAAGAAGTTCACAAATTTGTAGACGATATACAGCAATCAGCTTGGGAAAATACCCCTGAGGTTAAAAAGAAAATCAAAAGAAGAGCGAGAAGAGTATGGCAACAAACAAGGGCCCGTCAAGATAAAACTAATTTGAACAATCTCACTCAACAATTAAGAAGAGAAATCAAAGAATTGAAAAATGAATCGGTCAGCAACTATTTAAGAAAATTAACTAATGATAGCAGTACTGATTATTCTCTTTGGAAAGCAACCAAAAGAATTAAAAGACCAATAATACAGAACCCTCCAATAAGAGTAGCAGGTGATAAATGGGCTAGGAATAATGAAGACAAAGCTCGAGAATTTGCTGAACATCTTGAAAAAATATTCCAGCCACATCAAGATGAAACATTAGAAGCCGAGATAATATCTGAACAAGCTGTGCAAGAAAGTAAAGAAATCCTACCGACAACACCAAAAGAAGTCGCGTGTGAGATAAAAACTAATATGAATATGAAAAAAGCTCCTGGCTACGATCTTATTACAGCAGAAATCTTAAAAGAACTGCCAAGGAAAACTCTGGTAAAGCTCACCAATCTTATAAATGCAGCATTTAGAATCAAATATGTACCAAGCTTGTGGAAAATTGCAGAAGTAATCATGATCCCAAAACCTGGGAAACCACCACACATAACCTCATCTTATAGGCCAATTTCGCTATTGCCAGTCATGTCCAAACTCTTTGAGAAGCTTCTGGTAAAAAGGTTAAATCCGATAATCGAGAGTACAAACTTAATCCCAAATCATCAGTTCGGTTTTCGTAACCAACACTCAACAATTGATCAAGTTCACCGAATAACCAGTATAATTGAGAAAGCACTAGAGGAGAAAAAAATCTGTTCAGCAATATTTCTAGACGTTGCCCAAGCATTTGATAGAGTGTGGCATGAAGGACTTAACCATAAATTAAGAAATCTTCTACCAATCCAATTTGCTAATATACTGGAATCTTACTTAAAAGATAGATTCTTCAGGATTAAGTTAGATGACACTTTCTCTGAATTGAAAGAAATCAACGCAGGAGCTCCACAGGGCAGTGTATTAGGGCCGGTTTTATACCTAATATACACTTATGATCTTCCTGTATTAGAAAACAATACAGTGGCGACTTTTGCAGATGACACGGCGATCTTAGCTGTTGGCACAAGCAACGAAGAGTCAACACAAAAGTTACAAACAGCAATAACTAAAATTTATAAATGGACAAAAAGTTGGCGAATAAAACTAAATGAAACTTAATCAGTTCACATCAACTTTACAAACAGGCGATTCGAACATATCCCGATTACCATAAATCAACAAATAGTACCGTATGCGAACACAGCTAAGTATCTCGGCATGACCCTGGATGCTAAACTGCGATGGAAAGCACATGTCAAGAAGAAAAGTGAAGAACTAAGAATTAAATACAGAAAGATGTATTGGCTGATGGGAAGGAACTCTTCTTTATCAACATACAACAAGCTGCTACTTTATAAGCAAATATTGAAACCCGTTTGGACGTATGTATGGTATTCAACTTTGGGGTTGTACCAAACAGAGCAACGTAAATATCATCCAAAGATTTAAGAATATGGTATTAAGGAACATCGTTGATGCACCTTGGTATGTCAGGAACAATGATCTCCATAGGGACCTTAAAGTGAACCTCATCGTAAATGCACGTAAATTCAGGAGAACCTCACCACGTAAATTCAGGAGAAAGCGCGGAGACATGAAGAGAGGCTCCGGCATCATGTGAACATTGAGGCAACTCAGCTTCTAAGCAACACGAATTTAATACGTAGACTTAAAAGAACCAAACCTTTTGAGTTGGTGTAATTGTTAGCTTAAACAGCATTGTGCTGTATAAAGCCCACTGCAAAGATGTGATTTAATTCAATTTACCAGACTCTATGGAACGCCAATGGGAAGAAGCCATAGATTAATATTAAGTTAGTAAATTAAATCAGAAACAAATTGCTCATTAGTCCAGGAGACTAGATTGTAATAACATTAAATAAATATAATATCATTGGAAAGCTCTGATTTTGCTCTATTCGTCTGTTTACATTCAGTAAAATTTTTGATAGGAAAAACCCGTTATTTTCTACAAAACTGTTCTCACAAAAAACCTAACCGACATAAATCACGAAATTAGTTTGAGCTAAGCGACTGAAGTGAAAAAATTATTTGTATAAATGTACCACATATTATGATACCCACATATTGATTCCGAAGACCAGTTTGAAGTTGATAATTATAATAATGATATGCAGGAAAATATACTGTATGACCATCACGAGGTATATAATAGTAGAAGTTCAAGATGTATTAGAGACCAACGCAACAGTCACTTTACCGCTTACATATCATTGTCTAGGTCTAGAAGATATGGACAATTCAACAGATAAAATTACACCAAATGACATAAATCAAAGCGAAATCTATAAAAGAAGCCAAAGAAACCAAGAAATTCTAATAGTTCTAAACGTAAATCGGGTGTAGAATATCATACTAAAAAGGGAATTTTAATACCAGAAAAACGAATGAAATCAAATCCCTGTGAAAATCTTGTTAGTTGTTACAATGATTGCGTAAGTATTCCAAGTGGAATCAAAAAAATCTGTTTGCAAACAATTTTTGATAAATACTCTAGATATAACCGCTTCCAGAGTCCGAACTGTCGCAAACAACTTCAAAAATGTTGATGTCATATTAACCCTAATCAGCATGGGTCATTTTACTTGCCCAAACGCATGCGATGAGTCTCTCATCGCATGCGTTTGAAAACTGAAAACATTTACTACATTTAAAAATGTTACAATGTATGTTACAATAACAAAAATAAAATTAAATTTGGCAGTTACTTAGCTGGCGAACCTTCTGCGAAAAGTGCTGCTGGAGGGAAAATGTACCACTTTAAACTTTTTATATGTTATTTTACTATAAAGGCCAAATAATCGTCGCGTAACACTTCTTCAAAATTTAGTGTGGGAATTGGTTGGTTGAATTATACTAAAACTCAGTAGGTGCGTTTTGAAAGTTGTTGCATTAATACCTTTGTTATAACAGCAGGCGTGAAGATCTGAGAGACCTGCGTTTATTTCTATTTGGTTCAACGAATTTGTAGCGGTTCACCCAATGCACCACTACAATTCTTCCGGCACAAACACAAGTTCGCCACACATTGAGTGCCACCTGTCCAACATATTGGGTATGATGTCAACTGCTGACCGGCTTGTCCAAAAACGAACAAAACACAATACAACACAAACGAACAATAAAACAACAATACACAACAACGAACATAGAACAAAACAAAAAATTAATTTTTGTATTTTAAATTTTTAGGCGGCTCTCGAATTTCAATACGGCGATATGCCGCCCAACTCGCGCGATAATTAAAATACCACAAAATGGTGGTGGAAAATAATAATAAAATGTAAATTAAATTAAATAATTTTTTTTTTAACTAAATTATATTAATTACAAAATATAACTGTGCGTGAATTTCATTTATTTAACAACCGTTAAAAATTTCTGTTTTAAATTTACAAGTAATATTTTGGTAATCGTCATTTATCGTTTAGCTTGCTGTAGCATTACAATTGCTGCTATACTCTCAAATATATTTTATAAAGGGGTCATTGATTAGGGTTCTTTTTGTAAAGAAGCTTAAATTTTTGAAAACCGAAAACATTTCATTCAATAGGCTTTCACGCTTGAGAGGTAAATTCTCTAGACCTTTCAGTTTGTCGAAATCTACTTAAATATGTGAAATCCTGATTTAGCACTCTCTGTACCAATTCGAAACTACTAAACCTAGGTACAAAGCTGTTCTTCCCCATTTTTTGAGGACGCTTATTTTAAAAATAAGGAATTCCTCGGAGTACGGAAATTTCATGACTTTTTCGGACTGAATAGTCTACTGAATCGTCAAATTGCAAATATTGGCATTTTTTGATTTTGTTTTCTAATGTCTGAAAGCGTTCCTGCAGAAATGATTTGATTTTTTATTTGGCATCTACATTGAAAGAATTCGACTGAAGAAGATGGAAATCACAAATGGTTAAGGATAATCAATTAATCTAAACTTTGTTTACTCGATCCGAGAGTAAAATGTATTTTGAATTATTTATTAAACTTTGTGAAAAAAAAAATTCTGAAAAGAATTAGATTCAATAAGCAAATTGTCAATTATTGTAATCCATCCACATTTCAATTTCACCTTCTCGGGTAGCCAAAAATCAATATTTCCGAGATTATTCGACGTTCTTGCTATTATTTTCAGAAAGATGTTCTTGTTGCTTTTTATTTGCTTATAATATTTATTACAGATCGTTACCATTGGTACTGATATTTTGATTTTTCAAAGCTATTCAAGAAATGTATTTTTTATTTTCCGAGATTTTCGTAATATTAGTTAAATTTCTTGAGAATATTGTGATTATTTTAGCTTAATTAGTTGTTAGTTTGTTCGATTTATGTTGAGATTTTTGATATTTTGTAGGATATATAGGAGGTATTTAGCTTATTTGAGGTTTGTTTGGCACGAAGTGTAATGTAGTAGATATTTTATAGTAGTTTTGTGAAATCTGCTTGATATTTTTCAGATTAATCGAGATTCCTTAGTAGTTTCTCGTTTTTACAAGATCATTATAAGATTTCAAATTTATTCGAGTTTTCTGGGAATATTCGAAATTTTTTGTGAATATCTGAGCTAGAGTATTCTAGAAATGTAAAGCCTCGTTCTCATTAGTCAAGTTTCTTGATTTCAAATACTTGAATTCAAGTAACCTACTTCACCAATATGAATGTGTTATTTTGCTTGAATTCAAGTTAATTTTACTTGGCTTCAAGTTTCAATTAAAGTAGACGGCCTTTGAACTTTTATATTCAAGTCGAATCGTCTCAGAGGAACCATATTATAAAATTTAGTAATGCGGTAAGTAGTTTATAAAATTAGTGAAGGTAAAATTTTTGACATTTACAAAAATGAATTGGAGTAGTGCAGTAATCATAAGTTTTTTGAAAATTTATCAATTCTATGAAGTTTTGTCAAACATTCGACGACATTTTAAACAACTACTTGACTAAATAAACTTGAATTCAGGAGTGGGATTTTGCACAAAAGGCGAGAAGCGAGTTTTCGTTTGATTTCTTGCCTTTCAGTTTTGTCCGACAGTTATTTTCGATTTTGCACAAATGGACAAAATGAAAGGTGAGAAAATTGAGCAACTTTGATTTAGTTGTCAAAAATACATTTTATTGACAAGTTTGTTTTTTAGATGTGTGTCGTTGACACAAATAAATTTGAACAAAATCATATTACCTATTTAAAATAAATAAATATTTAATTATGTGTAACAACAAATAAAACTTTGTTCAACATATAATTTCGGGTTGTTCTATGTCCTATTTCAAGTGTGATATTGTTTGTCACTAACACTGGAATTGTTTTGGTGTGTTTATTAAATTATCATTTAAATATGTGATTCTTTCGCCTTATTCCCTTCTGTAATATTCGGCGGTGTTGTTTTCTGTACTTATGGTAATAATCGATAGTTTCATAATATGCACATGAATTGATTAAATTCAATCAATAGTTTTCCTTTTATGAGTTGTACTGTTTTGCTCAAGTGACAAAATTTTATAATTAAAAAAATAATTTTACTAATACATAACATTCATAAGATATGCGACAGCAAAAATTAATTTTTTTTTAATTTCATAAAATGTACATTAATGCTAAAATCTCAACCTAAAATTAATTTTTCCTACTTCTCACCAAGCACATATGTACATGGTCGAAAATAAAGGCGAGAGCGAGTGTCTACTCGCATAGTGCAAAATCGCTTTTTCTCGCTTTTAGCTAAAATTCGCTCAAAAAAGGTGACTCGCTGTGTGCAAAATCCCAGTCCAGGTTACTTGAATTCAAGTACTTAAAATCAAGTAACTTGACTAATGAGAACGAGGCCATATTATTTTCCAAATAAATGGTATGAATCCATTTTTATGTTGTTCCCGTAGGCCTTATTTATATCACTTAATTATTTATACAATTAAACAAAAAAATGTCAAAATATATAAAATTATATTAAGTTTATTTAAAAATTAAAAGAATAATTAACTTTCATTTAACGTGATATTTAACGAAAACTTTAATGGTCAGAAGATCGGTTTCGGACGTTCGTCCTTTGTCAATTCTTAACAATTACTCGGTGTAATTGTAAAGAATTGACAAAGGACGAAGGTCCGAAACCGGTCTTCTGACCATTAAAGTTTTCGTTAAATATCACGTTAAATGGAAGTTAATTATTCTTTTAATTTTTAAATAAACTTAATATAATTTTATATATTTTGACATTTTGTTTGTTTAATTGTATTAACCATATTATTTCTTTTATTTAACCATTTCGAGATTATTCGATCATTTCGAAATTTTTCGAGAAAATTTACAAGAGTTTGCACTGCGCCTCGGTACAGAATTAGCGATTCTATCCGAAATCTTCATAGCATTGAGCTATATACTGATAAACTTGGAGACATTCGGTAAAATTTTGAAATTATTGCAGATTTTAGCAAAAGACTCAAAAAAGCTTATATACTATTGTAATATATGCCCTAAACATTGCTAATACAAGGGTTTTGTCGATCTTAACCAACGTCATTTCCTTTTATATTATATTTCCACTTGCATGCTCAATTAAAATGTCTTTTCCTGCATTTAAACAGCGACTACATACAAATTTTGATTGTGTCGAGGTAATGCGCTGAATGAAAATAAAGCGAAAACTTAAGTTGTCTAAAAATTGATAGTGGTGTTAGAACTTTGCCGAACACATAAGGAAGATATAAAAAGAAGAAGAATTGTTCGCTCAAAAAGTTGATGATGATATTACCACCCTTACCAGCCGCCTCTGATTGAACTATATAATCAAAATGCATTAAATGATAGATACACCTTGGCATTGAATTTATATTCTACCAGTAATCTGTAAAAGGTCTAAAATGCTGAACTTCTCCGGTACCAAGTTTATTTTTGTCATCACCTATTGAGTTTAAGAGACTCATTGCATGCTTTTATGTTGGTTTTTTAAAATGAGCTGGTGATGGCTGAATGATATTCAGTGCAAGTAATAAATTGTTAGTGGGTGATTTTAGATCTTAAATAATAATTATTAGAATACATAAAGCTCAATTTTCATAAAATAATATTTTTCGGTTAATTTTTAGCTAATAAAATTAAAATGAATCTGCAAGACTCAACCCATACTAATTTGGGTTAAAAACTCCTAAAAGTACTAGGAGTTATCGCAGTATTTTACAATCTGAACAACTACATTTGGATCAGTTTATTTCAAGTTTGCCTGCTGTACCTTCATACTACTGTCGATCTTCGTCGACGAAGAAATATTTACCTGCGAAAATTGGCACGTTCGCCAACTTACATAGATTGTATAAGCAGAAACAAACAGAATTAGGATTGAGCTTTTTAGGATACGATATGTTTCGTACAGTTTCAAAAAAAAACTATAATATTGGAATACACAAACCGAAAAACGACAAGTGCGAAGCTTATCGAAATACACTCCATAAAACAGCCGAAATGAAGAATAAATACGTTGCTCATATTAAACTCATAGACGAGTTAAAGCATCATCATAAAATAATTTTTAAATGAGCAGTCAGAAGCTAAAGCAGATCCATCCCTTTTAGTTTGTTCCTTTGATTTACACAAGGTGCTTAATGTGCCTAAAGGAAACAGTATGCTTTTAGGATACTATCGAAAGTTTGCAGTATATAACTTTACGGTATACGAATCAGCCACAAGAAATGATCACTGCTATTTATGGAATGGAAATCAAGGAAAACGCGGAGCAAACGAAATATGTAGCAAATTTTTAAATTTAATTGATAATCGGCAAACGGTTACTAAAATATCGCTTTATTGTGATAATTGTGCAGGCCAAAATAAAAATCGCTTCACTTTCTCCTGTATAATACCACGTTGACCAATATTTGCTATCAGTCAATTTGCTGTCTCAAGAGTATCTAGAAGGTTTCAGGAAACTGGTACATTCAATCAGAGACTACATACCAGCCAGCATCGCTGTACATTTGAGAGGGACGATCGATTTATCGTCCTAGCTTTACTGCTAAATCGCTATCTCGCGATAATCGCGAAGCGAAGTGCGAGATGTAGCTGTTAGTCCATGGACAGTAAGAAGACGCTTGAAAGAAGCCAAGCTCACTCCAAGATAGTCCTCTAGAGGCCCAAAATTGACAATACGCGACAATAGCGACTCGAATTTGCTCGCGAACACATCAATTGGACCATCGTGCAGTGATAAGAGATACCGGGTCTACCGGCGTGGAGGAGAGCGATTTTCGCAGTGCTGTTTTGCTGAAACAGTCTCATACGATGGCGGTTCGTGCATGGTGTGGGCTGGCATATCGCTTGACGAAAAAACAGATTTAGTTTTTGTACCTGGTGGAGGTCTGACGGCTGAACGATATATCGAGGACATTCTCTTGGATTATGTAGTGCCCTACGCAGGATATGTAGGGGAAGATTTCATATTGATGCATGACAATGCCCGGTCACACCTCTCGGCAGTTCATGGATGAGGGTGGTCTCGAGACGATGAGGCGGCCAGCCCTCAGTCCAGACTAGAATCCAATTGAGCTTGCAATAAGGTCAATGGGGAATCGCATGCCAATCATTGTAGACGCAAGGGGGAGCAATACTAAGTATTAACCAATAAAATTGTTTTTGTTTTGGTTGAATTTTTTGTTGTAATTTAAAATTAAATATCCTCAATACTTTTTTCATAATCATCAATTATGGTTGCGTTTTCATTCAAAATTCATTATAAAAAAAGTACTGAACCAATTTTCATGAAAATAGTCTCATTTTAAAGTAAAAATATCACGCTTTCAAAAAACATGGTCTTGTAAAAATCGGTTAAGCCGTTTTCAAATAATTCGCCTTTCTGTGAGCGCTGAAGATTTGAGTCGATTTAGTTGCTCGGAAGTGTAGTATGTATGATAGATCCAGATTGATTTTATTGAAGGTTTCCAAAATATTTTCACTAGTACCACCAAGATAGATTTGACAATCATCAGGATACAAATGGTATTTAGAATATTTTATTACGTGAGGTAAGTCATTTATAAAAAGAGAAAATAGAGTTGGACCAAGTATCGTTCCTTGAAATACACCTGGGCTGGGATGTTGTACCATCACTTTCATTCGAATCGACTTTAAAAGTCGATTCGAAAAAGTGATGGTTGGCATGTTGTAAAATTTTCGACTCCAAAGTGATACGTCAATACGGCAGCCATTTTTCAAAGATGAATTAACAACAAAAATTTTAATTTGACATTTAGCTGTTATTAAAAACGTTAAATAAATATTAATTCTTAAAGATTTTATTAAAAAAACAACAATTTATGAGGGATATTATTATAATATATTTTGACGAATCGCTCGTACATCACTTTAAATAAACTGAGTGATACAAAAGTATCATTATCGCGATTCGAAAATTTTACAACATACCAATTTTCGACTTTCTGTTCGAATTTCGAAAATGTGAAGTTACAACATCTCACCCCTGATATTATACGCTCACATCTAGGAGGGAGAGCAATGAGCCCAGATAGTATGTCCCAGCAACTCGCAAGAGTAAAATCAAAACAGTAGACGAGGCACGGATAGGAATATACGGGAGTGGGTCTGCCGCGGTAGGTACTATGTATGTACACATAATTTATGTTATAATGTTTATCCATTTAATATTTGTATGTACTGTAACGTTGAACAACGCTGCAACGTTCAAAAGTTTAACTCCCCTGACTTGGCACTCGTTGAACACACACACACACCCACCCAAAATTTTAAAAAAATCGCGAGGAAAACTCGATTCCAAAATTTTAAAATTATTTAAATGCCATCCGTTACAGTACATCAATTAAGAAAAAAAAGCCAAATAGGCGCAAACAAAAATGGTTGGTGATTATAGACCTTTTGTAATTGTATGATAGTCTACAATCAAATCGTTACCTCAACAGTATACAACAAGTACTAAATGCCTTCGTGTTCCGATAAATCATGATAAATAATAATTCAGCAGCTGTTTCGAATTTTGATGAAATATTATCACTAAAACAATCAGACACAATGGCAGACTCCATTCCCGTCTACTTCATATACAAGGACGTTTATTACGCTTAAAATACTCTAAAACGGCACGGGATCCGGTTAATGAAACTATCAAAAAGGTTGCGCAATTAATCACATTTGGTCTGGCTAACGTAGACAAACAGCCCACAGAAATGAATGAAAGTCTTAATGAATTTGATCAAATAAAACTTAAAGAAGTTGAAGGTTTTAACGGGTCCGACGATTCTTGCACCAGCGACCCTGGAAATCAGTCTGAGCTAGGGAAGAGACGAACACATCTTCACAGTTCTGTCAGTAACACGAATACCTCAATAGGTAGCCAAACACAAAATACACTTAGAGATCAGTGTAAAACCAACGGACATGTAGTTACCGATACAACCAATCATGAGAAACCTAGATCTTCCCACAAAATTCTCTCAAAATGGAATGTCACTTATGATGGTACTCGTACTGGCATCCATGTTAAACGTTTCTTGACTAGAGTAGAACATTTAGCTAAATCTGAGAATGTTACGTCGCAAAGATTAGTCACGGATCTTCATTACCTATTAAAAGGGAATGTTAATGAATGGTACTGGACTTTCATCGAACGTAACCCTAATCCAACATGGGAGCAGGTAAAGTCTGAGCTAAAGAAATGCTTTCAGGGACCCCGAATGGATGACGATTACGAGCCCGCATGGAAAATAGGAAATAAAAATTTCGTGAACCTTTTTATGACTTTTACCAAGACCAGATATCCATGACCCTCCAACTGGAGACATCACTTAGTGAGCAGGAAATTGTTCGGATTATTCGACGGAATATGCGAGCAGGGCTACAGGATAAGCTGGTAGATGTTAAAATTGAAAGTGTTGATGAACTTGTCGAAGAAATGAAAGTTTATAAATTCCTACGAGATAGATAACCAAAGTGGGGGACCAAGTTACAATTATGATCCTTTTACGATACCATCCACGTCCCGCAATATGCCAAGCGAATCCCAACAAATGACTACCAATTACACTCTTTTGACTCGTAATAGAGGAGAAAACGATGGTTAACGTCAACCAAGGTCTAAATGTGGGTTCCACGCAGAATCATCAATTCAATAACAACTCTAAAGTAAATCGTCAACCAGCAGATTGTGGTAGGCAGGGATATCGTCGAGAACCGTGTTTCAATTGCAATCCGCCTTCGGAAAACTGGAGAGCGGACGATCCCCCAAGGTATCAGATCCCCAGAGCAACAACAAGCAGGTCGAAGCAGCCTCCAATACCAATCCCGAGTTACTCAAACGCCAAGGGTAAATATTGCATCCACGTTTCCAAATATGTCAACTTCAAAGATAGGTGTTATTGATTCTTCGAATTTTTGTACTCGCAAATCAAACCGGCAAATCAATTACGGCATCGTTAATTGCCACCCCGAGCGATTGCCGGCCTTACGCGCAATTAAACATTTTAGGGAAGACATATGTTGGCCTATTGGACAGTGGTGCAAATGTATCCTTATTAGGAAAAGGTTCCGAATATTATTTAAATCATCCCTCAGTTAATTTTCATTTATTTCCTTCCTCGATAAAGACAGCAAATGGTCAAAAAGAGTCTCTACTTGGTTATATCAAGACCCCTATCTACTTTGCGGGAAGAACCAAACTAATCACCTTTTATATTTCACCTAATTTGACGCAAGAATTATATTTAGGAATTGATTTCTTTCAAGCATTCAATCTTACGATTACCATTTCTCCATCAAACACCTCCACAACTGCAGAATCGGCTATTTTTAACGATAACACCTTGTTAGGTTCTGATCAGCAGCTAGCTGAACTGACTGAAACTTCAATAGACGTACCAAAACATATTCTATCCGAGGAACAACAAGCTATATTGAATAACGTCATTCGGAAATTTCTATCGTCAGCCGTTTTGGGCCTTAGTCGTACGCATTTGGTTACCCACAGTATAGATGTCGGAAACGCTAAGCCAATAAAACAGAGCCACTATGCGGTGTCACCAGTCGTCCAAACTGAAATTTACAACGAGAAGAGAGTTGCAGTTCGTGGAGTTCACTCGTCACTCGCGTGCGCAAGCCGAATGGCAAAGTGCGCCTGTGTCTTGATGCACGGAAGGTGAACGAAGTTACGGTTAAGGACGCCTATCCCCTTCTACTCATTGATGGTCTGCTGTGGCATCTTACTAATACCAGATTCATTTCGAGTCTGGATATGAGAGACGCTTTCTGGCAGATCCCTCTCGTTGAGGAGTCACGGTTTAAGACTGCATTTTCAGTGCCAGGCCGACCGTTGTATCAATTCACGGTTATGCCATTCGGCTTGTGCAATTCACCGCAAACAATGTGCAGATTAATGCACCGAGTGATACCCCACGAGCTGCATCATCGGATATTTGTCTACTTGGACGACTTGTTGATCACAGATTCACAGGTGAAACTTTCCACGAACATATTTCTCTGTTGACTTTGGTTGCCCGATTTCTTAAAGATGCTAATTAAAAAAGCTAAAAAAAGCAAATTTCTTCTGAAATAAATAAAGTACCTGGGATTCATTGTAGGGGACGGTATCATTCCCGAAATTATAATAGACCAAAATCGGTAAAACAAGTTCGCCAGTTTACTTCGTTTAGTTCGCTTACTCGTCTACTCAAAAAGCACCAGAAATTTCAATGGACTAATGATGCTGAAACTGCCTTTTGTAAATTAAAATCTGCTCTGTTCTCATCGCCTGTGTTATCTAACCCAAATTTTACAAAACATTTTTATATTGAATGCGATGCCTCTAAAGTGGGTGTTGGAAGTGTCCTTTACCAAAAATCGGACAGCGGCGAGGACCATCCAATTGCAATCTTTTCTAAAAAATTAAAAGGCGCACAACGTAATTACAGTGTTACGGAGTTGGAATGTTTATCGGCCGTATTAAGCGTGATGAAATTCCGAAAATATGTGGAGGGGTTGCCTTTCACCATCACTACCGACCACGCTAGCTTGAAGTGGTTGATGGAGCAAAGAGACCTCTACGGAAGACTCGCTCAATGGAGTTTGAAACTCCAGGGGTTCAATTTCCTTATAAAATATAAGAAAGGGCGCGATAACGTAGTTTCTGACGCTCTTTCCCGAAATACGTTCGACCTGTCTGATGAGGATGGTTTAGTTTGTGACATGTTAAGCGATGTGACGATCGACCAATTTGATGATGATCCTGAATACCTCAATTTAATCAAAGTTTTAACCGATAGCCCGTTAGTTAGCAAAAATATGAAAGTGACAGATAATCGGATTTATTACAAACCATCGGATATTCCAGAGTAGAAGCTTTACATCCCTCTATCTCAAACTCTACCTGTTGTTGAACGTGTCCACTGCCCACCCGATGCTGCGCACTTTGGCTTTAAGAAAACGTTAGAAATAATCCAACGATACTATTATTGGCCCGGGATGATACGGGACATTCATGATTTTATTATGAAATGTGACATATGCAAAGAATGCAAACCTACTAATTCACTGTTACGAGCACCCATGGGTAATTTCTTCGAGGTTAAACGACAATTTCAGAAAATTTTCATAGATTTTCTTGGCCTATATGGCCATGTTTTTGTGGAACCTATGCGTGTCGCAACATCCGGCAATGTCTGTAGTTTTTTAGAAAATAGAGTGTTCACTGTCTTTTCGGTACCCGAAATTGTAGTGAACGACAACGCTAAGCAATTCACCTCGAAGGAATTCCTGGAGCTTATGTCAAAATACGGAATAAAACACCAATATACCCCTAAGTACCACCCTCAAGCTAACGCCAGTGAACGTGTAAATCGATCGGTGTTATGGGCTATTCGAGCCTACGTTCAAAAGGATCGTTCGAACTGGGACAAAAATATTCATACCATTAGTTCAGCACTACAAAATGTAATGCACGAAAGTACCACGTTCTCACCTTATTTGATCACATTTGGCCAACATTATATTGGTCACGGCTTACAGTACGGTATCCTCCGACAGCTTCAATCTCTGGATGAACGTGATTTGGAGTGAACGGTGATGGAAAGGCTAACGTTGGTGCAACAGAAAGTTATAAATAACTTACGCAAGGCGCAATAGGGATTTACCATTAGAATTGTTTTTTTTATAAATTTTTTTTTGTCAGTTTGCCCGACTTAATGAGACTTTCTCAAGGATGAAGGTCGTCCCCACGATTTTGTAACGTTGAACAACGCTGCAACGTTGAAAATTTTAACTCCCCTGACTTGGCACTCGTTGAACACACACACCCACCCAAAATTTTAAAAAAATCGCGAGGAAAACTCGGTTCCAAAATTTTAAAATTACTATGCCATCCGTTCAGTACATCAAATAAGAAAAAAAAGCAAAATAGGCGCAAACAAAAATGGTTGGTGATTATAGACCTTTTGTAATTGTATGATTTACCAATTGTATGATATTCTACGATCAAATCGTTACCTCAACTCCCAAATATGAAATAATACAGAATACAGTATACCTACAACAAGTACTAAATGCCTTCGTGTTCTGATAAATCATGATAAATCATGATAAATAATAATTCAGCAGCTGTTTCGAATTTTGATGAAATATTATCAAAATTTACCGAAAATTGCTATTTTAATCGATTATTTTGTACGCTATGTATGTATATTGTCACTAGGTAGGTATGTGTGTGTTTTTTTAATACTGATAAGAAAACCCATTCATTATCAATAAAACTAATATGGATTACTAAAAATAGAATACCTATCCAATAATTAAGAAAAACAAAATTACTTACTGTGTGATTAATGCCCCACATGAAAACACTAAGCAGGGGCTCATTAGCACGAAATAGCTTAACTTTTTGATGTTTCACACGAAAATGTTTCTTCTTTAATATTCTTGGAGCAGTTGACATTTTTATATTTTCTTTATCTTATAATCCTGCTGCTTGAATATATTTATATCAATTTTTGCACTTTCACGAAATCCCTTAGTTTTATTCAAATGTTGGTAAATTCTGCAGGATTTGATCAAAATAACTATTTCTCACTTAAAAAAAAATTATTTGATTGTAAAAAAATGTCGGAAATTAAAAACCCATTTTGACATGTCTTTACAAGCTTTTTAGAGAAAAAAAATCTAATAAGGGAATAGGGTTTTTGTTTTGTTTTACGTTTGAAAAACTACATACACACATTAGTAATTAACTTTTACATTAGACTTAAAATAACTAAAATGGCAAAAAAACGTAATATATAACCAAATAAATTAATGTTTTTACAGAGTTTCAATTTTTCAACAAAAATAGCACTTCTTTAACAAAAAAAAAAACAAATTTCTAAAGTTTATTGACGTAATGATAAATATACTTTTGTTCTTTGTTTTATTGTAGTCTTACTTTGGCAATTTTACAACAACAATGCCGTGTATTTTCATTCCGGAATGAAGAGATTCATTCCGCTGAGAAGTAGGAATAGCAAAATTCTCTTCTTCTCGTAGTTGTAGTGTTTACTACTAGAGTACATATATTAGATATATTTAGTTTTATGAGTTGGTAGTAAATAACAATTTTCAATTTTTCGATAAATCAGAATATTAAATTTTATTAATTATCATTTGGAATAATTATACCTTATTCAATAATTTGATATTATTATTTTATATTTGTTAAAATTCTAAATAATAAATTATATTTTAGGGCTTGGTACCAACTGTTGAAAGTAAAAAAAAAAAAATTATTCTGAAGAAGAATTGTTCTTACTTTGGGCAAAATTTCATTCCTATCCGGATAGGAATAACTTTTACCAAAGTAAGACGGCATATGCAGCGCTGTCGAATGTACTACAATAGTATTATTGTACTACTATTTTACAATGCGTACTTCTGTACTTCGCTAATTCAAATTATACTACTATTTACTACGATTTTGATATTGTGTCAGTCTCAATTAGATTTTTTTTTAATTTCCAACGTTGAATTATTTATAAACTTAATAATCAAAACTGAGCGAAAAACAAACAGCTCAAAAAAATATAATTTTGTTCACATGGCAAGTCATTTTTTGACTGTACTTTACTATAATTTTAAGAGAATTTTGTTCACTCGGCAGGACTTTTTTTTATTATTTTGTGTTTTATATGTCAAATTTTCGGTTTGCATTTTTTGTGTATGGTCTATAATGTTTGTTATTGATATTGGTTTAAGTTTGACCAGTTATGAAATTTTCAATTTTCGGTTCAATAGCTATGGACAAGTAAGTTATTGAAACTAACGACTTAATTCCGATTATTAATTATTATATTTAATTTCACCTCAACAGTAAACTCTATTTTAATGGCAAAAGAATTACTTAATGAGAAACATAAAACCGGCCGCTCCGGTGGCACAGTTGTTAGGTTGCATTCACAGTATTGTTTTCGCCCTGCGTTTCGATGTTGTTTTCAGATTTTAGTTTTTGTTGTTGTTTTTCTTCACGATATTAGCAAAGAAATGCTCCATTTCCATATAAAAAACTTATCGTTTGCATGGAAAAAATTCAAGTTTTCTACCAAAAATGTAGTGTCTCTATAGCGCTGAAGACGACTTCGAATCCAAGCAAAATATGTCAACCATAGTAATTTTTGGTTGTTTTCGTAGAAAAAAATTCAAATTTATCGACACATCGATATTTATAATTTTACATTTTTATTTTAATATTTTTTTTAGTAAAATTATTCTCAAACTGATTGTGGATTGTATTAATGCATGTTTTAATTTTTATTTTATTATATTTACGCAAAATCTTTATGTATTAATCAAAAGTAGAAAGGAAAACAAACGATCAGTTGTCAAAAATAAAAATAAAATAATTTTTGTTGTTGTATCATGATAAGCCCAAATCAACATCGAAACGCAGGGCGAAAACAATACTGTGAATGCAACCTTAGCATTCTTGGTTTAAGCTCCGGAGGTCTCGGGTTCACGGCTTTACGGCGAAAAAATCACGGCTGGTTAATGTAAGGATCAATGAATTAATCACTCATTATCCTATGTAAAAATGATTCCGCAACTTCACTATGAAGCGGCCAAATCCCTCTATGGGATGTAGCGCCAGCGAAGAAGAAAAAACATAAAAATGGATTCCTTCAAAATTTTTAATATCAAAGTACAAAAAATTATAAACAATTTATGCTGCTTTAACAAGATGTTTTTTAAATTTTAAGTATTGAATATATACAATTTTTATTTACATATTACAAATGTTATTTTAATATATTATTTTGCTAAAAAGTGAATAAAATAAAGCTTTTAAATTTTTTTTTATAATTTTTTGTTATATTATTATTTTTTTCATTAATAAAAACTTTAAAAAAAACAATTAAAACACCTTTGTAATTTGTGCTACTCTTCTCTTGAAAATACTACTATTTTTAAGTAATTGTACTACTCACACAATTTATGAAACGACAGCACTGGGCATATGTTTGGTTCAATTTGAGAGAATTAATCAAATTCGATTCGATGCCCGGTAAGCAATTTTACGAATTTGCAAAACACGTAAGATAAACGAATTGTTTGTTGTTTTTTTGTATGTGTGATACGGTGATATACGTACGTCAAACAGATAAGCGCGTCGCTTGACTTCGTTTCTCTTCGTCTGTATGATTTTTTCATAGAGATAAAACTATAGAAGATAAAGAACGTTTTTTCCCATAGAAAATCTTCTATTTCAACCGTACACAGTTGGAGAGAGATGGTTATATATCTTATATGTTTTTAGCTATTTCTTTAGCTTATTCTTGTTAATATAAATGATTGTGCATAATTTCGAGAAAATTCAAAATTATCAAATAAAACATAACAATTAAAAAGAATAATATGTAATTAATTATTATTTGTGAAAAACAATTTAAAAAAAATTATGAAAAATGAAGGTTTAATACTAATACTAATCTTAAAATGTCATAATACTCGCAACAAATTACCGGGAATATCTTTTCATCGATAATTTTTTTTTTCTTTCCTTTTGTTGTGGTAAAGCAGCTAGCTAAATGACCTATGGTAATTTTCCTTTGCTTTACGCTTACAGAGTCTTTTCACGGAAAGGGCTGCAGCAGCAAAGATGTATAGGTATGAAAATATTACTGTGACATCTTTCTTAAGAGTGACAGAATATTAGTTTTATTTTGGAAACTTATACCCTTAACAGACTAGGGATTAGCTACGCGCGATTATTGAAACAAAATTAGCTAATCCACCACAAATCCATTTGTGTTGACGGACTAGGGATTAAATTCCTATGCAGAGAACTAAGATACTATGATGGTGATTCGCTAAAATATAGCTAGTAAATCAGCTGGACTAATTTTTTAATTCCATATTTCTAAGATTTATACATTAAAACACACTAGTTTTTCTTTTTATAAACATAATCTCAAAATTTATTCAGCACAAATTATTTTAAGATATCTGATTTTATAACTTTTATCGTAAACTCAAGCCGCTTGGGCTTAGCGCCACTTATACCATCACTAAACCTAGTACAACGAGGTTAACTTCAAAATTTTTAAAGATTAGTGCACTAATCTCGATTAGTCACTAATACCCTTGACAAACTAGGGATTAGCTAAGCGCGATTAGTGATTTTTTCGAGATTAGCTGTAGTGTGTCAAGTTGAAGATTAGCTAATCTCGTTGTATTTGAGGATTAGTGACTAATCGAGTTTAGTGCACTAATCCTTGAAAATTTTCGAGCTTATCTCGTTATATTGGGTTTAGTGATGGTATAATGTGATATAATTATTTAAACATTGTTGAAAATGCAAGTGGCGTGAATTTACGATAGAAGTTATAAAATCAATGACATCTTAAACAATTTGTGAGGATTAATTTTTGAGGTAAAAGAAAATCTAGTGTGTTTTAATGTATAAATCTTAGAAATATTGAATTAAAAAATGAGTCCAGGTATAATAATATTTTATTTCTCTGCCAGAAACTAATCCCTAGTTTGTCAACGCATATGGATTTGTGGTGGATTAGCTAATCTCGTTTCACTAATCGTGCTTATAGTCTATCAGTGGTATAAAGCAATAACTTTTACCAAAATAAGACACAGAGTTAATCGAGATTTTCAGTTGTCATTTTTATCAAAAATGTTTGACAGACGACTGTCATTACACAATTTTCACAAAAAACTGGTTTATTTCGTTTTCACAACGCGATTTTTGACAATCGGGATAAATGAAAATCGCAATTAACTTTCTGTCTGTCTACCGTATCATAATTCGCTTTCACACGTACCATAATCCAATATCGAACTGGATTACATAATGCGAAAAATGGTCGTGTGAAATGTGCAAATCGAATACCGAAGTGGATTATCAAATACACTTTATAATTCGGTATTTTGTAATCCACTGCGGTACTGAATTACCGTGTGAAAAGAATGACAGATATTAATCTCAAAACTGAATAGATATATTTTGAATTTTCATTAATTAATATCTTAATTTATATTTTTTTTAGTTGAATTTGGAAAGTTTATCGAAAATTATTTATATTTTGTTTAATTAAATTCATATTTTAAAAATATGTAATTGATTTTTATCTTGTTTTCAAATATATTTTTGACAACTAATTTGTAACATTCGAAACGAAACTAGTTGCGTTTCTGTCAAATTAGTAATCTTTAATGCGTGTGAAAAGACACAACAACGTAAATTATTGAGAAATGTCAAAATGAGTAAAACCTAAATCAGAATAAGTTAAAATAAAAAAAAAAAGTTGGTATGACTGAAATTTTGTATCCAGCAAGATAACATATTTTTAACTCCGTTAAGTTGTCATCTTGCTTGGACAAATCTCGTGAACCGAGCCGGAATGTCAAAGTGAAATAAGTTTACCCTTTAAACATTTTGAACGATTTGAGTTGAGTTTGTTTCATAATTCATAAACTCGACTCGACTCGCAGCTATACGCAGGAATGTCAAACATTTGTGGTTTTCCAGTTAACACAAAAAAAAAAATCGAAGCGAAAAAAGCTGTCATTAGTCGATCGGTCAAATTTTTCGAAGCGATTACTAACACGATTACATTTTATGTGTCCATAGACATACAAAAAGATAAACCTGAAACAAATGCACACAACAACAAATTTACATAGGATATTTTGTCCTTTTCGTATAAGCAGTTGGTGAGAAAGGATAATATATCTATTATGTTTCATGCTCTTTCTTTTTTGTAAACAAACCATTTAGTTTTTATTGTGGTTTTGCGCAGTTTCGCGAAAATTAAAAATTATCAAATAAAACAAAACAATTACAAAAAGTGTATACATAAAACATATAATTAATTATTATTTGTGGAAAACCATTAAAAAAAATTTATGAAAAATGTAGTGTTTAATCAGAAAATGTCATAACAATACTTGCAAGAAATTACCGGGAATTTCATTTCATCGAGAAGTTTTATTCTGGGGCCTTACTATTGATTTCGATCGCCGTCGTTTTATGGTCGTTTTACTATATTAGTACTATTGTTTTCGACCGTGTAAAGGCGATCGTTATTTATCGACTGTGGTCGAAAATTTAAGATACATATTTCACCACTCTTTAATTTCGACTGTCATCGATTTCAATTTTAATTTAACGATCGATTTTAATTTAGAGATGAATAAAATTTATCGGCAAACGAAGAAAGGAACAAATTTAAAAAAAATGTATTTCTTGAAATTATTGAAATTCAAGTACCAGAATGAACGAGACATGAGGCAAAGTTCCGAATATTTGAATTAATTTTTTAATTCAATTATTTTGTGTGAAAATGAATTACTAGTACCTAAGAATTTTATTATTATTTTGATTCGTTAAATAATTTAGAATTAAAAAAAAGGCTGAAATAAAAATAAATAATTTGAGGTTTTTGTTTATGGTATATGTATGTTTATTAGTCCAATAACCGAGAAATGATTAAAAAATGTTTGACGCTTTGGTGGTTTTGACACAAGAATAGTACTAAAATATTATATTTTATGCTGGTAATACTTGATATATATACATAGTACTAAATTTTTGTTGTTGATCGAAATGAATAGTTTAGTATGAAAATTTCCGACGGTCGTTCAAAGAGAGACGATAACAAACGAAGGCGATATAGCAGCTGTCGAAATCAATAGTTAGGCCCCTGGTTTACATAAAACGAAATTAAAATTGTGATATAAACATTGTAATTTGTGATAAAAAAAGTGCTCTTTTAATTTAAATTTATTACATAATTATAAAAAAAAAACAAATTTTGTTGTTGTTGGTTTTTAGCCATCTTACGATTTGTAAACAAATTTAATTTTTTTTTAGTTATTTATAATAATAAAATTAATTTTATTAAAAAATTGAACTAAATAATAACTATCCATGTATTTCCAACTAAAATTAAAACATTTTTTAAACTTTAATTGTTTTATTTTAAGCAACCCATCCAATTGAATAAAATTTTAAATATGGCCCTATTCTATTTTATCTGTATCCCTTTTCCCACCGCTTTGCTTACACTTGACGTTTGTTATTTACGCTCTATACCTTTTATTCATAAATGTCAAATAACGCCGTGATACATGTTCAATTTTTGCCTTTAAGGCAAAATAATTCTGCGCATTGATTGGTTAAATGTCGGCCATCTTGAAATGTATTTAAGGCAAAATTTTAAAATTGAACATTGCTCAATTTTTCATACGGCAAAAATTACCTAACCTCAAAATATTTTGAAATTTCCATGTTGTGATTTATCGGTTACAATGGTTCAAAAATTAAATTTTTATAACAATTAATTTAAAAGACCTAAAATTGGAAATGAACATGCAAAGTTAGTTCTATTGATTTTTAATTTTGCTTGTATTTATGTAACACGTTTTTAATGCTATTAAATACAAAAAACCTTATTATAATCCTTAATCTTATACGGTAGACAGACACAGAGTTAATCGCGATTTTCAGTTGTCATTTTGGTCAAAAATCGCGTTGTGGAAACAAAATAATCCGGTTTAGGTGAAAATCGTGTAATGACAGACGACTGTCATTACACAATCTTCACAAAAAACTGGATTATTTCGTTTTCACAACGCGATTTTTGATAATCGGGATAACTGAAAATCATGATTAACTTTGTGTCTGTCTACCGTATTAATCTTAATTCAGGTCGAATGGGCTCTCGAACTAAATAGCTTTTTTCGATACTTGGACCTACAATTGCTAACTTGTCAAATTGAGTTCGTTCATTCAATGATACAATTTAAAATTGTGGTGATCGGTTAATCGCATTTCGGTATCAAATCCCTTTATTCATTTTCACTTTTAACTAAAACTTGGCAACCGTCAATTTCAAAATTTTGATTTGAATAAATTTTAGGTTATGTTTTATACGATGGCAAAAAGACCCTTGCAAAATTTTACATGTATCGCGGATTCGACTCCGAATTTTTTTTTTGTCAACTGGAAAACCACATTCATGGAACCGTTATGTGCATCGCTCCGAAAAATTGTACCGAGCGACAAAAACTGCTGTCATTTGTTTTCGCTCGTTTTTTTCTCTCTCTCAACTGGTAAACCGCAAAGAAAATATAAAACATGAATTGGTGTAGTACGTCATGAATGCTGCGTCTATGAAGTATATTTTACTGTCTTACAGAAAAGTGGTCGATTTTTATTTATTCAAAAATTTTGTTTTAAATATTTAGTAAATTAGAATATCATTTATTTAAATATAAACAGTGTATGTATATAAAAGATTTGTTCATTAAAAAACCAAAACTCATTTAAATTGTAATAACACGGAAACAAAACACGTGTGTCACACACATTTTACCCAAACATTTTGACGATTAATTCAATTTAAAAAATGGAAATTAATATCAATAATCCATTGTTAGATGGATTATCATGTCGAGAGTTGTTCGCTGAAAAAGATGGGTTAACTTACAAGTAAGTAGATATATTTTGTGATGTTGTCAGGTTATTGTGTACGAATGTACGATAGCCGGCACTTTGGTATCTGATTTGTATAGTTTGGGTTTAATACAATTTTATTTATTTTTTATTTTTTTTCATAATTGTCAAGTGATTTCATCATTTTACCTGGTTATATCAATTTTCAAGCAGATAGTGTAGATTTAACTTCACCGTTAACTAAAAATATCACTTTACATGCACCACTAATTTCTTCCCCAATGGATACCGTCACTGAAGCCGATATGGCAATTGCAATGGCCTTATGCGGAGGTATTGGAATTATACATCATAATTGTACGGCCGATTATCAGGCAAATGAAGTCCATAAAGTAAAAAAATACAAGCATGGTTTTATTAGGGATCCTTTTGTGATGAGCCCCAATCAAACAGTTGCCGATGTTTTAGATGCTAAACGTAAAAATGGCTTCACTGGTTATCCAATTACACAAAACGGAAAACTTGGAGGACGTCTCGTTGGTATTGTTACATCACGTGATATAGATTTTCGTGAAAAAGATGTAGGTCTTAAATTAGAGGAGGTCATGACAACAATTGAAAATATGATTACGGCTCCAAATGGCATAACACTACAAGAGGCAAATGCCATACTCGAGAAAAGTAAAAGAGGTAAATTACCAATTGTAAATGAAAATGGAGAATTGGTTGCGTTGATCGCACGGACAGATTTAAAAAAAGCTCGAAGTTATCCGAACGCGTCAAAGGATAGTAATAAACAGTTGCTTGTTGGAGCAGCTATTGGGACACGAGATGAGGACAAAGAAAGGCTTGAATTGTTAGTGCAAAACGGAGTTGATGTTGTTATTTTGGATTCATCTCAAGGAAATTCGATTTATCAAATTGAAATGATTAAATTTATTAAGAAAACCTATCCGAAATTAGATGTGATTGGAGGAAATGTTGTGACACGGGCTCAAGCAAAGAATCTTATTGATGCGGGTGTGGATGGTTTACGTGTTGGTATGGGAAGTGGATCAATATGTATAACACAAGAAGTTATGGCGTGTGGATGTCCACAAGCGACAGCCGTTTATCAAGTAAGCGACTATGCCCGAAAATTCAATGTTCCTGTTATAGCTGATGGTGGTATTCAATCTATTGGGCATATCGTAAAAGCTATATCATTGGGTGCATCAGCAGTTATGATGGGCAGCTTACTTGCGGGTACTTCAGAAGCCCCCGGAGAATATTTCTTTTCAGACGGTGTTAGACTTAAAAAATTCCGTGGAATGGGTAGCTTGGAAGCAATGGAGCGCAAAGACGCCAAAGGCGGTGGAGCTATGAGTCGTTATTATCACAATGAACTTGATAAATTAAAAATTGCGCAAGGTGTAAGCGGCTCAATTGTTGATAAAGGTTCTGTCTTACGATTTCTACCTTATTTAGAAGTTGGCATTCAGCACAGCTGCCAAGACATTGGCGCTAAATCCATTGATGAATTGAAGTAAACAAGATTTGTTAAGTAAAAGTGTCGTAATATTTTTATTATTATTATTTTTTTTTATTTATTTTTTATTTAGAAAAATGATTTACAACAATCAACTACGTTTTATGAAACGTACACCATCGGCTCAGTCGGAAGGGAATGTTCATAGCCTATTTTCTTATGAAAAACGACTCTTCTAGTACACCACCAATTGTACTTATGCAGAGAACTGAATTACACTCCTTACTTAATAGTTTTATTCAACAATAACATGGACCAAAACATACATTCTATTTTGAACTAATTGTATTGATTTTATTAAACCAAGTGCCAATCAATTTTGAATTACACATTATGCGGACAAGTTATGACTCACTTGGCGACTTCCATCAAATCCAAATTTTGGTATTGTGGTTCTCGCCATGAATGAGATTAATATCAAAAATGCTTACCTAATATTTTGGTTGGTTAATTAATTTGTCGGTAACGAGCGATTTTTATGAATGAAAGAAAATGTATATCAAAAACGCTTCATATAATTTTTTTTTTTTTTTCAAATATTGGTTTTTTTTTTATTAATTTTAATGAAATATTGAATAAAGTATATATAAATAAAACATTGCTTATTATTTACAACAAAATGCAAGTTAAAAATCAAAAACACTAAATACTAGTGACTACTTTTCCATTTAGAGGAACTCAGCAAAGAATTTGCGTCAAAAATGGAATTTCGGCTTCCAACATGTTGAAAAAAGCTTTTGGTGACAATGCAGAATGCACTTTTCAGAGCGATTGTTGATATCACACTTGGGTCAGAATTTTGTACAGACAACTCTTCGTTTTTGCGTCGATGTTAATGCGCCGTCTCACACTGCATTGGGTGTACGTGACTATTTGGGCACAAATTCGACCCATATCGTGCCGCAACAGCCCTATTCGCCTGATTTAGCTCCGTCTGACTTTTGGCTATTCCCGAAACTCAAAAAATCGCTCCGTGGACATCGTTTTGATTCGATTGACGAGTTATAAGCCGATTCGAAAAGGTTTTGAAGGCCATTCTGAAAATCGACTTTAACAACTGTTTCGAAGGCTAGAAAAACCGTTGGCTTAAGTGTATTCTCAGTGTTATGTATACAGAATGCACGGCGATGTTTAGAATCGCTCGCCAAAATACCAGCGGGAATCTCAATACCAAAAATTGAAATCATGCAACTTATCTGTGGGGATATAGTAGAGATGTCGAGCATATTATCGCAACATATCTAACCATACAAAACTATAGTCAAATATCTCTACTTTGAAGCTCTTTAATTATTGTCCTTTCCTTTGTGGTGTCAACCAAATTAGAATCCTCCCGAATTTCGCTGAGCAAATGAAAATCAGTCTAAATTTAGATAGCCAAATTAAATCAGTTAAAATTATAAAATCAACTGCACTGGTAAGAACAGTAAGTACAAAATCACAAATAATGTAGTAGTTAGTGAAAATTCAGCAAGCAAACAGAAAACGTTTGTTTGGGGAAAAAAACAATAACAAGAAGAAAATTATTGACACAACGACCGTAAAAGATTGCTGTTGATTTTTTAGCGATTAAAAGTAATTGAAAATAAATCTGAAGAACAGAGAAAAATAAATTAGTGTGTTTTCAATATTCCTGCGAACTCTCAATTGGAAGTAGAGGACGTTCCAGGGATCTACCAGTGGTTGCGATAATTATTCGTCACACGCCGAACGTCGGTTTTATAGACATCGATCAACCAAAAAATGGTAACCCCGACGTGATTGTGGTCCCGTTGTATACCACGAATTTATACCCTAGGCGTGATCGTGGTTTCGTGATATACCACGAATTCATACGATGGGGCTTCGACATCGGGCAATGCTGCAGTAGCTTCTGCCATGACACTCTCGCGTATTTGATCACCAGCGCGAAGGGTACACATCCGTACACCACCTTTAAGACAGAAGTGACCCGGGTGCTTGGCGAATCGGAGAAGACTAAGCTTAACAACCTGCTACATGGCTTGATCCTTGGAAACAGGAAGCCGTCGCAGTTGTTGAGCAAGATGAGATTGAATGCGGGCAACAATTTAAACGAATCTACCCTGCGGCAGTTTTGGATGAAGAGGTTGCCGCAGCAGGTTCAAATGGTGCTCACACCTTTCGAGAACGACGTCTTCCTGCCGGTCTTGGCGGAACGGGCTGACAACGTGCACGAGACGATGACGCATGCACAGATTAATGTCCTTGAGGCGTCCCCGTCTGTATCAAACCAAAATTCCCATCTTTCGATCAATCAATATTTTTCGGAATATTCCGCAAGACTCTATTATCCGAAATATCGGAAATCATCCAACACCATTCTCGATCCCGCTCAAAGTCAAATTCTAGTCGGAATTATAATTCAAGACAAAATTCGGGTGATCCGTCCGCATCAAATGAATACACATGTTATTATTATCAACGTTTCGGAACCAAGGCAAAAAAATGCAAACCCGGCTGCCAATTTTTGTCTAGAGCTAACCCTTCCGATAATAATGTTTCAAAAAACCAATAAGTCATTCGCAACTGGCGGAGTGCAATGACGTATCTAAATCCAGCCGCCTTTTAATTTTTGAAATTTTTCTACAGAAACATTTTTTAATAGATACAGGCGCGGATGTCTCAGTCTTGCCAGCTCGTTTCGTTCGGAATCCAAGGGTTGATCCATCGTTCAGGTTGTTCGCGGCGAATGGCTCTACAGTAAACGCTTTCGGAACCAAAATTTTAAAGCTTGACATCGGACTGCGCCGGACAAATTCATCATCGCGAAGACAGAATTCGAAAACATGATGAAACTCGGGATTTGCAGACCTAGCAGCAGTCCTTAGTCCAGTCCACTACATTTAATATTGAAAAAGAATGGAGAGTGGAGACCTTGCGGAGATTTCCGAGCACTTAATCGGATCACGATCCCGGACCGGTACCCAATTCCACATCTCCAGGATTTTACACAACTCGAGGGCTGCTCTATATTCTCAACGATAGACCTTGTCCAGGCTTACCACCAAATTCCCATTGAACCGACGGATATTCCAAAAACAGCAAATTCGACACCTTTTGGACTCTTTGAATTTTGTAGAATGACTTTCGGCCTTCGCAATGCAGCACAGTCGTTCCAACGCCTTATGCACTCAGTCCTACGAGGACTTGACTTCTTTTTCGTATATTTGGACGACGTGCTAATTGCCTCAAAAAATTACGAGGAACATCTGAGACACATCAAAATTACTTTCTCGAAATTAGAAGAACACGGAAGAATTTCGAACGACCACTGACTATAAAACAGCTCAAACGTTTTTTAGGGATGGTTAACTTTTATCGTCGCTTCATTCCGGGTGCTGCTGCCGACCAGGAATTGCTGAACGACTACCTAAAAGGTTACACCAAGAACAGTCGCGTTCCAATACAATGGTCGACAGCAGCTATTGAAGCGTTCGATAACTGTAAAAATAAACTTACGGACGCTACCTTACTGATTCATCCTTCATCATCAGCACTTCTGGCCATCGTGGTTGACGCTTCCGACACGGCTATCGGAGCACTGGTTCAGCAGTTCATTTCAGATACTTGGCAACCACTGGGGTTCTTTTCAGTACGTCTCAATGATACGCAAAAAAGATACAGTGCTTATGATCGTGAATTCCTAGCGGCTTATTCGGGGGTCAAACACTTACGGCACCTCCTCTAAGGTCGTATCTTCACGTTGTACACTGATCATAAACCTCTGATCTACGCTTTTAATCAGAATCCGGAAAAAGCATCTCCTCGTCAGTTTAGACACTAAGATTTCATTGGTCAATTCACAACCGATATCCAGCATATCTCCGGCATCGATAATATCGTAGCAGATACTCTCTCACGTATTAATCAAATTACTATTCCCAGAAGTATTGATTATGCGATCATCGCAGATGCTCAGACCAACGACGAAGAACTTCAAGAAATCTTAAGGAGTAATACTGTTCTCAAATTTGAGAAATTCCCGGTTGTTTTCAATTCAAAAACCTTAATTCATTGTGATATGAACTTTTGACTCAGAACGTCATTTGGCCATCGATTAACAAAGACGTCCAGAAGATGGCGCAAAACTGTGTAGCTTGCCAAAAGGCTAAAGTCTCTCGACACACCAAAACTCCACTTAGTACATATAAATTAACTTCACAACGCTTTTCGATTATTCACCTCGATATCATTGGTCCGTTAACGGTTTCTGATAATCAGCGGTATTGCGTCACGTTGATTGATAGATACACCCGCTGGCCCGAGGCGACTCCAGTTTCTGATATAACTGCTGCTACCGTCGCTTTCGCGGTCTACTCTCATTGGATAGCTGGCTTTGGTGTGCCAGAGTCCATTGTCACGGACCAAGGCATGGAATTCGAATCACAACTTTTCCACGAACTGGCTAACTTACTGGGGTTCGAGCGAAGGAGAACAACTAGTTACAATCCAAAATGTAATGGCATGATCGAGCGATGGCACCGCGTCATTAAGTCTGCCATTATGTGCTACGATCGAACATATTGGACTAGTGTTCTCCCTTCAATCTTACTAGGACTACGGACAACGTACAGCGACGAACTGAAAGCCACGCCTGCTGAACTCGTATACGAACAAACGACGCGAGTTCCAGAAGCCTTTTTGGATACAACGAACGATCAAATTTTACAGTCAGACTTTGTAACGGATATCAAACGACACTTCGAAGAAATTAAACCTGTACCGGCTTCGAGACATGCAACGGACAAAATTTTTATTAGCAAAGATCTGCATACTTGCTCGCACGTTTTTTTACGGACTGACGCAGTACGCAGATCACTGAAACCACCATATACAGGACCGTTTTTAGTTATCGACCGTACACCAAAATTTTACACGTTACAACTGAACAGAAGACACGTCAAAATTTCCATCGACCGACTTAAACCTTGTTACACAAGAAGAAAATTATTGACACAACGACCGTAAAAGATTGCTGTTGATTTTCTAGCGATTAAAAGTGATATGTGAGAAATGATACTGCCAGACAGAAAAAGAGGCTTTAGCGTTGGTTTGGGCAGTTGAACATTTCAATATTTATTGTTATGGAAAGGAGTTTGAACTCGTGACCGATCATAAGCCCCTGGAGGTAATATTTGCAACAAAGTCAAGACCATGCGCTCGTATTGAGCATTGGTTTCTCCCACTGCCCAGACTTTGCGTATATAGTAGGTCATCTGAATCATTGACAATGAGTCAATAATTCAAACCATCATTAAATACTCCAGGCCAACAGCAATATCAATGAGGGACATAGAAGAAATATCGAAATTGGATGAAGAAATTCACAAAGTAAAAGAAGGACTATACAGAAATAATTGGGACAAATCCATAACTAATTATAACTGAATTGTGTTTCCATGGCAATATTTTACTACGGGGGATTCGGATTGTTACACCTACTAAATTACGGGAAAAAGTTTTATCTGCAGCTTATGAAGGACACACTGGCATAGTAGCAATGAAGAGTCGATTACGCACCAAGGTTTGGTGGCCGAGAATGGATCTATATGCTGAAAATCGAGTAAAATCTTGTATGGGTTGCACTCTTGTATCTGCTCCGAATCCGCCTAATATGATGAAACGTAGAGAAATTCCTTAAGCGGCTTGGATAGACACGGCAATCGACTATATAGGTCCACTGCCTAGTAGAGATTACCGTTTTGTAATAGTTGACTATTACAATAAACTAAAACAATAAACGTTCTTAAAGAAATATTTTCCAGGCTTAGTTTCCCATCTACAATTACTGCTGATAATCGCAAACAATTTGTTAGCAACGAATTTAGGAATTACTGCATAGAAAACGGGATTATACTATATAACACGACTCCATATTGGCCACAACAAAACGGTGAGGTGGAAAGGCAAAATAGGGACATTTTAAAAAGGTTGAAAATTAGTCAAGTTTCAAGGATAAATTGGAAAACAGATATGTGGGAATACAAGATGATGTATTGTATAATAGTACACCACATACCGCAACAGTAAAAACCCTATCAGAACAAAAAGGGAAGGAGTACGCTGACAGGAAACGGAAAGCTACGGATAATTCTTTGCAGTGTGGGGACAAGGTGTTAGTGAAAAATATGGTGAAAGATGATAAACTCACAGCAAATTTTCAATGAACTCCTCATACGGTAGTGAGTTCAAATGGAGGGGATGTTGAAATCCAAAACGATGACACTGGGAAACAATTTCGGAGAAATATTGTACATCTTGTTGTAATCTTGAATTTTTGAGTTTACGATAAAGTTAACTACATTGCTGTAAAGAAGATTTTCATATCTGAGGTTGCACTGAAAACAAAAACCAAATGAAGAGTGTAGTAGAGATAGCTGAGAAGAGCAGACGTATATGAGTTTTTATATTAAAACGTGTAACGGAAATCTTAAAAATAAAGTCTTTAGTTGATATGACAATTAACAGAAGTGGGATCGAAACAGGATTGTGACGGGTTTTGGAGCGGAATAAGTGCGAGTACACATTTTTTTTTGTGAAATAGTTCAGTTGTGAACACGTGGGCTGAGGTTAGCGGAGTGCATTGGAAACGTTTTGTGTATTATCTGGGGCAGTGTAAACTTAAGCATGAGTGCTGAAATGAGCGAACAAGGCTCCCGAGGTAGCGTAAACGAGAATGGTAGCACTGTTGGACACTACGAGGCCGAAAAAAAGAGTGTGAACGGAAACGACATGTGTTCTAAAATCACGGTCAAAAAGTTGGGTTATGATCGAACGGTGATGGATCATACACCAAGATATTTTCCGAATATGGTAGAAACCCTTCCGGAATTTGATCCTTGGATGGTAATACCGATGTGTTTCAGTTTACGGATAAAATGGAAGAATTAGTCGTACACTATACGTTAGCGCGGCTGAAGGGGATTGCCAAGTTATGCCTTCAAAATTCACCTATTTCGTGGAACGAATGGAAGTTATTGTTAATTGACAATTTTCCAGTATTAAGATCGTCAATTAAATTGACGTTAGACGCTCAGACATATAAGCGCCAGTTTAATCAAAACGTGGTGGATTATTTTTACAAAAAACTGAGTTTGTGCAACAAAGCTCGTATAAATGAAGACGAGATAATGGAGTGGATAGTACGTGGTTTAAATAATGATCGTTTTCGAGATTATTTGGGACCATTGAGCCGATATAATAAATCGTCGGAACTGTTATGTGAGTTAGTAAAAGCAAGCGAGTACATTGACAAGAAATTTCAACCAAATCCAAGTGTTAAAAGTGGAAGTCGTGGATCTGAACAAAATTTTGAGAATATCAGTAACCTTCGTTGCTTTAAGTGTCGAGAAAAAGGGCATGCTGCGGCAAAGTGTCCGAATAAAAATCAGAAACTTAGGTGTTTTAAGTGTCAAAAAGAAGGACATTTCGCAAACGCTTGTACAGGAAGTGATGTGAAGAACGTCAGCGTGAAAGTGGATGGAAATAAAATGGTAAACCATCTTAAATTTGACACGCATGCGAAGTATATCAAAAAGTGTTTTATTTGTAGTCGCGGGGCGACTTTGTTGAGGAAGTCTGATGCTGAGCGGTTAAAGTTAGCATATTTAAAAAAAAATCTACCGAGTGTGACAGGTTATGGCGAAGGAACGGTGTGTCCAATTGTAGTGTTGACATCACCTGTGACAATCGATGGAATTAAGGCCAAAGTGGAAATATTGGTGGTGCGTGATAGTGCGCAAAATATTCCTTTGTTGGTTGGACATCAGTTTACGGAGCAAGACCATATTCAAATTTTGAGCGATTCAAGTGGCCTAAAGGTGTTCTCCAGTGCGAGTGATGTTGATAAATTACTTGAAAGAAAAGTTGATTTGTATGCCGAGGGAGAGACAATCATTCCGAAAAACTATGTTGGCAATGTTAAAGTTGTAACGGAATTAGCCGATAAGAAGTTATGCATTGAAGGTGGAATTAGAGAAATGGGTGAGTTGATTCCGCGTTGTATCATTAAATCGAATGCAGAGGGTCGAGCAATATTATCAATATTAAATTGGACCGAGGGTGATTTGGTAATTAAAAATAACGTTAAAATTACCAGAGGCGAAGTATTTACGGAACAACAAGTAAATGGTATCGAATTACGTGGGGCCGATGAGGGTCTACAAAATGCAGACGCAAAGTATCCTGAGATCATGAGCTAGCATGAAAATAATTTTGAATGACGAGGTTCCAATAGTTTACAGACCGGAGGTAGAAACGGACAAGGTTAGTGAAATAATTCGTGATCTAAAAACAGCCGATATAGTAGAGGATAGTATTTCTCCATACGCAAGTCCAATAGTTTTAGTGCGTAAGAAAAATGGGGATGTGAGGATGTGTGTGGATTACCGCGCCTTAAATCGCAGGACGGTAAAAGACCACTTTCCATTACCTCTTATCGATGATCAAATCGATCGATTGCAGTGTAACGAATGGTTCACTACGTTGGACCTCGCAAGTGGGTATTACCAGGTGCCTGTCGAGCAGTCTTCTAGAGAAAAGACAGCATTCGTAACACCCGACGGACATTATCAATTTAAAAGAATGCCCTTTGCGCTCTGTAATAGCCCAGCCGTTTTTCAACGGTTAGTAAATAACGTTTTGGGTAGTCTGCGATATAATATCGCTATGGCATATTTAGACGATGTGATTATTCCATCTGTTATTATCGACGAAGGGTTAGAAAGATTAGAAACCGTGTTAATCTCAATTATGAATGCCGGGTTGACATTGAATTTGGGCAAATGCAATTTCTTTTACAAAAAGATAGATTATTTGGAGTTCGAAGTCTCATCAAAGGGAATCGAACCAGGGTCGAGGAATTTCCCGGTTCCATCGGATGTTCGAGGAGTAAGAAGTTTCATAGGTTTGGCAAGCTATTTTAGGCGGTTCGTGCAGAATTTTGCGGTGATAGTCAAGCCGTTGACAGATTTATTAAAGCAGGATTGTAAGTTTATTTGGGGTAACAAGCAAATTAAATCATTTGAGAATATCAAACGGAAGTTGACAGAACAACCGGTATTAGCGTTATATAAACCCGATGCAAAAGTCGAAGTACACACTGATGCTAGTTCAGTGGGGGTAGGGGCGATTTTATACCAAGAACAAGTGAATAAGGAATATAAGCCGATTTGCTTTTATAGTCGGAAGTGTTCGAAAGAAGAATCGAAATACCCATCGATAGAGCTCGAGGCGTTAGCCATTGTTAGGAAAATCTTTTATAATTAGGACGGATTGCAATAGTTTTAAACTAATAGCAAACAAAAGGGACCTGAACCCCAGAATAGCGAGATGGTTTATGCGGATATCTGAGTTCGATTTTAAAATAGAGTATGTGCAAGGGCGAGTTAATTGGTGACTGACGCCTTAAGTCGAAATCCGTTCGATGAAGCACCAAGCGAATGTGATAGTGGATCAAAAATCAGTTTAGGCATTGCGATTAATACTGACTGGGTGGCAGCACTTCAGAGAATTGATGATGATATTATCAGGGTTAGGGATAAATTAGAGGAAGGTGATGAAGCCACACATCAGAAATTCACCTTATACAAGAGTAGGGTATATAAACATACCAAGAAAAAATAGAGATTATTTGTACCGGATTGCCTTCGATTTGACATTGTTAGGGATGGACATGAAAGCGTATCACATATGGGTGTAGACAAAACGTTGGCGAAAATCAAAACTTGCTATTACTTCCCCAAATTAAGAGAATTTGTGACAAAATATATAAATAGGTGTATTAATTGCATTTATTATAAGACAACATCGGGTAAGAAGCCAGGGTTTCTGCACCCGTTGGAAAAAGGCACAGAGCCATTTGTTACTATCCATATCGATAACGTAGGGCCCTATGCCACCACTAAAAATAAGAACAAATATGTAGCAGTCATAACGGACGGTTATAGTAAATATGTGGTATTAGGTGCGATGAGCGATGTTGGGTCGGAGAAAACAATTATGTTTTGTGAGGTTGTATATGTCACACTACGGTAAGCCGTTAAAGATTATAATTGACCACTAGTTTGGCTTGTATTAGTGACACAAAGAAAACACCAGCCGAGATGGTATTTAAATATAAACCTGTTCTATTGAAGGACAATCCTCTGACTATAGAAATTATAAATCTAAATAAAGAATTAAGTCCCGAAGACGACGACGATAATGTAGCAGAATTGTTGGAAAAGAATAGAGCCATTATTAAAAAGCAGTTTAATAAGAAAAGACGAGTTGCGCAAGAGGTGTCAGTAGGTGATATGGTAATGGTCCGTAGTGAACCACCCGCGAGTGGGGAGAGTAGAAAACTATCGGCAAAGTATCGTGGTCCTTACGAAGTAGTGAAATCGATTGGCAGAGATAGGTACTTAATACAAGATATTGAGGGTGAATCACAATCCTCTAGAGTATATAAGGGTATTTCCAATAAATCGGCTAAAAATGTAAGGCCCGCAAGGGTGATATAGTCCAATATAAATTGAAGTGAATATTTCCATTTACAAGTCGTGGATTATAGTATTAATTGTTGGTTAGTACGGTTGTTCCAATTGGTGCCAATATAAAAAAAAATTAATTAATCAAGAGTAAAGATTGCTGATTGGTACATCCAGCCTGGCGAATGATGTTCGTAAGTTATTAAATACATTTGAATTGTATTCGTTATTTATTTAAGGCATTTGAATTATTTCCATTAGATAAAATTAATTAGAATTAAGTTGAATTAATAGGCCTATTATATTTAAATTGTAAAGCGGGGATTCTCGTCAACATATATGAATCATGGCTTTATCAAGTGATCAGTATTTTGATTCGAATCTTTGCTAGAAATAAGTAAACTAGATGACGAGGACGCCATCTATTACAGGATGGCCGAATTGTTGTAATCTTGAATTTTTGGGTTTACGATGAAGTTAACTACATTGCTGTAAAGAAGATTTTCATATCTGAGGTTGAACTGAGAACAAAAACCAAATGAAGAGTGTAGTAGAGATAGCTGAGAAGAGCAGACGTATATGAGTTTTTATATTAAAACGTGTAACAGAAATCTTAAAAATAAAGTCTTTAGATGATTTGAAATTATTCGAGTTTTATTTTAAAAAGAAAAACTACAACAATCTTAAGAGATCGACAATAAATGGATGGTTTATAGGCCAAAAGAAAATGGATAAAAACCTGAAGAGCCAGAAAAACTAACGGGTAAACTACAACATTCTAACGAGAAATAAAACTGCTTAATATTAAACTATTATGTTAAGTTAATAAACCATTTTTATTTTCTATAAAAAGAAAAGAAGGGATATGTAAATGTAGTATGACTGTAAAGTTGTATAGGGTTAACATATGTGATTGAAAAATGTACATACATATATTGACGATTGAAAAAGTAGAGAAAGCGCCTCTCGAGGAAAAAAGTTAAAATGATGCACCTGATAAAATGACATTTGTCACAAATGCGACGAAAGAAAATTTAGCAATGCGGTAATTAAAAATTGTTTTTTTAGTCCAAAATTGGAATTATTTACAATTATTAGCAATCCGGTAAGTAAAAATTGTATTTAGAGTTCAAAATTGGAATTGTTTACAATAATTCCGAACGTCAAATTATCAGGTAGCTCAGTTTAAAAATTTTCCACTAGGTGGAATCCGTGATACTCCAATCGTCAATAGGGATAAATTTATATTTTTATAAAAAGGAAGGGATGTAGTGTATGGGTTAGTTGGGATATGGACGTGTAAGACGACAGATTAAATAATAATATATAAATATAAATATATAAATTGTAAAGAAAGCATTTTTATTTGAACATTACAGTTTCCATTTTGTTGGAGTCCCATTCATCACTTAAAAAATTCAAGTGACATCTGTCATATAAAGTGACATTAGACGTAGCAAACGACTAAAGGCTGAAACACACCAAGAGCAGCGCGACATATCCCAAACAATCCACACTATCGGCTGTTTGTATCCGTTCACACCGAGCAGCGCAGCAGATTTTTGTTTTTTACTTTTAACAAAATTGTTTTTTGTATTATACGAGAATTAAATGTTATATTTTGTGAAGAACGTTTATTTTTCAAAATATTTTATTTTAAACCAAATAGGTCCACACGAAAATAACAGAAACGAAACAATACATCATATTTATTGAGGTTATGATTAGCAGCAAAAGCATTTTTTTTTTCAAGCATGAAACAACACCGAGTAGCGGCAGCGAGCAGCAGATTTAAATATTAGCTAATTTAAACAATTAGCAAAACATTCAATTATTTTAAATTTTTAATAGAAAATTTCCAATTAAAAAAAAATGTATTAAATGAAGTTGGCTCTGCTGTCGCGTCAACAGGTTCCACACCTAGCAGCAAAAAAAAAATGCGCTTTGCTGCTACACATAACCTCAATAAAGTACTTTTCATACCAGGCGCCTCGCCTCGAAATTTTTAGTTACCACAAATGTGAAGCTGAGACCCTTTCATACCGGTGGCGTCGGCTTTGCACATTTTATTGCTATTAAATATTTTATATAGGTCCATTTTACACGTAAATTATAGCAAGAAATGAGATATTATGAATTTGTAAGCTGCATATGTGCTAGATTTTTCGGTAAATATAAAACAGTTGTACCAAAAATGTGATTTGTAGGTTATGTTGACAAAGCGCTTCGCTTTGTACTACATACTTTAAAATCTCGCAGTCGAGTGTGGAACGCATTGCCTTGGCTTTGTAGATAACTTCATTGCAATATATTTTGATTTTTTTTAAATTATCACTTAAAAATAAATTATTTCTCAAGAAATTGATTTTATTTCTATAAAATTAAACGATATCAATCAAATAAAACTAATTTGCATAATTAAAAAATGAAATAAAGAATTTTTATTTTCGAAGCTCAAAGCCGAGGCGCCTGGTATGAAAAGTACTTAAATCTAAAGTGTTGTTTATTTTGTATTATTTTCGCGTGAACCTATTTGTTTTGAAATAAAATATTTTGAAAAATGAACGATCTTCACAAAATATAGTATTAAAGTCTCGTATAATACAAAAAACAATTTTGTAAAACGTAAAAAAAAAAAAAATCTGCTGCGCTGCTCTACAAGGAGCCGATAGTGTAAATTGTTTGGGACATGTCGCGCTGCTGTTGGTGTGTTTCAGCCTAGAGAATAGGAAAATTGATGATAAATGACATGATACGGCTATGTTAATTGGGGTGTATGTCGTGTCAATTCAAGTGACGTGACTAGATTCGTGACACGTCGCGCCAAAATTGGTATTGTTGAAGTCGATAAATAATTATATATAAATTACATATTAACACGATTTATACATCAACACATATTAAAAACATTTATATGGGCATACATGAAAAATAATTATTTATAAAAAAAACTAATAATATACCTTTTATGTTAATCAATTCTTCTCACTTGTAAAATTATTGCGACAAGAATGTCATTTGATTTTGAAGTGACATCTGTCGATTAAAATGACTATAATAGGCGTAAGAAACAAAGCGAAAACCATGTAATATTCTATTCACCCAAAAAGTTTGATCTGAATCAACGAAAATGGCGGCAGATCAAGGTTTAGTGTTTTATTTACCCAAAAAAATCAAGAGATTGTTTATTGTTATATTTGTAGTGTTCCATTGGAAACAATTTGCTACTTGCAAGTACTTGTGAGTAGATGTCCAATGGAACGCGAATTTTCGTAACAGTAGTAAAACATAACCTCAATTTAAATAAAACTGGTAGATTTTTATAAAAAATACATTGTTCCATTAATAATAATTAATAATAATACGTAATAAAACATTAAACAACAAAATAATTAAAATATTTTTGCGATTTAAAAATTGCCGTGTCGCATCACAAACATAAACAAATTTTTTTTTTAACCCTAAACCAACCAGCATATTTTTGTTGTCAGTACATTCAAATTCTAATCAAATAACTTGCTATTTTTGCAAAGAATGCCAAGTACGTTGTATGGAATGTATGGAAATGTTTTAAAATAAAATACATACAAGTTTATAACTAAATAAACATTATTTTGAAAATCGATGCATTTATCAAATGAACCAAAAAGCACACTTTGGTTGGATTAGGGTTAAAAATATGACATTCCCCACAAACAAAATTGGTATAGAGCCATCTATTAGAATTTTTTAAACTAAAATCGCTCTTCCGTTAATTTTGTGCGTAACTACTTCTCAACTACACCATCGTTTGAGCATGAGTAGTTGCGAGTAGATACAAGTACTTGTGAGTAGTTTACTCAAGCCAATGGAACACAGCAATTGTTAAAAAAAATCAAGAGATTGTTACCCGAGTAACCAAAAATGGTGATCACAAAATTTTAGACCAATTTGTCACAAAATGTAAGTTCCTTTTTGTCACAAAAAAAGTTGACAATTTGGGACATATTTATGCGGGTATTTTGTGACAAAATGTACGTTGAATTTACCACCCAAAAAAAAAAATATTAGTCATCAATTTGTCACAAAATGTAAGTTCCTTTTTGTCACAAAATAAGTTGACAATTTGGAACTTATTTATGCGGATATTTTGTGACAAAATGAATGTTGATTTTACCACCCAAAAAAAAAAAAATTAGTCACCAATTTGTCACAAAAAGTAAGTTCCTTTTTGTCACAAAAAAAAGTTGACAATTTGGAACTTATTTATGCGGGTATTTTGTGACAAAATGAATGTTGATTTTACCACCCAAAAAAAAAAATTTTAATCACCAATTTGTCACAAAATGTAAGTTCCTTTTTGCCACAAAAAAAGTTGACAATTTGGAACTTATTTATGCGGGTATTTTGTGACAAAATATATGTTCATTTTACTCCCCAAAAAAAAAAAAAAGATTTTGATCATTTTTGATTTGGTGAATTTATATGTAATTCGCTAAGTCACTACGTTCTTGCCTCATACTTAATGTATGAAGTTAGAATTTTATTTTTGTAGTTTGTGTTTGGTCGTAACTACCTGAGTACCTGATGAGTAGACCGAACATTTTGTTTGTGCGAGTTTCTCTGCACGAAACCAAACTACCACATAGAAAACTCATGGAAAGTTTTCATTTTTTTAGAGTCGATACATTTTGTATTGACTTTCGGCTCGGGTTAAAGTACGGGGGGATTTAGATATTTCTACATTTTTGGTAGATATTTTTTTAAAATAAATAAAAATATCAAATAAACCATACAATGGAGTATTTTTTACAAAATTATTTAAGTAGGGTCATAAAAACTTTTTTACGCATAATTGCATCAATAAACCAACAAATATCCACAAAATTGTTGATAATTAGGTGAAACTTTTATCATAAAAAAACTGTCGAATTTGTGACTAAATTTTCAACAAATATTTCAAAATTATTCCAACAAAAACCGGCAAATTTGATTTACCAAATGTTCGTTTACGCGTGACAATCGGCGTCAACCCCATCCACCATTTTTCATCCATATTGTGACAATTTTTTGTCACATTTTTTTCCACCAATCACCATTTTATGTGAAATTTTTGTCGCTTTTTTGTGACATGTGGTTACTCGGGTAGGGGATTTTTGTGTATTTGACCGTATTTTAACACTAGAACTACATACCAACCGGTTAAAATGATCGGTTTACATTTATTGAATTCATTTTTTTAAATTATTATGTTAGAATTGTTTTGGAAATTTTGGATGATTTTTAATATAGTAATTACTTTGTTGTCATATTAAAAGTAACTATAAATTTCTAAAATAATTCTAACATAATAATAAAAAAAAAATGAATTCAATAAATGTAAATCCGTCATTTTGGCGGGTCGAGTCTGTAGGTCTAGTGTTAAATAAGAAACTTATGTCGAATTCTATTCACTTTTTTTGGAAAATCTAGATTTGATGGTTCTAATAGAACACAAAAACATATGATCTGTTTTTGGTAGTTGGGCTGGTAAATATAATGTAGTTAAAATAAAATTGTTTGTATTGTTAAACAACATTCAATTCACGAATTTGTCCAACCAAAATGGTGTATTTAGATTTTTTAAAAATGGATATTTCTACTTATTAGTGAGGTTGGTAGAAAAGTGGGGGTAAATCTTAAAAAAAATGCGATTTGTGAAATTTGATCTAGATCAAACAATCCCTTAATTTTTTTGGGTAAATAAAACAAAACCTTGATCTACCGCCATACTTTTTGGGTGAATAGAACATCACATAAAATTATTTTTTGGATGGGTTCGTTAAATTTTAGCTGTCACTTAAGGAAAATAAAGACGCGCAAATCTATAATTTTAATGATTACTTTATTTTTTTTCATTTTCTGGTTTTTAAAAAATATAAATTGATATTTTTTTCCAATGCTCTTAACAAATTATTTTTTTTTTATTATATTTTTAATTATAATTTTGAGCTTAAAATGGGCTTAGTGCAAATATGCAGGTAAAATGTATTTACATACGTATTTATTTTCTACACTTGTTTTTTGTTTTGTTTTTATTCTTTAATTATAATCGATTATACAAGTATTTATTTTTTTTTTCATGGTTATAGATGGTTGATATTTTTATTCTATTATTAATTGTAATACAAATTGGTGGAGATAAGAATCTACTCAAATAAATTATCGACTGTTTATGTTTGTTTCATTCATAAGATTGTTTTCTTATGTTGTTTTTATAAATCGAAAACTGCGGCAAATAGTCTATGCATGAACAACATGAAGTAAGTTAGATAAGTTTAAATAACGCATCATCGATGTTATACATAATATAATGTTTCGATTGGTTATTTTAACTATCTGCAACTTGTTCCGTGCGCAGATAATACTTATAAGCTCTAGATTTCTGATTTAGTTCTACAAAGAACTAAAAAATATATTTCTGATATTGCTAATCTCATCTCAATACAACGATAACATTGGAAATATCAGAAATATGTTTTTTTTCTTTAAAAATCTTTGATAAATACGTACTACTTACAGTTCATTCACAATGAAAAAACTTTTACTTAGGTACAGGTTTGTACGAATTTTCAACATAACGAGCAAAAATGTTTGTTCGTTATGTTGGAGATTCATACAAACCTGTAAGTAAAAAGTAAAAAGTTTTTTGAGAATGCATACAAATAAGTAAATGCTTTTATAAGTCCAATTGCAAGTAAATAACAAGTACTTACTAGAATTGTGTTATAGGGAAAAATATTTACTTTTTTTTTTTTGCATTCCAGCCATTGACTAAGAAGAATTAGTAGTATAAGCTGGCGTATAAGTACTAGTCTGCGCATTCTATTAGCACTAAGGAGTGTGTTTATAAACTTTAGATTGTAATAATAGTGACAGCCAGAAAGGCAGCATTTAGCAGGGTGGAAAATTACAGTAAAGAAGAATTTATGAGCACACTCCAGTGACAATCTATTTTACCAAACAGCCGTACTCTTTGAGTGTAGAATTAATATGAACCGCCAACATTATGATAGTTACATATATTTTTCAAATAAGAAGTATATCCAACATCTGCCACTCCTACGAGTTTCCGCGTGAAATAATCGAACTAAAAAGTACGTTGAATTTTTGTACAAATGAAAAACAAAATAAATCAAATTTGTAGGCGCTGCAGATGTTGGATTAAAGCATGAAGTTAACAGCTGGCGGTCCATTCCAATTCTATAGTCAAAGGCCGTACTAGACATTTTTATAAAAATGAATATGTTTAGCACGGCACCATTAATTTCTTATTTATTACTAAAAGAACAAAAAAATATTTTTCCGATATTTCCAATCTCATCGTTGTATTGGTGTATTTTATAATTAAGGCAATGATTATATAATGCGTTTCGAATATAATATTTATCCAGTATGCAACGATAACATTGGAAACATCATAAGTATGTTTTTGTTCGTTTTTTAGTAAATTATTCGATTTCTCTATGGTAAATACGTTGTCCCTGGTATTAGGTTGGTCTGCAGATTATTTTCAGACCTTACGAACGCGAACTTGATTTAACAAAATTTTTAGAAAGTTACTTATAAATTTTACAAAAATATTTTAAAAATAATTTGACCTACAACGTAAATCTACGTAATAAAATCGGAAAATAGTTTTTTTTTTTTAAATTGATACATGAAAATTATTAACTACACCTACTTCGATTCTTGTTCTTTTCGCCACAAAACAAAATAAGGTTTGAATTTAGTTAAATTTAATCCAAATAATATCAAGTTTGTATATTAGGTAAGATAGCTGTGCAATACTCTACATTTAACAAACAATGCATTAGTTATCTTGGCTATCCTTGTAAGTGGTTATACAGGGTGAGTTTTTTCTAAAAATGCCAGGCGGGGCTATTTTTGAATTCGATTCAAACGTATTCTACTCTTCGAAGTATTGGATTCTTACTTGAATTGAATCAGATTCAGTCGTTTCTTATTTAAATCAAATACGAATCTTATACATCGAAGAGTCGGTGACGGTCGAATCGAATTCACAAATGGCCCATTCAAGGTCATTTGAAGGTCAAATTGATTTCTTTTAATAGAAATCTAATTTTTGACCCCGAATTCTGAAAGAGTGCAAAATTTTACGTTCAGGTAGGCACTTCAGCCATTTTTTTTAAATAACTTTCAGATGTTAAAAATTAATTTTGAAAAAATTAATTTTAATGAGGAATATACAAACACAATACCAACTTGGTACCTATATTTTATATTATTTAGTAATTTGTCCTTGAACTAACATCTAAAGGTAATTAAACAAAAAGCCTTAAGTGCCTATCTGAACGTAAAATTATGCGCTCTTTCAGAATCCGGGGTCAAAAATAGGGATTTCTATTTAAAAAAATTCAATTTGACCTTCAAATGACCTTGAAGGTCGAATTGAAGGTTACCATCCGATGTCACTACATCCAGATAAAGCCCAGACAGTTTTTAAATAACTCATCCTGTATTACAAAAGTGCCGCAAATAAAAATATAATTAATATTTTTTTTTATAAAAATTAAATGTTAAAAAGTATAAAAGTATATTTAGTCGGCATTACTTGGAATTTAATTTAACTAAATTTGTTACCGAGATATCGAACATCTGCCCGAATAAAACATCAAATGTATCACATTTTTATACTTTACTAATCTTGTACATAATTGCAAAATTGAAAACAAACATGAATAAAACATTAGGCGTGTGAGTTTTAATCTAAGTAGGTTCATAAATTGATACCTTATATTAGAATGACATAAAATCCCGTTATTATTTTCGTCTTGCATTGTTTTATTAAATACAAAATTTATTTATATGTTTTTTTTTCTTTTTGGAAGACTTATTTGTTTTTAAAGATATTGCACATATGACACACGGTCCTTAATAAATTTATCTTAAATGATTACATTTCATGTTCCTTGGTAACTTTGAAATAAAAAACGCAACATCAGGTATACCATAAGCTACGGATTAAAACCTGTTCATTTCCATGAAATCACCTGTATTTTGCTATATAATAATACTAATACAGTTATTTCTATGGTTTATCTAAAATGGCACGAACCCAACACGAATACCTGTATTTTTTTTTATGTAAATATAAATGATTATATGTCATTCTAATTTTTTTTATTTAAATCAGTCATTTTTAGTGTGCTCTAATAAATATACACACTATTATGTTTGCCACAAATTTTTCAGAATATATCCTGTGCTGATATATTCTAATCGTCACTTTTTTTTGGCTTTTAAATTTCTATAATTTTATCAATGGAATACAATTCATCGAAGTAAAAAGTGACGGTTAGAATATATTAACATTGATTAGATAAATTCGTATGAGTCCCTTTGATTTTATTATTTTTTGTTTAAAATTATTTATCTATAAAAAAATATATAGATATAATATAATGTCAGAATGTTATTTTATTAATAATTATATATTATTATTTTTAGGTTTACACTTTTTATTTTCAAAAAATGGCTGCCATTTTGAACAATTTTAACGATTATGTTACTTATCAAATATATACAATCAGTGGCGGCGCGGTATAGTAAGTAACGGAATCCTAAAAAAGATTTTTGGTTAACACTATTCTGACAGGACAAATTTGCTACTTGCAACTACTTGTGAGTGGAGATCGAGATACCTAATGGAACACAAATTTAAAAACAACTACGACACCATCGGTTTAAATATGAATAGCAGCGCCAAAGGCTGCGGTCGAATTTTCGAGTAAATTCACAAAATTCGATAAATGCATTTACCTTTTTTTTATGAAGGGTAAACGAAACCGCAGTAAATGATTTAACCGAGAATTCGACCGCAGCCTAGATACAACTACTTGTGAGTATTTTACTCACACCAACGGAACTAATGTGTGCAAAACAAATATTCATCATATTTTAAACTATAATCAAGCAATAAAATTTGGTACTTTAATGCGAATTGCAAAACGAGTTTTATATATCCCAGAATAATACACTTATTCTTATGATCCAGTCGAGGAGACAAAATTTTAAACAATTACTATTACTCACAGGCTGTTTTCCAAACGATACTTATTTGTTGACTTATTTCGCCATTTTAAATAAGTAAGTAGAGTCATTTGATTTAGCTTACTTATTTTGACAGCTGTACCAAACGAACGAAAATGCGCAATTCTTGGGAAAATTTTATTTTAATTATTTGTATTTGTTGTTATTTTTAATATTAATTAAAATATAAACTTAAGCCAGCACGTAAAACAATTTTTTTGACATTACAAATTAGATTTCTTGGTAAGAAAGAGATAGCTGGTTACTTATTTGAATTAGAGAGGTTCCACAAATAAGTATCCATTTGGAAAACAGCCTAAATATCATAGTAGTGTCACGTCATATATCATAACTATAGTCACGTCACTTGATTTTTGCAAGTGACAGACGAATATAAAAAAAAAGGAAAGTCGCAATTTATTTTATGTATTTTGAAATTTTTTTTTTTAATAATTTTGTGCATTGTTTTGAATACGTTGTTGTTTAAAATAATAATATTGTTATTATAAAATGCAGTCGTGTCATTTGAGATTTAGAGGGGATAATGTCCATGTTTAACATTAAAGGCGGCCGCATGTATGCAGATAATATCCGGATAAATATTTATCCGCAATTTCAACCAACCAAAATCACTGAAAATGAAAAAGAATTTCTCCTCCGAAGTTAAAAAAATTGTATCTTTGAGCAATTTTATCCGCAAGCATCCAACTTGGGAGGGGAAATTCTTTTTAATTTCTGTGATTTTGGTTGGTTGAAATTGCGGATAAATATTTATCCGGATATTATCTGCATACATGCGGCCGCCTTAAAGAATCAAGGTTTTCTATAGAAATTAAGTATTATGAATTTTATTCATAAATATCTAAACCAAAATTACTTAAATAAGCGTGTATGAATTATGAATTACCGTATTTTTTCGATTCAAAGACGCCTTCGACTTAACGTGCATCTTAGTTTGCCACAGCGAATTTTTGTATACATCTGTGAGACGCTAGAGAAAATTGTAACGAAAAACTGTGACGAATTCAATTCGTAGAATGGAAGAAATACGGTACAAATTTTATTTAAATAATTTTTAACGCCATTTAAAATTCGCTTACCCCAAAATATAAAATACGTAGGATCAGGATATAACACAACTAAACTCAATACACTACACTGAAACACAAGGTTAATGCATTTGTTTCTTGTTGACACAAGAAAAAGCTCAGAGCAAAAACAAATGACAACAGCTGTTATTTGTCGCTCGGTCAAAGTTTTCGGCCCGATGGACCAACGCAATTACATTTATATTTTACAACAAACAGATAGATGGCGATAACGGCGGCGGCGTCAAACTCGCAAAACTTGTATTTTTTGAGGCGGTGTATGAAATTTAGATTTGTATGGTTTTAAATTACTACGTTATCTTTTCCCGCGTTAATTATTAGAGATTTCAAATACTTTTTCATGAAACATACATAATCGAAAATGATTCGAATCGAATTATTTCGAAGTGACAAATTACTTTTTCGATTTTATTTGTATCTTCTATGTAAAGCGTGATTTACACGTTCCAACAATGTTTTTCCACTTTTTTTGTTGGAGACTTAGAGCTACACGCAATAGATAAAATGTTCATGCGATAAAAAGAGAAAAGTATAAAACAAAAATGTCGGGCATGCTATAATTTTATGGCGGTATTATATCGAAGATGTAATATTTTTGATGAATAGGGCGATGATTCTACTTTATTTATCAAAATTATGACTTTTTCGGCTAAAATACAAACTTTCCAAACGTAAATTTTAATTTTTAAACAAAATTTTTAACAAAATAAAACAAAAATGTCGGACATGCTATAATTTTTTGGCGATATAAAATAGACAATTTAATTTTTGACGAATTCCGCGGTGATACTACTTTATTTATCAAAATTACCACTTTTTTTGGCTAAAATGAAAACTTTTCGAACGTAAATTTTAATTTTGAATTAAAATTTTTAAAAAATAAAAATAAAACGCTATAAAAATTTCACAAATCGCCATTTTATTATTTTTGTTTCCATAAAATATGCTCGGGTCGAGTATATTTTATAGTCAAACAATTTTTTTTATGGTTAAAAAAAAGTAAAAAATCTCCAACAAAATTTTGTTTGTTTATATATTTGTTCTTGTCTTTCAAATGAAACTCGTGATATACTAATCTCTTCATTTTTTGTTGCCCAACATTGTTGGAACGTGTAAATCACGCTTAAGTTAATACTTTTCATGTTTTTCTGTCAAATATTTACGTTTTTTATTTGTTTGAGCTCAAATTAAATAATTCGAAATATTTTTATAATAATTATTTAATTCCTCTTGCCTAGTGGAATTGTTGTTGTAAATTTTTCAACAAAATACGCTAAAAGAGAAGAGCAGTCAGGCGACAAACGTAGCTTATGATGTTTGAGGTATTATATCGCACATGACATAGAAAAGTGACAAAACTCAAAAAATTGAGTTTTTGAGATAATTCGTCAAAAAAAATGATAGTGGCGTTTTCATATTTATTTTACATAGCGAGAGGCGGCTTCCTAGTGTTTCATCGGCCAAACGTGATAAAAAATATCATGATACTGCACGTCAATTACGTTATGACCCTAACTTAATTCCGTTAAATTTTATGTCAAACCCGAGGAAACGACCAATAATGAAAATTAAACGTCAAACAATTTAATTTATCCCGATTTTTTTTTTTTTTAAACATAATTAATTATTAATTTTTTGTAAAATTTATATTTTGACAGGTAAAACCAAAAAAATTCTAGTTTTTTTTTTTTGCTGATAAATGAGTGCATTTTATGGCAAAACGTGATAAAAAATATCATGACCAGTCGAAATAAGCATTTTTTCTTTTGCTCTCCTGAAAAATTTAAAATTTTGAATTGTGTCACTTTTCTTTGTCACGTGCGATATGTCATCTAAATGTCATTTAAACGTCAAAGCAAATATGAGGAATATAATATGTATATTATAAAATAATTAATTACTTTAAGGAAAAAATATAGAAATGTCAAAAAATATCATTTTCTCGCCCGTTTTCGACTCGAAGGGCGTGGGGGGGGGGGGGGGGGGGGAATTGAAAATAACGGTTGGTCGAAGCGATAAAAGTTGGTGTCCAATATAATTCAATCAATAAACATGATTCAATATAAAAATCAAAATCATGCCAACGTAATAATAAATTTAGCTACTATTCATATTATGGTGAAACTCTTATTGGCCCACCCTTTATATAAAACTGTGATCAAAAAGTAGTAAGACTTTTAAATAAAACAAAAATGGCGATAACCCTTATGCCAACGTTTCTTCCAGTCTCCAAATAAACACCTTTCACGTCACAAAAAAAGATGTGAAAATCTTACTCTTTTTTCATAAATATTTTCGAGTAAGTTTAGAAATGTTAGTGTTATTTTGGGGACTAGGTAATCAAACAGATTAAGTTACATACTTTCCAAACAAATATAATTACAAACAACAAATTTTTTTAATTTTTTATCTTTCAATGATAACCACCACATAACCGCAATTTCAAAATTTAGGTTTTATGAAAAATCAGAGTGTTTTTTTAGTTTTCCCTTGTTCATCTAATTCACTCAAGTAAAACTCTTAAAATCGAAATTTTGTATTGCGTTTTACTAAATTATCGTAATTTTTTTTTAAAATTAAGACAACAATTTTTGTAAATTTTAATTTAAAATTGAAATAATTTTTAAAAATTCAAAAATACTTGATGTTTTTGAGATTAAATATTATTTTCAATGATTTACTATTCGTATAAAATTTTACATAATTAAATTGTATTAAACGTTTATTTGAGTAATTTTGGTTAAGTAGTATTTAAGACAGGGGAAATAGTTGCCATAAATATATTTTGTATCACCATCTCCAGCAGTTCGCGAAACACCCCGTTTAATATACGGAGTGGTCCCAAAAGTGTAGGATCAAAAGAAATAAGGTAATAGTGAAGCGGTGAGGGGGAGGGCATTTTCAATAGAAAAGCTTTTATTCGTTTTTATCCAATTGTTGATGGTTCACTAATTATTTAAATTTTTGTATTATTTCACTGAAATCGTCTGTTCCCACTAAAGAAACAATTTAAAAAAATATGAGTTATTTCGTTAATTTTCTTATAAATGTGACCCCTGTCTGATTTTCTCTTGCATAACCTAGCTCTTTAAAATAACCTCATTAAGGTTTATATCAGATGCTCTTGGATCAAAACAAATAATAGCATTATGATTGAAAATTATCTCCCCTATCATCATCCGTTAGGGGGTGGTTCTTTGATCAATTTTGGGCAAACAGAGCGTTAAAGAAAAATTATCCGAGCCCATATCTACACTTATATTTATGCTAATAAGTAGTATTTGTATTTTGGGAATGAAATTATCTTTTATTCGATGCATCACCTATTACAATACACCAAAGCCTCGAGTTGCATCGATTCGACTTGCGACGGTTCGACTTGCGTCACATTTTTTGACGCAACTCGAGATTTTTATTTTATTTTTTTTGTGAGGCAATTAGCATTTCGAGATGACGCATCTCGAGTTGCGTCGCTTTTTCCGGAACGCATTAATAGCGGAACGCTTTGGTGTATATTTAAATCTCTTTATAACGCACTATATCTAACCAAATGGGTTATAAGGAATTAAAATATTTTACTTCATAAACAAATATTTTACTTTACAACAAAAAAATTTGATCAAACACAGAATTTTGTTGAAATTCGTAAAATTTCCTAATTGAAAAGGTCTATGCAGCTATCTGTATCGGCTCGAATAACTTTAATTTAACGCTCTATATCTCATTGGATGTTAAGGATAGACCCTCCTTCCCATTAACATTTTTGGTTCACAATTGATCAAGGAATCACCCCTTAAAGAATTAGCATTCAAGTACAAAATATTCTGGTATATATAAAAATTAAATTTATGATGACAAATCTCGTTATTGTTATGATTAAGTATATTCAACGATGAAGCAAGAAATAAAAAATAATAATTGATGTATATATGTACAAAATCTGATATGTTAGTTTTAACTAATTTAAAAACTACTGTTTATTTTATGACAATGGTGAAATTTTCTTAAAGAAAAAAATTTTAATTCAGTTTTCAAATGTCACAATACACGAAAAGGGTTTTCGCCTTAAACTATTTATAGCTCCGTTAAAAAAAATTCCTGAGAATATATACGAGTATATTTATATATACATATAAGTATGTATGTAAAATAATATACATTAATTATATTTATAATATATAAATATATATTGTATATTATTTAATATACACGGTATGATCATTAGATTTCTAAGCAGGCGATAATTATTTCAGGCGATGTGTGAAAATGAAAAATTAAAAATGCTTCAATTCATTTCCTGGATGTTCTTGAAGCATAATTGTATTTGTCACTTTCAGGGGAAAGAGTTATTTTTTTTGTTAAAATTGAAATATATCATACACACATAGCCTTAAATATAGCCTGCTTCCTAATCGAATAATTTTTTAGGGGTTTCAAAATAATGTACCCATCCTTCAAATTCTGTTACTGATCATAACTCTGAACAAAAAATGCCGCTACACCATGTGCCCATCTTTAATGATATCAAGGATTTACTGTAGATATTAAGTAGTTTGAATTAATATTGATTTTGTCGCATCATCAGAAGGTTTGAAAAATTTGCCGTACAGTAGAGAAATTTTTCAGTTAAAATTAAAACTATTTTCATATTACGTAACTCGATTTCACTCAGTAAAACCACAATTATCATTAAAGATGGACGTATGATATAGTGGAGTTTATTGTTCACGGTTGTCCACTATCATCATTTAAAAAGCAAGTGCATTATTCTGAGACACCCGATATATTATACAATTATAAGAGTCCCGATCGTTATGGCATATTTCATTACGGAATATGAAACTATGGCATGTTTCAGTACGGCGTATTTTAGTACTGCATAAATGGTACAGAGGGTTTCTCGTTTTATACAAAAATTGAATGAAAACGTCTTTTTCATAAGTTTCATATATATTTCCGCTAGATGCGCAAATAATTAGCTAAATAAACGGTAAAAGAGATTATAGTTTGTAGATAAAGATAATCACTCTCTCTCTGTCTCTCTCTGTTAGAGAGGTAAATAGAGTGTTAAACCATTTTTCATCTTTGCCTACATTAAAATATAAAATAAATTATTAAAATGGCCAATTATTATTCAAACTAAACTAAACTAATTATTTAGGGATTTTTCTTAAATGAATTGCACATTTTTAAATATATTTACTTATAAATTAATTTTAAAGTGAATTATTATATTATAGTTTAAATGCACATTTAGTATTAAAACTTCCGATTTAGGTCTTATAAAATTGTACATATTTCCATATTCATTTATGCATATTTGGCATAATTCAGTACGGTATTTGGTACACTACGGCATATTTCACTAAGGCAACTGGTATATTGCGGCATATTTTGTTTATTTTATTAAGTAAAGGAAAAAAATTAACTCTGCTCAGTCGCCATTTTTTAAAAATGTTTTTACGATTTTTTTGCCATATTGAAATAAGCCGTAGTATACTGAAATATGCCGTAATGAAACATGCCCTAGTGTACCACATATATGCCATATTGAAATAAACCAAGCAACATGCCATGAGGTACCTTTTGCCGGGTGTCCTATACTATAATGAAATACTCCGTACTGAAACATGTTGTAACGAACTGATTCTGTATACTTATACAGGTTTCATTACAGCATATTTTAGTATGGCACAACCACGTCATATTTCAATATAGCATAAAAAAAAAAAAATCGGGAAGAACATTTAAAAAAATAGCGGTTAAAAAAAGTAATTTCTTTATCATCATAGAATAATAAAATAAAATATGCCCTAGTAGTGTCATATTCCGCAATGAAATAAGCCATGTATAATACAGTGAAACCTCACTAGACCGGACAACGATGGTCCGTTCAAAGGGTCAAAGTGTCTGTTAAAATGAAGTGCCCGTTGAACAAAGGGAGATATAGAAATAGGTATACCGGTTAATTATGCGGATTTTATGTGTTGATATATGTATGGATATGTAAATCGACAGGTATTCCATTGACAACAAGCTTTAAAATTTCATCTGTCAAATTTTTAAGGTGTGTAAATTACAGATATTTTTGAAAATGGCAAAGTAATTTTGCTTAATAAATATGCACCATCACACACTTCGAAACCAGTTAAAGACACGCTAAAGAATCTTGCCTGGTAAGTATTAACCCATCTACAGTATTCTATCTATTCCAGCAGATGATTACCACTTATTTGGATCGATGGCACATGCACAAAATTGGGTCTCTCTAAATGGTTTGCATCAAAACAAAAAATTCTATTGGGACGGTATCCATAAATTACCTGAAAAATGGAGGAAATATGTAGCTAGCGAGTATTTTTGAAGTTTCTTGTGTTTTTTCTTATTACAAAATCCGCATTATTGACAGGTTCACCTCTGTTCTGTATATCATTGCATGTAAGAAAACGATAAGTACTACTTATCGCGTTATTGCATAATTGTATTTTTAAAATCTGTGCAAAGTGCTTAATCATCCTATCTAACCAGTCTTTCTTCAGGTCCTCTTCCACAAGTTATTCAACTTAAAACAAACGTTTACACGGGGTTCCTTAATAATTTCAAACAGCAAAGTGCATCACTTAATCTGAAAAACGATGTTTTTGACCTACCGTTTTCTTGCAAGCAACTATAATGTATATGGGGCATTCTCTGTTAAATCGGCCACCACCTCTGCACATTTCATTTTTTGAGATAAGTAAACTTTTTTGGGATTAAAATTTTGCTTGGAATGTCCACTTTTTAATGCCGTTTGGCATCCTTGAATTTTCGAAATGACAGACCATATCTTCTGAATAAGTCTTTAATTTTTAATAAAATTGATATAAAAACGTAATTTTAACTCTGTTAATTTACTCAAAAGAGTTTTTTTATTATTTTTTTACAATTCCAAGATGGCGGATTTAAGATGGCCGCCAAAATTAGCAAATTTTTCGGCGTTCATAAAGATCGTTAGAAGCATTTCCTTGATTACGAATTTGAGGTTAGAATTTTAATATTCAAGATGGTGGTCGAATATGGCAGAAAAAAGGTTAATTTTTCGACGTTTATAGAAATCAATAAAAACTCGGTCTAGGGGGTTTTCGGGGCTGGTGATCATTAATTTATTTGGTGGTCAGGCTGCTGTGTATACAGTGGGATAAACATAAGACTCGCTTCATGTGCCGTAACTGCATGCAACTTCAGCAAGTGCTCACACTGCCTCTTCGTGGCGGCCACTAGAAACTACTCTGTTAAAGGAGTAGGCTAAAGTGTGAGGGCTGTGGTCCTTCTACAGAAGGTTGGCGTTGGGTTAACAGCCCAACCTGTAAAAATTTTTTGTTACGAAACCTCAACATGAGCCTCGGATATTTTTGGATTCACAACAACGACCTCGGACACGATATAAGGACAACGATTTTAAATTTGGAACATGGAACGTACTCAGCCTAAACCGCCCGGAGAGCCTCCATCAACTCTTCGAACAAGCATCTACGTATAAACTCGACCTCGTAGCGCTACAGGAAACAAGACTAATCGGCAATGACATCACCGATTATAGTCGCTTCGGACTAACTCTCTGTCATAGCAATAACATGGATAAACATGAATTGGGCGTTGGTTTCTTGATTAGCAATCGATGCCGTCAATTTGTGACTGACTTCATGCCTGTCAGTAATCGGATTTGTACACTCAGGTTTCATGGACGTCACTTTAACATCACATTTGTGAACATTCATGCCCCCACCGAGGAGAAGCCTGATCAAATCAAAGACGCTTTCTACGACCAGCTCGAAACCGTCCTGAGCAAAATTCCGCAACATGACATCAAAATTGTTTTGGGCGACTTCAATGCTCAAATTGGCAGTGCTGGCAGTACATATCGAAGCACTATCGGCCCAAACTCCTTGCACCATACATCAAACAACAACGGGATGCGCACCATCGAGCTAGCTTTACTGTACAACTTGGTGGTTGCCAGCACATACTTCCCACATAAGCGCATTCATAAAGCCACATGGAAATCAAACGACGGGACAACGGTCAACCAAATCGACCACATCCTCTTGTCCAAGAGACATTTTTCTAGCCTTAAAAACATCAAAACTAAACGTGGAGCTAACATTGATTCAGACCATTTCCTGGTAGTTGCTGAATTAAAATTTCGTCTATCAACCACATATAATCATCGCTTCCAGCGCATCACTCGTTGGAACACTGCGGCATTGAACGAGCAAGTTACCAGAACCACCTTCGGGATGACTGTATCAGAAATCTTGGAAAATAAACCACTTCCTGACTCCGTTCAAGAACAGTGGGACATTATCAAAACGGCGGTAACCGATGCCTCAAAGTCCACCATAGGCCAAAATCCGTCAAGGCCTACAAATCTCTGGATTGATGATGATTGTATTGGTGCTATTCGGGAAAAAGATCGCGCACGACAACGAGATCTATCGCAAAGAACAAGGCAATCCCATAACGCCTACATGACTGCGAGGAGAATCGCTAATCGGCTATGTAGACGGAAGAAACGGGAATGGCATGAACAACAGGCACGCAACATCCAAAATTCTAGCCTGAGAGATAGATATCGTTGCATAAGAGAATTAGCTACGGACTTTCATCCACGTAGCAGCGCTATTCGCAACAAATCAGGCGAGTTGGAAATGGACACCAAAACCGTCCTCGAAGTGTGGCGAAATTATTTCTCCTCGCTTTTAAATAAACAGGCACCACCTTCCGAGCAACAACCTCTCTTGCTTCAACGCGATATTAACGTCGAGATGACACCACCACCTCCTCCATCATATGATGAAGTACGGAACGTGATATCGCAGATGAAAAATTACAAGACACCTGGTGAGGATGGTATCTGCAACGAAATGCTCAAATATGGCGGTGATTATCTGTTCTGCCGCATGTTTGAGCTAATATCAACAATTTGGTCTAGAGAAGAAATCCCAGTAGAGTGGAAGACGGCTCTAATATGTCCACTTCATAAAAAGGGAGATCGATTAAACTGCAACAACTATCGCGGTATAGCTTTGCTGAACACGGGCTACAAGGTTTTGGCTAACGTAGTCGCAGCAAAGTTATCAACTTATAGCGAGAGGATCTTGGGTGATTATCAATGTGGTTTTCGGCCAAATAGATCAACGACCGATCAAACTTTCACGCTGAGGATTTTGCTGGAGAAATGCTATGAAAAGGACATCCCTGTACACAGTCTATTCATAGATTTTCAACAGGCGTATGACAGCATTAAGAGGAACACGTTATGGAACGTATTGTCCTATCTGGGCATACCGTCAAAATTGGTTTCAATGTGCCAGCTCTTAATGGATGGCTCAATATGTAAGGTGCTAATAGAAGGCAAAATTTCGGATGCCTTCGAGATAACATCTGGAGTGCGGCAAGGAGACCCAATAGCTCAAACTCTATTCAATCTATCATTAGAGTATGTCATTCGTCAGCTTAATATAGCCCAGCGTAGCTGCCTGTATTATAAATCAACCCAGCTATTAGCATACGCTGACGATATTTGCATTCTGGGTCGCAACATCATCTCTCTGAAAGAGGTCCTCCTCCCGTTGGAATTAACAGCCCAACAAATAGGCCTTCAGATCAATGAAGCGAAGACCAAATACATGGTGACCGCGAGAAGACAGACTCGTGGGGACTTCATTTCAGGAGATACTCAATATGAAAAGGTGAATGAGTTTAAATACCTAGGATCACTGATCACTGAGCAAAACTCCGTTTCTGTGGACATTTCATCGAGGATCGCAGCAGGCTACCGAGCATTTTACGCCAATATAAAAATTTTCAAGTCTCCTCATATATCGCGCAAAATAAAATTGGACATCTACAAGGCGCTGATAAGACCAGTTGTCACCTTTGGTTGCGAGTCTTGGACACTAACAGCGCAAAACATCCAGAAAATCGCTGTAACTATACTACTATAACTTAAGATGATAAGAAGAATTCTCGGTCCCATTAAAGAGGGGGCCACGTACAGAATGCGAATGAATCACGAGATCAGAAATGATCTCGATAAAGTCGACATCATAGGATTCATAAAATCGTCAAGGCTGAGATGGCTTGGGCACGTACTACGTTCACAAAATCGGACCACTAAACAGGCCTTGGAGTCGGCACCAGCGAAAGTAGGACCTCGTGGGAGACCACCTACCCGATGGATGGACGACGTTGAGAGGGATCTGTACACACTCGGTCACCGTGTCTGGCGTTCTCTTGTGGCGGATCGGATTATTTGGAGGAGCATCGTTGAGGCGGCCAAATCCCTTCATGGGATGTAGCGCCAGCGGAAGAAGAAGATCATTAATTTAGGGTCAGAATTTGAAAACTCAACACGGCGGATTCAAGTTGGCCGCCATAAATGTTAATTTTTTAACATTTATGAAAATCGATAAAAACATGTTCTAGGGGGTTTCGAGATCGCTGATTACGAATTTGAGGTCAACATTTAATAATTCTCTCAAAAAAGTACCAGTTTTGATAAAATGTGGTATTTTTAGATATTTTTGCAAAAAATGTCTAAAAATACCACTTTTTATTGAGAATCTGGTATTTTTTTGAGAGAATTTTAAAATTTTGACCTCAAATTCGTGATCAGCGACCCCGAAAACTCCCTAGACCATGTTTTTATCGAGTTTCATGAACGTTGATTATTTGACGTTTATGGCGGCCATCTTGATTTTTTAAATTCTGATGAACCGACTTTGAAAATCCCCTAGATCGAGTTTTTATTGATTTCTATGAACGTCGAAAAATTAGCCATCTTTCGGCCATATTCGACCACCATCTTGTATCCGCCATCTTGAATATTAAAATTCTAACCTCAAATTCGTGATCACCGACCCCGAAAACCTTCTAGGACATGTTTCTAACGATCTTTATGAACGTCGAAAAATTTGCCAATATTGGCGGCTATCTTAGAATTGTAAAAATAAAAATAAAAAATGAGTAATCTCTGACACCAAAAACACTTTTGGGTAAATTAAAGACGTACTCAGAAGATATGGTCCGCCATTTTGAAAATTCAAGGACGCCATAAAAACGCTATACGGCATTAAAAAGTAGAAACTCTAAGCAAAATTGTAAGCCCAAAAAAGTTTATTATCTCAAAAAATGAAATGTGCAGAGGTGCTGGCCGATTTGACAGAGAATGACCCATATTTTTTCCACGTAAACTAAACCAGCCCATCTGCCCAAAAATTGGCTAAACTAAAAAAAAATCTTCTTGCTCTTAAATTAATGTGTGACATGTCTACTTTTGTTTGCTTTATGATCCTTTTGAAAATTCAATATGGCGGTCGAGATATGTCAGTAAGAATAAATGAACATTAAAAAAAGACCTCTTCAATCGCTATAAAAATATCGTTAATGATTTTTTAAAAATTTAAAATATTTCATGTATATTCTCTATCTAACCATGAAAATGTTAGACACGTCAGACCATATAAAAACAACATAATAAGCGAATTTTCACGTGTTTTTTCATTATGCCTAATTTAAGAAGTAAATATCTATTTCAAAAAACGTGAGGTCTATTTTTCGTCAGTGTCGTAGACTTATTTTTTTTCGTCAGTGTCGTAGGCTTTTTTTTGCGTAGTGTCTTTTTTTATATTGTCAAAAAAACATCACGTTTCTTGAAAAATATATTCACCGCTCAATTGGACATAATGGAAAAATACGTGAAAATTCACATTTTTAATCTTTTCTTTTTTACTTTATATGGTGTTTTTATATTGTCTGACATGTACTAACATTTTCATAGTTAAGACAGAGAATATACATGAATTATTTTAGATTTTTTTAAAAATCATTAAAAACATTTTTATAACGGTTGAAGACATTTTTTTTAATGTTCATGAATTCAGACTGATGTATCTCGGCCGCCATATTGAATTCTCAAAAGAATTATGAATTAAATAAAAGTAGGCATGTCAGGCTTTAATTTAAGATCAATAGATTTTTTTTAGTTTAGCCAATTTTTCGGCAAATGAGGTGGCCCAGTTGGCGTAGATTGCCCATATATATATATGCTTATGTCCATTTTGTGGAACATTAGATAAATACAAATTCGCTGCAACTATTGAGCGAAAAAAAATTCTTAACTTTTGAGAATTATCGTTTGAGAATTGCAATTTTTAATCTTTATTATTCACAATAATTAATGTTGAAATTATTGAATGGAAAAAAAATTGTTGCAATTGCCCTAAAGTTCAGAAATTTCTTTGAGTTGTATTTATCGAATGTTGTACAAATGAAGCTTATACTACATATATATATATATATATATATATATATATATATATATATATATATATATATATATATATATATATATATATATATATATATATATATATATATATATATATATATATATATATATATATATATTATATATAATTATATATACTCGTTTAATACTACTACCTAAACTAACATATTTAAATTACACATATTATCATACAGTCATAAAATAAAATAAAATAAAATTTATAAAATAAACATAGTATAGTTAATTTGTTTAGTAGTGGCACAAAATCTAACTGGGCTTCTCATACTTCGGTACTTCTTGAGATCAAGTAGAAATATATAAATCGTAAACATATAAAAAAGTATTAAAATTAAATATATATATATATATATATATATATATATATATATATATATATATATATATATATATATATATATATATATATATATATATAATATATATATATATCAAATAAACATATAAATTGGCACATGAATTTCTTGTATATCTTAATATCTTAATAAATAACGGGGCGTAGTGTTATGTAACTGATATAGCACTATTTCCGCCCTCATCACTACTTCCACCGCTGCTTCGATGGTGCGATAAATTACCTTGCTGTCCCGATCCTTGTATTAGCGGACTATTTTTTGATTGCACCGTTTGATTTGCAACATCAACAATATTCGGATAATGTTGTATATGTGTATTTCCACCGCCACCTCCGCCAAATTGATGCATTTGATGATGGTTTAAGTGTAAATTATGCAATTGTTGAATTTGCTGATGTTGACTAAATTGCTGTTGTAATTGTGGATGATGATGATTAAATTGTGATCGTGGATTTTGAAGAAATTGTAAATTAGAAGAGGTTCCACCTCCACCACCACCACCACCACCTCCATTATTATGCTGTGATAATGATGATGATGATGAGGATGTGGGTGATAATAATAATGCAACTGAGTTAAAATCTCGTTTTGTTAATTGATTTACACTTAAAGGATTATTTACATCGCGTGGATTTGCTCCAACCGGGTTACGAACAATTTTCTCATAAAAATTATTTATATCAAGATTATGATTTGGCGGTGTTATGGACGATGAAGATGGCATTAAATAATTACTAATACTTTTTGAATTATAATTCATTTTGTAATCAACTTCAATTTTTATCGATTTACCGTCAAATATTAATCGATCATTAACCAATGATGCTAATTCATTATTATTATTCCTATTGTCACTATTCACATTGTTGCCGTAACCGACTAGCGAAATTCCATTGCTACACGATGCATGACTTAACTTTTTGTCGTGTTTATTAATATTAATAGCAACGCTATTTTGTCGATTATTATTATTATTATTAGTTGCTGTAGTAAGATTATTATTAGTAATATTACTATCAGTACTATTGTTAGTATTATTATTATTACTACAATTAACATTACTATTACTTTTATAATTATTTTTGTTACAGTTTTTATTATTACTATTACATTTGCTGCTGTTTGATTTTCCTGAATTAAATGGCGATGTCAATCCGCTATTAGTATTTTCTAGATTTGGGGTCGCGGGACTGGTGAGCAAATTTAATGGACTAGCCAAACTAGTCGATGGTGATTGCAAACTAGATAATGCACTCATTCCTCCCGGACTCGATATTGACTGATTTATTGATTCATTATCATCATCGGGTGTTTGCGAATCGTCTACACTTCCACAACTTCCCAAATTGTCGTCCGAAACAATATTATTTTCTAGATCGTTTCCGTCTTCACCTTCTGATTCCATATATCGAATACATTTTTTCTTGCGCCTATAAATTTAGAAACAGAAAAACAAAATTAGTTAAAATTTAGATATGGCTTATCGAATTATTTTTATACTAAGTTTTCAAACACATTTTAAATATTTTTTAAAATCAAAAAGCTCATTCCTTTATCAATGCCCGCTATATTTATATGATATTTGATCTTATAAAAAAAAAAAAACTGTCATGCAGAGAAAAAAAAAAAATGTAATAATATAAAAATATAACCAAACAACAATCATCAGCAAAATTAATAAAATAATAGTAAAATAACACAACAACAAAATTAAATTATAAAAAACTTATAAAACATTTTTAAAACTACTGAGTGAAATATTTCTGTGAATTTTCATGGAATTTTTATTTAAAAATGCATCAAAGCAAAGCGACCCTCAATTAAATGGGATCGTTTCATCAGCATTAATTAAACTGGACATAAAAAATAAATTTAATTACTTAATATAATATAAATTATAGTACAATTATAAAATTTCACTCATAACATAAAAAATAATAAAACGAAAACTATTTTTTTAAACAGGATCATATCATTTGTGAACGTCACAAATTAACAGCATACAGCAAATAATTGGAAAAATGCTAGGGATTGTTTTTTTTGTTTAATATTTGACGGCTTTAATTATAGGCCAAATTTAAAATGTTTTTGTCGCCAATATCTCGGTTCGGTCCTATTGACCTTTGTGTTAAGATTAGCAATCATTAGGTTGTCCAAATTAAGTTTTAACGTTTTGCTTATTTTTTCTGTCAGATAATTTTGTTAAGCATTTTTTTTTTTTCATAAATTTAAAGTGTGCCATCTACATTCAAAATGGTGAATATGACGAAATATTGGCGACAAAAATATAATAAAAATAAAATAAAATATAAAAAACATTTTAAATTTGGTGTATAATTAAAGCCATTAATAAAATATAATTATAATAAATTATGTGACAAAACATACTTAAAACCTAACATTCCTTTAAAACCCAAACGTGACAGCCTACAAAAATTTGTGTGAGTCACTCACAATAAATTAGAAAATGATTTTGCTTGAATCTATTGCCGCAGTAGTTAGACCATTTTTTATCAAACATCTTCTAAAATTACTGTTTTATTTTGAAAATTATTTTTAACTGAAGCTTTAAGTTACGGATGAGAAAATCATACTCCACTAAAGCTTAATGTTTAGGGTATTGTTTAAGCAACTTATAGAGACGGCTATCTACCAAAAAAAAATATTTTCAACGCTTGCGAGTATATTATGTTTTATGTGCATCCACTGATAATATGTTATCAAACAAAATTTTTTGTCACAAATATCGTATTCGCAAGTTGCTTAAATGCTTGCGAACACTGTGTGCGCTTCGTGGATACTAAAATTATAAAAACTGGTGAGCGCTGTGAGAGCGGAAATTCAACAGATTATCATCGAAATTTCATATTAAATGGATATTCTTTTAATTTCATACTCATAATTGTCCACTACACCTTTTAGTGTCACCCTCCAAACTGCTGGTGCGTTGTGAAAAGCAATAGGGAAAAACTATTTTTTTCTTACATTTATTTTATACTTTGGCAACGCGGATGGACAAATTTTAATGGGACCTTAAAACCGTTGCCCGTTATTGAAAACAAAATTTAGCCAAGGTCGTAATCTCACTAATTCTACCAATGTGAACAAAAAGTCACAGAAAGTGACTTCATCTTTCTACTGTTTTGTCGGTATTTTGTTTGTGTCAAAAAAAAAAATTACGTCAGATTTTAGGGCTTAGGGAATATCAACCAAAAAAATTTTAGTCAAAAACAGAAAGGAGTTTCAGTCAAAAATTTAAAGGTCACTCAGTCAAAATAGCCTTGTTTTAGACTGAAATGCCTTGTCCCATACAAATATTATGACTAAAGCTCCAAAAAAGGTGTTTCGGTCAGAAAACAGTTTGACTGAAATGCTTTACTGTGTATTTAGAGAATGAACAACCTTCTTGAAATCATATGTGGGATAATAATTGAATCATCTTGATTATGATCTGTACCAATCTGAAATTTTTCCTTTTTGCAAAATTGGTCCATTTAGTTGTGTAAGTGGATAAATTATTTTCTGACATTTTATGTTCTATAGGTAAATAAATACAGCTTAATAAAGCTAAGCTAATAATATTTTATTCTTAACCAGAACACCAAAATAATATTATAAAGAGAACAAGTTATGTGTTAATTGTTTTCAACGAATAACAGTTGTTCAGTTTCTGAAAGGTATTGAAATGAGCTTACGCTTAATTTTAATATTTGACATTTCTAGTTGTAATGCTTCAGAAGTTATTTCAGTTTTACAAATTTTTGTTTAGTCATATTTTTTGGAAATTAGAGTAGGGCCAAAATATATTTCTGATATGAAATCAAAAGACCTTGAACATAGTTTTTATTTGATGATTCCTTAGCCCGCGGATCAAAAAATGTTTGATTTTAAAAATAGGTGGATATTTAGCCCACACTTTATATTGGATGAATTACTTAATTACAAGAACATACAATGCATTTGTGTAATTTCAAACACTTTTGTAGTGAAATATTCGAACCAAAATGAAGAAAGTTCCCTCTGGCAGACTGTTATGTTCACCGATGAGAGCAAATTTAATATTTTTGGGGGTGATGGGCTGTCAAAAGTGTGACAAAGAAATAGACAAGCGCTTCAAATCAATAATCTTAGGGAGTACTGTATGTCTAGTGTACAAGTATAAATACCTCGACATTTTAATATGCAATTTGAATGCATCAGTACGTAATAAAATAAAAAAATACCTTAGAGACTACTATTAGGACGGACTGGGATAAGGTTCCAAATCAGTTAGCCGAACAGCTGGTATTGCGACAGAAGTGAATTATTTAATACAATACAAAATTTATTTCTTGTTTTCTGTTAATTCAAAAATGAAACCATTGATTTATGTGTGGACTTGTTTTATATCCGCAAAATTATTTTATTTTTATCAAATCGGTTATTCTTTTATAAAATCACTCCTAGTCAACGGATAAATATTTAAAAGTATCCTAACGGATAACTTTTAATAAACAATTTATAAATTTCACCACATTCGGTGTAAAATTATATTTTAACGTTTTGGATAAATAATTTCACACTTTCTTTTGAAAAAGGACACCAGTAGATTTGGGAAACACTCTATGTGGATTTAATAAAATACACCTGTCGGTGTTCTTTTCTAAACATGAAATTTCATGTCTATTCAGTTTCAGTTGAGATTTTGTGCAAGGCGCATCGGTTGATCAATAATACATAATATAAAATTTATTTTATTCTAGTGGCTGTGTAAAAGATAAAGTGAATAGTGAGATGTAACTAAAAAGCACAACTTAAATGATCCTAAATTTGGAATAATTGACCATATAATCCAAAATAAAACAATGATATACTTTTTTTATCGTAGAGTAATAACAAAACATTTTAATTATAATTTAAATGGATACGAGGTTGAAATTATAAATACAAATATTGATGTCATCGAAATAAATAATTTAATTTGTAAAGACCCATTTGAATTTTGCTATCACGAAAAACATAATACATAATCCTTTTATAATATCAAAAATTGAATTAGTATAAATTACTTGTTATTGTAAAAAAAAAATTAATAAAACAATTTAAATTTTTACTTAACAGGATATTTTTCGAAAGAAAAAAAAAGTGGTTACCGTAACACCGAATTGGTGTTACATAGTATCTCATCGATCGGATATTCGAAAATTGCATCCGATCGGATCTTCTAGTTTTGATGATACAAAAGACATTTTTGGATAACTTAATTGACACTGAATCGTACGAATGATAAATTTTTTCCGGTGTCACCACATACTAACACCATTTTAAGTTACATATTAACACCAATTTTAGGTTTCTGAAATAACCCATTTGGATATTTTTGTTTCCGAAAAATATCCTTTTAGATATTTTTATGAAATCCTTTCGGATATTTATATGTTTTCGAAGATATCCTTTAGGATATCACCATGTGCACCATGTTTATAATAAGTAAAAATTTCATTTATTTTATTAAATAATATAATAATAAAATAATAATAAATAAATTTTATATTATGTATTATTGATCAACCGATGCGCCTTGCACAAAATCTCAACTGAAACTGAATATTTTTAACACAAAACAATTAAATATTCTCGCTAAATTAGACATGAAATTTCACGTTTTAAAAAAGAACACCGACAGGTGTATTTTATTAAATCCACATAGAGTGTTTCCCAAATCTACGGAATGTGGTGAAATTTATAAATTGTTTATTAAAAGTTATCCGTTAGGATACTTTTAAATATTTATCCGTTGACTAGGAGTGATTTTATAAAAGAATAACCGATTAAAAATAAATTGACACCGAATATTTTTCTGAGTGTAGGCAGTTATCCCAAAATTTAGTATTATCCTACCGAAAATATGTCGAATGGTAATCCTAAGCAAATTGTAATTAAATAAAAATATAAAACACAAACCGTTAATTACAATGTTTTTCAAAATGATTAATTGTTTCTAAAAACTTTGAGGCGTTTTATAAATAATTTTAATTAAACTCAAATTTTCTCCATACAGTTCAAAACTTCCGTCAGATTTTTTATAAAATTTTGTATGCCAAAGAATTCAGCTTCTAAAACTGATTTTATTTTACTGATCGTTTTATTAGGGTAACATTTATTTAAGAAAAACTATGCATAAGGAATGCGTAAACCAATTTTGAATTTAGCTACTCTAAACTAGACTGAAAAAACTAAAACTGTTGAAAACCTGAATGGTAAAAAATTCCTAAGTCACAAATCAATTTAAGTCACCATTCGATTTTAATGCCCTGGATTACAATAATGGAATCTAACGGTTTTCAAACTGTAGGTAGATGATTATATTTCTGACTACCCTATCTGACTTAAAGGACTTTTTTGCAAGAAACGAAAAAAATATCAAATTTCGGTTTCGGTTAAAACAACAAGAAACTGTTTCAATTAAACTCTTATTAATTAAAGACACTAGCTTTTAAACTAGGTTTGTCCAACTCTGTATCTTTACTACAATAAGAATTACAAGAAGAAATCGTGTTCTAAAATAGTTTGCTTTTATCTGGCTAAAGATTAAAAAAAAAAAACAAGATATTTGGAAATAAAATGGTAACTTCCGGTCCCATATTGAAATTGTGGCTTCAAACATGTTCCTCCATATTTGTATTACTTTTCGAATTATGAGTGAAATCTAAAAATACTTAATTTGTCTGTGCGAATAATTAAGTTTTCTTTAATTTGTATGCAGTGGGGAAAAGGAAGGTTGTTTACCAGGGAGTAATAATATATTAAAGGTTTTCGTTTTAATACATTAACCACAAAAATTCAAAAAAAAAAAAAAAAAAAAAAAAAAATTAATAAATTAAGAACACAAATATGAAAAATAACATGAAAAAATTTAATGTCGATTTTTAAATGGTCCCAAACCTGAACATATCTTGCAATCTTTGATTTTCTTAATTATAATCCTTTGATATCAATTTCATATAAATTTGATTTATTCATAAAACATATAAATTAAACAAAGTAGAAATTTGTATACCTATATATATATATATATATATATATATATATATATATATATATATATATAGATATATATATATGATATATATATATATATATATATATATATATATATATATATATATATATATATATATATATATATATATATATATATATATATATATATATATATATATATATATATATATATATTATTTATTTATATATTTATATATAGACATATATACATTTTTCTCTTATTAGAAATTTAAAGATTGACATATGTTGGTGCCTGAGGTGAAGCTTGTGGGCCTGCTCCATGTGAATTTTGTTGCAGTGTTGATTGAGCAACAACTTGTAGTAAATTCGATGTTGAAGATGCTGATGATGATGTTGATGATGGTGGCATTAGCGAACTTGCACCACCTGAAGTTGCCGCTAATACCGGTAGACCAGGACTACAGGTTAATGTAATAATACACATATTACAGTATACGAATATTAAAATTAATTTTTATTTAAGGTTATATTTCATTAATTCACTAAACCTAAAAGCTAATTATATTGCTTATATTTATAAAGAAGTGTTCGTTACGATGTGCACGATATTCTATGGGTGTGATCAACGAAATTATTTTATGAAAAAAATATAAATATATACGTACATAGGGCATGATCGAAACCCAGCCATTACCGCGACATGATGGCTCTGTGAAAGTCAGAGAAAATTGAAAGCGAACTTGTGATGGGTAACTATAACAACTAAAATCAAAATTAGCACCCACAGATGTCACTACAAAATTCAGTAGATACATTTAGTACCAACAGAAGTCACTGCAAATTTAGATTTACATATAAATAAAATAAAAAACGATAAGTCAAAAAATTATTTTATTGACCCATAAAATGGATTATTTTATTTAAATTTGTTCTAACAACATTTATTATTTAGATTTATAAGATTTACGATGGATGAAGTTGCAGTGACATCTGTTGGTATACACAAATCTACTTAATTTGGTGGCGACATCTGTGGGTACTAATTTTGATTATACTTGCTATAGTTACCCTATCGGTCGCAAGGCTACTTTGCGCTGCAGATGTTGGAGACAGTTAAAAGCCATTGCTGGCGGTCCATTATATTATATGGTCTAAGCTTACATCAATATTTGAAAAAGTCAATTCTACGAAGTACTGTTGAGGTGGTACACAAATTGGAATACTGAAATATAAATACTATTGAGGGAGAATATGGTGTAAATACAACAGTGTTGATAGTTTCTAAAATTTTTAGCGTCTAAAAAACATATTGTAAGTAATTTTCCCCAAAAATCAAAAAGCCGGTTCAAAGTTATAAACAAGGATAATGTGGTAAATCTTTGTTCTGCCACAGTGATTTGTATATAAATATTTGGTCTAGGGATCCCTTATACTCACAAGTTTCTACCATATTCATATCGATTTTTATCTTCATCAAAAAACATCACACTACCATACCCTAGATCATCTTGCACTCGAAAACTAACTGATATCATATACGGGACGTCTTCTAAATAAGTATAATAAATTCAGGACAAACAAAAAATATATCCTCTCTCAGGTCCTGATTGAATTTATTGTACTTACTTAAAAGGCACCCTATGTATGTATAAGATACACAATATGTCGCAAAAAATGTATACACACTTTGTCTGTGGCCGAGATAGGACTAAACAGTGGAAAAGGTACAATAAAGAGCTGCTGGTATATAAAAGCATGCGAGAAGTGCAAAAAAGGGTTTTTTCAAACAAAAATCTCTCCCCGGCTGACAACAGGACATTTAATTGAAGCATTCGTTTTTAACTAAGCTGTTGTGGGTCCAATTCATTTGAGCTCACTGAAAGAATCTGTCTTATCATGATTTATTGAGCACTTTTATTTACACCAAAAGGGAACACCTCCCTACCACCATTGCCATACATAATAAAATTGTTCAAAACAATTTTATATCTGCAGCACAACTTGTTGTTTAGTCTTAAATGTAACTTGCTAAATATTGAATACAATTATTCAAAGTGTGAATACATTTTTTTTTTTTTTTTGAGACACCCTATATACAGTGAAATCCGTTTTTAACGTACTCCGTTTATAAAGTACAATTTGTTTGTCCCGTTTAAAAAACTACTAAACTGAAATTTCTATTTTTGTGACTTTTATATTTAAAGCTGAAAGTAAATTTTGTTACTATGGCAATAATACGTTCCCTCCCTTATTCGAACTTTATAAACGGGTTTCACTGTATATAACAAATGTTTTATATAATATGGAATATTCCATTATATTATCATTTCTCCTCTCGAAATATATCGAAAATATCAAAAATATGCTGAAATATAATGGACTGATCCATAGATACTATATATTATGTATGGTGAAAAATTCCTGATGTCACAAATTTTTCTTTATTTAATGTGTAGTCTCCCAGCTAAAAAAAAAATATTTTAAACCACGATTTGTTGTTGCGTAATACCACTGACAGACTAGGGATTAGCTAAGCGCGATAAACCCGTTTAGCTAATCTACCACTAATCTAATTGCATTGACAGACTAAGGTTTAGTAAGTGGCGCCACGAGTTTATGGTATCGGTATTAATACAAATATCATCACTCGTGTTTGAGTTGATTTTCTTAATTTTGTTCAATAATTAAATCAAAATAAAAACAACATAGACATTAAAAAACAAATTATAATTTAAACACTTTAATTATTAATTACAATTTTCAATCTTTTTTATTTATACCTACCACAAATTTTTTGTAGTTTTAAAAATGTTGATAATAGTTCCATTTATATTAAAATAGCGCAACTTGTATTTACAATTTTATTTTAACATTTACATATAATGGCGCTTGCACTCTCACTAAACTCATTAAAAAGAGATAAACTTCAAAATATTGAGAGATTAGTTCACTAATGCGTTTAGCTAATCTTGAACTTGACACACTTGAGCTAATCGCGAAAAATTCAATAATCGCGTTTAGCTAATCCCTAGTCTGTCAGTGGTATAAGACAAAAGGTGTCAAATATTTAACAAAAATATTTGGTTGTAGAAAAGAATTAATTATCCGAAAACTATGAAAAATAAATTAGTAGAGATTATGAAAAATTATAAAAATAACGTAATATTTAATTTCTTCTTTTTCAAAATGATCGCGAATAAATATTTTCTAATTTTCTCAAGAATAGTTTTGTTTTGTAATTTGGACTCCTGATTCCGTTTTACCGTTTCCCCTTTGATGATGGTATTCCGTGGCGGCTAAAATTTCTTTTACAAATTTCAATAAGTACTGTTGCCGATAAGCTGTTTAGTATATCCGGTTCGCAAAAATCGGAATATTTATCGATTGTAATCAACATTGTATATTGTTTTCCTTTATATGTAATTGAAAATAGATCCATGAAAACAAATTGAAAAGCATACGTTGGAATCGCATGTGACTACATCGGTGGATAGGGTTGTGATTTAGAAAACTTCATACATATATCGCACATTTGCACTTTCTCTGCTAACATGTTATGTTAGGCCAAAATATATTTTCCTTTGCAAATTTAATCGTATTTTCAATAGATCATGTTTTCCGAAAGAGGCAGCACGATCAAAAAAGACGTACAGAGCAGAGCGTTTGCCACTAGATGTCACAATCAAAAAAATATTACTGACGTTTTTCAAAAAGTGACAGCCAAAATCAATTTATTTATCACGTACTAATAATAGTCACTTTTATGAAACGAAAATATTTTTGTTTATATTTACAAAATGCATAAAAATGTCATACAATTTTTGACAGCAAATATTTAGTGACACCTAGTGGCATTATGTGAAAGTTGCTTGTGTTTTTGGAGTTTTCCGAAAGATGGCAGCTCTTGCGGTTGTTTAAAATTTGACATTGAAACATGATCTATTCCTAGATGAGAAACATGAACTTTTTCTATCATTAGTTTTCTCAAAGTATACGGAATTAAAATTTTATTGTGGCAACACCTTTATCGGGTATATCTGCAAGTCCAGCAGTGGCTTGGAAACGAACTGTCACCAGAAAAATGGGGATGTACACGTGTAGGAGATGTACTCATGCCGATACAGACCACTAATGACCCGGCGCCTCCGGAACTCTTAAAGATGATATTTTGTCAACATGTTCATGCAAAAAAGCAGGGATACCATGCTCATTTGTTTGTGGTTCGTGTGGGTCCCGCCAGTGTTCGAATTATAAAGATAGCCAAGATGTAATGTCACCCGAAGAGGTGGAAGTAGATGAAACTATAGAACCAGGAGAAATCGAGGGAGAAATAGACCCACAGGGAGAACTTGATGAGGACAATGTTGATGATCAAGAAGGAGAGTGACTCTGAGAAGACTCTTTATTCCGCAACCCCAATATTGATTGTTGCGAAAAAATTACCGAAAATTTGCAATAAATTGACGATGAACATTACGACGAAATGTAAGTAACTGTTTAAACTTCCTATATTTCCTTAGGAAAAATCTCGTGAACTCGCGCAGCCACGTGGGAACAACTGATTTTCGATAGTTTCGGGCCAATTTGTGAGGTCCAGTCCATCCCAATGTAATTAATCGTATGCTCTGTTTTCCTAATACACATAACCTAAACACTCATCTCTGAGGATTTTGCAAGTGGGGGAAATGTGGTGGCGCCATCTACAATTGGTTTTCATAGGTCAAAACATTAAGGTCAGTGTATTTCCAACACTTTCCACCTTTGGACCATTTTTGTAGAGAATGAAATGATCTTCATCTTTTGTCTGAACAAAAAATCTCTAAATGTCATATTATAGGAGATATTGGCGGAAAACACATTTTCCCCGTCTTGGGGGGCCATTTTCAGGCCCGCCCGGGAAATTTTTTCCTGTAGAATTTGGCTTATTTTAAATGATGCGTAATTATCTCTTATTACTGGCCGTATGAAAGTTGTAGGGTGTTATTGACAGGTTGGCCTCTTTTTTACCCTTCATTTACTGGACTATTACATATCGGACACTTTTTTCCATATGCTAGGCATAAATTTTTATCGAATACGTGATATGTACCACAGAATTTACACTTACGATTTTTGTTTTTATTCTTTTCTTTAATATTTTTTTGTTTAGTTTATTGACAGCACCCTCGTCCCCGATCAAAGTTAGTAATATATTACATAATCTTTTTCTTTTCATCCTCTTCCGGCCATTTATCTATACCAGCTGCGATTACATACTCGTTCCAATTATTTTTAAATATGTAGTTCGAATTTTTCGCTGATATCGCCATTTTCGATGTCTAAGTGTTTTGGAAATGAAACATTTTGAGATCGGCTAACCAAATTTTCACCTTTCAAATTATGCTTCAAATTCTTTTGCACTTCCATCATATTTACATTTAGCATTCGTAAATTTTCCGAAAAATCTTTAAACATATTCATCACCATTTTGTTTCTATGTTCACTATGTGTCTCCTTTTTTTTTTTCAATTTACGTGTTTTTTTTATTTATTATATTTATCGATAGTTTAAGAAATTATTTATGTATTATGAAAATTCTTTTCTTAAATCACCACATCTGAAACCTTGTTATGTTTGGTTGCTAGTTTAATAATAACACTAGTTAGAATATTAACCCACTCTCTCCCAGCCCGAAAAAGTATGTCATTTAAAAAAAAATATACCGGTCGAAAGGAAAAAATCTGCACCGTTATGCAAACTAAAAAAATTGACCCCTCCCAGTTTTCCATAAAAAAATACCAAAGTTACGTCATTTTAACAAGCTGATATCTTGAAAAATAAAGGTTTTCCGATCGTCCCTTGGGTGATAAAAACTGAACCTTTTTAAAAAAAAATTGAGCCACCTTTAGATTTTCGATTATTTATATGGTTTTATTATAAACAATAAAAATCGTAAATTGACACACGACGATATATTGACACAGAAACAGTGACACACGTGCAGTGGCTCCAAAATATCTAAGTGCTGGTATCGATATAATTAATGTTTTAGGATCGCAAAATTAAGAAAAAAATACTGGCCGGCAGAACAATAAATATACTTTTCATTTATGTAAATTACAGAAATTGAACCCATCCCAGATTTCTGTAAAATATTCCCAAAGAATAAACATTTTTCAGATTCACCTTTGGACTATATAAGCTTAACCTTATTTAAAAAAAATTGAACTATAAGTGGCCGTAGCTTATTGGGTTAAAGCTTAGTCTGAATGATAGACTGAGGTACGACTGCTCTAGTGGCATGTGGGTTTGTATTCCGAGTGGAAGCAAAAATTCAGATAATTTTTTCTGGATTTTTTCCTTTGGGGTTGGTTTCCGGATCCTGCGGCTGGTGAAGGTTTTCCCTCGTGGAAGAGGTTTTTCTTAATCACATGAAGATGTGGGGATAGGGGGGAAAAATTATGGATTTTGGATTGATACCCTCCACATAGTATATGGGTAAGGAAATAGGAATGAATATACAATATGTAATCAATAATATAATAAACAAGCCGAGTACTGTTAGTCTGTACTTCCAATTTATTTTATTCTTGAATTAAAACTTACAAAACATAACTACAAATATAGAGACGACAAACGATATTCCATTTAACTTTAACATAAAAAAGTGTACATACTTATTTTTGTTTTTTTGCGGATTAGCTTAGCGGTAAGAAACGTATTTGCACAGGTCATTTTTCTCTGTCAGCTTTCATCTTAGCGAGAGAGGTAAACAGATCTACATTCCTATCTAATGCTAACTCCTCAAATCTAGCTTCTTCTGCGGCTTTTTGCACAGCTATTGCCTTGTACAAAAAAGGTGGCTTGAAGTAGTCATCTTTCAACAAACAGGCTTGATAGACAAGGTTAAGCTTATCGTCCAAAGGTGAATCTAAAAAATGTTTATTATTCAAGATATCGTCCAATCAATATAACGTAACTTTGGGAATGTTTTACAGAAATCTGGAATGGGTTCAATTTCTACAATTTGCACAAATGAAAGGTAAATTTATTGTTCTGCCGGCCAGTATTTTTTTCTTAATTTTGTGATCCTAAAACATAAATTATATCGGTACCAGCACTTTGGAGCCACTGAGTCTTTGCGATTTGCACGGACTTACGATTTTTATTGTTTATAATAAAACCATATAAATAATCGAAAATCTAAAGGTGGCTCAATTTTTTTTTAAAAGGTTCAGTTTTTATCACCCAAGGGAGGATCGGAAAAACATTTATATTTTAAGATATCGGCTTGTTAAAATGACGTAACTTTGGTATTTTTTTATGGAAAACTGGGAGGTGTCAATTTTTTTTAGTTTACATAAATGAATGTTGCAGATTTTTTCCTTTCGACCAGTATTTTTTTTTTTAATTGACATACTTTGTCGGGCTGGGGAGAAACAGAAACATGACATTTGGTTCACGCATTTTGGTGTCGTTTTATGATGACTTGGCTATTTAATAGTTGCGAATAGTTTGCATAATTTGGAAAATTGAAACAAGTATGAATCAAGGGATTGCGATTTAAATTTTAAGAAATATTAAAATTTTGAAGATTATTTAAATTATAGTGGTTAATTTTTTTTTTTTAATTTGTCTTAATTTTCAATAAAATGATAATTGATGAAACTTAAAAATTACAAAAAATGTTTTAGAGAAAATTGCAAAAATAAATTTTAACGGTTATTTTTAAATCGAAGAAATATTTTTATAATTTTTTTGAAATCTGTTTTAATTTATTTTTTAAAATAAGCTGAATATGTATTATAATTTTCGGATAATTAGTTGTTTTTTTTTTCTAGAATCACATTAAATATATTCTCTATTTTTAAAATATTTGACATCTCTTACTTTCATAACAACGACAATAAAAATATTCTGCTGTAAAATATTTTGTTTAACTTAGCAATAAAGCTGTATTTAGGCGGCTAGATCATTCATCACTATTTTCCTCTCTTGATTCGCTCAAGTTAAAAAAATATATTTATCATTGAGCAAACCAGCCTAGGATGACTGTTCAAGAAAATTAAAATTTTTTGAAAAAACTTACACATTAAATTTGTGATTTGTAGAATTTTCCCCCATATATACGTATACTGAATACACGAAAGATATTTGTGCTTCACAAAAAATGTATAAAGTAAAACTGAAACTTTAGATAAAAAATTAAATTAAATTAAAATAATTTATTTGTTATTTTTATTGTGAATTATTTCATGTAAAAAAATGAAATTAAAAAAATCTGTTTATATTATTAAAACGATAAGCAAATAAAGTTCCAAAATTACAAATCTTTTTCTTTAATCGAAATCTGGCTTGGCACTGTGTTTCGAAGCCGTTCCCGATCAGCATTTTTTTTCTGGCTTTCCAGAGCATACTTTATAACACTTTGAAAGAGTTTTATGTACAGAGATGTTCAGAGGATTACACTTATCGTGGGAAACAAATTACATTGTTGATCGGTCACGAGTTAACTCGTGTTTCCACTGATGAAAACCCAGGGAAAAAATAATATTCTCGGTACGAATAATTTGTATGTTGCTTCTAATTTTAAATAACATAAAATGATTTGTTTAGTTTTAATTTTAAAATTAATATTATTTAACAATAAAAATAACAAATAAATTATTTTGATTCAATTTAATTTTTCATCTAAATTTTCATTTTTTACTTTCATCATTATATATATTTGATGAAAAATAAGTGAAATCACAAATTTTTTATGATTCCAACCCTTTGAACTATGTTTTTTTAAAATTTATTATTTTTGTTGTATTCATTATTCACCTCCACAGACATACGAGTTCAAAGGGTTAATTTTATGATTTTTTTTTTGTTTTCAATGTGCTAGTATACTGAAGTACGAGTAAAACAATATGGAGATGATAATTTTTTGTTGTTGTATTTGAGGTGTTATATTTCAAATAAAGTGGATATCCGAGAAACGAACCCTAGTCTTTTCAAGATGAAAAGATGACGAGTGCCATATTTTTTCTGTAAATTAGTAAATATGTAAGATATTTGTGTTTAAATTTATTTGTTATATAAAACCAAGCCAGTTTTAGATTTATTAAGAATATGATTTAGAAATGTGTACTATAAGAATATAGATCTATCGAACTTTGAAATATTTGACCTCTATCTCATACAACAACCAAAAATTTAGGTTTCATAATTTTTTTCTTACCTCTGAACTATACTTTCAATAATGACACAAAAATCATAAAATTAAATGATGACCGATCCTATTATTGGATTTGAGATTTCAAGTATTTTTCACCATGCATATTATACATAATATAATCGATACAAATATAATTACGGAAAATATGTTGTTTGGATATCTTTTTGTTTTATTTATAGTTTCGGAAAAAAAATGCCAATAAACAAAGGCAGAACTAATGTAACCGGAATTTTGAATTATCACCAGAAAAATGGCGCTTTGTAAATATTCACACCTATGATGATTGACGAGTCGATGAACAATATTGACACGACTCTGGCAAAAAGGTAACACAGAATCGTGTGGAGTGTCGATCAACTCGTCAATCATAATACGAGTGATTATTAAAAAAAAAAAAAAAAAATAGGCGTTACCCAAAAATGAGATTAAAGTGCTTGTTGTGCACTGATATTTTTCTCTATAAAATAACCTGATTATTATATAATCTTATCCAAAGTACTTACCTGCAGGGTTTACACCACTGGTTTTGCTGATCCAGGCCATACCGGGCGCGACATTTTTTCATATTGTTTCCTAGAAAATGGTTATTAGGTTGAGTTTTATATAAAAATTTTAATTAGAAATTAATAACAAAAAACTAAAATTTTTTTTAAGTTAATAAAACCGCCAACAAGTAAAATAGTGCAAATAATTTTTAAGAAAGCATTTTTAAATTTAATTTCTTTATGTTTTGAGCAAATTATTAAATTATGTAAAAGGGATGTGATTAGTAAATTATAATAGTGGACCAACATTTCAATTTTGGGTGTGACCGTAATGCAAGGCCCAATATCGTAATTTCATTTTAGCAAAACAGTAAATAAAGTGAAACATTACTACGATGGAATACAATGCTATATCCTTTATATTAGTATCAAATCGTTGTTTTTTTTTTATTTAAATATTTTTTCACTTTTTTGGTCTTGAAAAAATCAATTGAACAAAATTAAACTGTGGCTAAATGCCTGCATTTAAATGTTTAAAATAATTATATATAATTGCCTGAGGTGCTATTCTTGAACTATTACGAAAACTTTCGTATTGTGAATTAGTGTTAAGGTATTACGAAAACCCTAATTTTCGCTATTTCTAAAGTTACCAAGTAATAAAAAATAAACAAAAGAGCGTGATACATGTCCACAGTAAGTTTAGTTGCAAATTAATTGATGACATTGACTGCTTTAAGGTGTACAACGAATTAAAATTATCATTTGTGATACTATCAGAATAAACTATAAGAGCGATAAACACCCTTTGATCTGTGTCTGCAAGGTTACACAAAGTAATAGTAAAACAGTAAGTGGTAACACAATATGATTTTTATAACACAACAATTTTTTGGGAAAAATGAACCTCCTAAAAACGATAGATGCACAATAAAAAATAAAAAAATTATCAAAATTGTCAGAAATTTTCCTTTTCTCCAGAATTTCCCCCTGTCCTTTAAAAGGCGCTGCTGCAGTCAACAGCAGCAATTAGGTTTGAGACCCAGCACTTAATTTAATAGAAAGATGATGAGGCGAGGGGACTCATGTAAATCAAACACCCTTCTACCAGTTATTCGACATTTGCAAAATGATTAAATTGTTTAAGACTACACTCGTGTATTTACAACGAAACCATGGTATTTTTATTGCAGACGTATTGCAGAATCGTTTGCGTAGGTTCTCAGTAGGAGAAATAAAAACAAATTGAATATCGTCAATTACAGCGCCATCTATCATGAATCGAAAAAAATGTTTCAGTCAAATCCTGCGTATTTTTAGCCGTATAATACGAATCTGCAATAAAAAATAGGGGTTCCTATCTTAGTTTCAAAGTTACCCGCCGCCCCACCTACAAGGAGGGGGGAGGGGGTTCTAATTTTAACACTAATGTATTTCCCTCGCGGAATAATTAAATTTTGATTTCTACCATTTTTTTCGTAGAGTGCTTATCTTCCGAGATATTTAATCCGTGATAAAAATTGAATATCGTCAATTACAGCGCCATCTATCATGAATCGAAAAACGTGTTTCAGTCAAATCTTGCGTATTTTTAGCCGTAGAATCCGAATCTGCAATAAAAAAAGGGGTTCCTATCTTAGTTTAAAGTTACCACCCGCCCCAACTACAAAGAGGAGGGAGGGGGTTTTAATTTTAACACTAATGTATTTCCCCCGCGGAATAATTAAATTTTGATCTCTACTATTTTTTTTGTAGATTATGATGAAATTCGACAAGAACAATGGAAATGGGATACTAAAATGATATTTGGATGAAGTTCTGGAATATGGCCAGTTAAGAAGGAACTCGGTTATTTCTTAACGGATTATGATGAAATTCGATAAGTACGATGGAAATGGGATTCTAAAATGATATTTGAAAGAAGTTCTGGAATATGGCTATATAGGAAGGAACTCGGTTATTTCTTAATTTTGGCCCACTCCTCCACAATGACCCGTTTTCATTGTTCTTTACCGCTAATTTGGTGACCACAGATCTTTCGCTCAAAATAATACCATAAATTGTCAATGGAGTTGAGATCTGGTGGCTGGGGATGATGAGGGAGTGTTGACTTTATATTGCACAATACCCATTCCTTGATCAACTTTAAGGAATGCTTCGGGTCATTGTTATATACAGAGCGAAAATCTTGTCCATGTTCCATTTTCTCAGCACTGGTTCACAAATTATCCTTCAAAATATCCAAATAATCAAACGATTCCATTATGGTGTCAGTGAAGGTCGAATGTCCTACACAAATAAACAGCCAACTGCTAGTTAAGTAACTTTTCCTCTTTTTCTTCTTTTATGAAAATGCGACTTGTTTCATTATGCGAATTCAACGTCAGTTAATTTTATTTTATTTGTACATAGAAATATTTGTCATTCAGTTAAGTATTTAGTAAAATGAAATGGGCCAGTCATGCTGATGCTGCTAAAAATATTGCAGATGGTATTATCGAAAATATTAAAAAAGCTGCACTTGAAACTACGCAAAGGTCGCATGAACTGGCAACTTCTGCTTATAATGAAGCCCCTTTGTCAGTGGCAGCAAAATTCCCAAAGAACAGTTCTCTCAAACGAACAATAAAACGAATTCGGCAAATTGATTCAAACTTTCCTAATAAAACCCTAGATTCCAGGGAAAATGACAAATTTATCACTTCTATCGCAATATCCAGATTGGTATTCGGATGGAACTTTCAAAACATGTCCTAATCTGTTTGATCAGTTTTACACTATTCATATTATAAAAATTAACAAAACCTTTCCAATGATTTTTGCCTTATTACCTAACAAACCCCAATATACCTATTTGAAACTCCTTGAAAGTATTAAAGAGTTGGAGCCTAATTTAAATCCAAAGAGTATACTAACAGACCTAGAAGCGTACTGCAATCAATGCCTACAGTAATGTGTTTAATGTCTTTACAGGCAAATCAAAAATCAACGCCTTAAAAGCCATTATGATTTAGATGCCGATTTTTCCAAGAAAATCAGAATGATTGCAGCATTGGCTTTTGTAAAAGAAGAAAACGTAGAAGAAACTTTTATTAAATTAGCATCACAAATGCCAGATATTTGCGAAATTTTTCTAGATTATTTCGGAAAGGAGTTTGTGGGTTATGTAGACGTTCGGGGAATAAAAAAGCCTGGAATATATCCAATAAAAATGTGGAATATTTATAATAATTTGGGTTTGTCAAAAACAAATAACCATGTTGAAGGTTGGCATCGGGAATTTGCAGAACTAGTCCATGAGCACCATCCGTCGATATTAGAATCCCATTTCCATCGTACTTGCCGAATTTCATCATAATCATCGGTTAAGAAATAACCAATTATAGTAAAGCAATTTATCGTAAGACTGTACCGAAATTATTTTTAATAATTCGGGGGCCCGAATTTTTAAAAAATAATTTCGATACTGTCTTACGATAAATTGCTTTACGATAAATTGTTTTACGATAAATTGCTTTACGGTAAATTGTTTTACGATAAATTGTTTTACGATAAATTGTTTTACGATAAACTGTTTACGATAAATTGTCCTAAACCTTTTCAATAGTGATAAATTTCTAGATGAATTATACTGAGTTGTAATATTTATTAAATAGTTACTTTGTAGACCCATCGACCAATTTCGCTATGGCCGAAAATCGAAATCATCAATTCGGTTTTCGTAACCAACACTCAACAATTGATCAAGTACACAGAATACCGATTATAATTGAGAAAGCACTAGAGGAGAAAAAGTCTGTTCAATGATATTTTTAGAGATTGCACAAGCATTTGATAGAGCTTGACATGAAAGGCGTAACCACAAATTAAGAAATCTTCTACCAAAGCAATTTGCTAAAATACTAGAATCTTGTTTGAGAGATAGATCCATCAGGATTAAGCAAGATGATATGTATGCGAACACAGCGACTCTGGATGCTAAACTACAAAGTAAAGTGAAGAACTAAGACTTAAATACATAAAGATGTATTGGCTGATGAGAAGGAACTCTTTTTTATCAACATTCACCAAGCTTCTAATTTATAAGCAAATATTGAAACCGATTTGGACGTATAATATTCAGCTTTGAGGTTGGACCAAACAAAGCAACGTAAATGTCATCCAAATGATGTACCTTGGTATTGTATATTCCTTCAGGTAACCTTGGAAGGTCATGAAAAATAGAAATTCGGACGTACAATTCCCAACTCTTTTCGAATCCGATGACAAAAATAGAGGTTTCCATTTAAAAAATGACCTTGAACTCAAAATGACCTTGAAGATGAGGTCCAAGGGCACATCCAAGGTCACCATTAAATTCCTTAAGATTTAACTTTGCTACTTTTTTTTTTTTTGGCCAAACACCGCGAGATTTCTAGGGGTTTCCATACTTTTCCTCACCCTGTATACCTTTCTCAGGGTGAAAGGTGTTTTATATCAATTAAACCTTATTATTTATTTGATGATTCAACATTTTAGAAAATAAGAAATGATTATTTGTTGGTACTTATAAGTGATTAAATTTTCTAATTGGTTTCGGCACTCTTTATATTCTATACTCTTTGATAATAGTTTTTGAGTTATAAATGAATTACAATATACCTGATTTTACAGAAAAACTCGAGTATCGCAACACAAGCTATTGAAAATAGCTGTCGAAAATCAAGTTGAAAGATAATCAGTTATGTGATCTCAAAATCAAGATGTATATAAACAACAGCAACTAATTGCAACATATAAGTGACATTTCATTTGACCAATCAATTGGAATTGGAATTCAATTTTGGTCAAAAAAAAAATAACCAACCAATTCTCGTGATTTATACATACTCGCAACTAGATTTTAGTTTAAAAAATTCTAATAGATGGCTCTATACCAATTTTGTTTGTGTGGAATGTCATTTTTATAACCCTAATCCAACCAAGGTGTGCCTTTTGGCTCATTTGATAAATGCATCGATTTCCAAAATAATGTTAATTTATAGTACAGTAAGTTGCCGACTTACGCGAATTCGACTTACGTGAATTCATATTTAGGGGATTTACAAAAAAAAATGAGTTTTGCGGTTTTTTCGAGTGGAGAACTTACTGTATGTATTTTATTTTGAAACAATTCCATACATTCCATACAACGTACTTGGCATTCTTTGCAAAAATTTTGTAAGTTATTTGATTAGAATTTGAATTTACTGACATAACAAAAATACGCTAGTTGGATTAGGGTTAAAAAAAAAAATTTTAACACGGCAATTTTTAAATCGCAAAAATATTTTAATTATTTTGTTGTTTAATGTTTTATTACTTTAGTTTCATTTAAATTGAGGTTATGTTTTACTACTGTCACGAAAATTCGCGTTCCATTGGACATCTAGTCACAAGTACTTGGCTGTAGCAAATTGTTTCCAATGGACCACTACAAATATTTATAAATACGAAAACTCTGGTGCCAAACACAGTAACTACAAAATGAAGTTGGAATTACAATTGTAAATTGGAAAGTGAAATGTCACTATATTATATTGGTTTATATTTTACAACACATTCTCTCTTATGAACTTCGTAATTTACTCACTTTTTTTTTTTGTTGGAGAAAAATGTTGGTACATTTACTAATTTGGTCTATTGATTTATAGTGTTCACTACTTTAATACTATTTTGCTAGAGTAATGCTTCTTATGGAAATGCGGTATAATCGTTTAATTTAAAAGTACATACACTATTTTAGTAAAATGAAACGCTTCAGATAGTTTAATGTATTAATGAAATACGAAATTTAATTTTGTAATTTAGCTTTTTTTAACTCATTTACTAAATTAATGTATGCATGACGAAAGCCTAATCATAGATTAGTGATTTAAATTCAATGAAATTTTGAAGATGAAGATTACTTTGTTCTCTCTATATAAAAATTTCTTTCTTTTCATAGATTTTAAGGTTTGTTTCTCGGGTTCCATCTATTTTTTATTAATACCTCGTCTTCAAAATTTCGATCAATATAAATAACGCAAAAAATAATGAGCATGTCGGATATCCACGGTCTCCTGTAAATATACACTCTAACCAACAAGACTGATCAAACTTAACAAAATATTCTAACGCCAATTATATAAACTAGACTAAGTATAAACTCTAATTAAGAAGATTTATAGATCTATGACTAGTATAGGCAAAAAGCAAATATATCCGGCTCAATCCACATTAAATAATTTGCTCAAACACCACAAAATTTCTATCTACACCCAGCGCTATAAAAATGTATGATTTAAAATTTAGAGGAAAATATTTGGAAATTTATTATTTGGTTTATGAATAAAATGATACAATTCGTTCGCTGGGCGAAAAATGAATTGACATTTTACAACATCATAAAATAAATCGAAAATTGTAAATAGACCTCCACTTTAAAGGATTTTTTACGATAATTTTACATAAAAATTCCGAAATTTCCGGCCGGTCACTTGCCGACGAAACAGATTGTATATATATTTATTATAAATAAATAGCCTGTCTTCCAACATTTGTAGCCGACCGATAGGGTAACTATAACAATTATAATCAAAATTAGTACCCACGGATGTCACTACAAAATTCAGTAGTTAGATTTAGTACCAACAGAAGTCATTGCAAATTTAAATTTACATATAAATAAAATAAAAAACAATAATTCAAAAAAATTATTTTATTGACCCATAAAATGGATCATTTTATTTAACTTTGTTCTAACATTAAGATTTATTATCAGTGACATCTGTTGGTATAAACAAATTTACTTAATTTGGTAGCGACATCTGTGGGTACTAATTATTATATTTGCTATAGTTACCCTATCGGTCAAAAGGCTAATAAAATTAAACTTTTTTCAAATAAGTTAATTCCGAAGAATTATTAATTAAAGGTTACAGTACCTTATTGAAACCACAAAACAAATAAACGAAAAATTAAAATTTAAAAAATAAATCAAATTTTTCAAATATTTTGTTTTTATTTAAAAATATTAACGTTTTCGATCACTCTGTGTGATCATCATCAGATATATCTTGCAACTAAAATATTTTATTGAAAATTTAAATTACATTGACATACTGTAATTAATAGTATTCTGTATATAAGCAAGTACATATACTAGAGTGCTAGATTCTAAATGTCAACGAAATATAAACAAATAAAATATCTAAAATTTAACTAATGACACACCATGAATATAAAAAAAAAAAATAAAAATGTTTAACAGAAATTAATTAGTTCAAAATCGCATTGGTTACATTGAAAAGATTCGAACAAATTGGACTCATCTCATTATTCATCAGCTTATCCTTGTGTTTTTCCATCCAAAGTGATTCGTATGCATCCAATTTCCAAATTTCGTTGATTGATTTTATAATTTTCGAATTCAATACATCTATTTGGTGGCCTTGATTATTTATCATATGTTCAGCTACACTTGATCGGAGTTCATCGCGGTTTCTCACTGCTAATGCGTGCTCCAGTAATCTTTTGTTGAAAGCTCTTGAAGTCTGTCCAATATACATCATATCGCAATTCGTACAGCTGACTTTATAAATTCCCGATTTTGAAGCTAATCATTGATCCTAAATTGGTACTTTTAGTGACCAAATGTATGTCGAAATGTTTCAGCAATTTTCCTATTTTATTTGTTATTGCCGGATAAAAAGGTACACAGATTCGTTTTTTCTTTGGTTCCTGTGCCGATGTTAAACTCGTGAGCGCTAGTATTTCCTGTTTGCGTTTGTGTTTATTTAGAATCATTTTTATGAACCTCTCGCCATATCCATTCTATGGATACGCCATATCCCTTCTATTCTAAAATATATTTTTCCTCTGCCTTGAATTCCGCTTCTTTCATAGGAATGTTAAACAGTCTGTGCCCTAATGCATGAAATGCTGCTTTCTTGTGCGCCCCATTATGGTGTGAGTCCGAAGTGATAAAACGCATCGTGTTTGTGGGTTTTCGGTAAATGTCAAATTCCAATTTATTGTCGTACCTTATAACTTTAATGTACAAAAAAGGAAGGATACCGTCTATTTCTACTTCGGAGGTGAACTTTATTGTTGGATATTGACTGTTCAAACACTCCCAATGTATTGTGTAAATCTGCTTTCTTCAATACGGCGAAAATATCATCCACATATCGAAACCATATTCTAGGGAATCAAGTGGAATTGCAGATATTTTTATCAAACATACACATGAAGATATTACTCAGGTATGGTGCTATTTTACTACCCATGCATGTTCCAAATGTTTGTTTGTACATCTTTCCACTGAACTGGAAAAAGCTCTATGCCATACAAGTTTCGGCTACTTTTCTATAAATTTCGATTTTGCACTGGTTTACGTTTTGCTCGGTAGCGTGATCCACCATACACTGAATAGCAATATCAACTGGAACATTCGGGTATAGTGCCGTAACATCAAAGGAGACAATTATCTCATCGTTCTCCAATATCGTATTTTGCACTTTATTCACGTACTCGAGACTGTTCTTAACATACATACCGGATGGTTGCACCATTCCATTTAGCTCATTTATAAGCCACATTGATAGCTTTTCCGTAGAAGTGCATATGTTAGATACTATTGATCTCATCATATTCCCTTGTTTATGAATTTTGGGTAGAGCATACAGATAAGGAACTCTTGGATTTGGCATGTTCATTTTAAAGTGAAAATTAGGTATCTGTGACGACGTTTCTAAAAAATTGGCCAATTCTTTTGCGGACTTTATCATAGAAGGTTATGGATTCTTACTATTCCCATTTTTATATTTGAATTCCATATATGGGCCTTCGTTTAGCATTTTCAATACTCTGTTCTCGTAATCTGTCTTGTCCAATATAACGAGAGAGTTGCCTTTGTCTGCCTTGATGTAAATGACATTTTTGATTTTAATAACTTGGTGCAATCTTTCTTATAATTTTTGGTTTTTCTCTGTGTGATAACGGTATTGTGCAGCAAAATTTTTTGAGTTTGAAACCGAATTGATTGTTTCTCATCGATACTCAATTTTGATAAACCGTTCTCTAAATCTACAACAATCTCATCTATTGGCACTCGTGATGGTGTGGGTGCAAACTTTAAGCCTCTATTCAACAATTTTAACTCTTCATCCGAGAAAGTTGCTTGAGATAAATTTTGAACAAAATTATTATTTGATTTATTTTTAAATTTTAATTTTTCGTTTATTTGTTTTGTGGTTTCAATAAGGTACTGTAACCTTTAATTAATAATTCTTCGGAATTAACTTACAATGGAAACCACGGCGGCTCAAGTGTATAATAATTTTTTCAAATAAATTTAACAATTTTCAAATCAAATTAAATTAAATTTTTTTTTTTGTTGCATATACAATGCAATATAATAAAATTTAGTAAAATTCAATTTTTTGATAATTTTAATTTAATCAGAATATGGAATTTTGCTAAATTTTATATTTTGCAAAAAAAAAAATAATAATTTAATTTGATTTGAAAACTGTTAAATTTATTTGAATAATTGTTAGTTTGATTTGCACATTTGTTAATTTGGTTTAAAAAACGGTTAACATAACTTGAAAAAGGTATATAGTATATTGGAATTTGTCTGCAGAAATTAACTGTTATTAATTTTATTCTCACAGGACATTTAAACCAGAATTACTCAAATATTCATTGATTAATTCATTGCATTTTCAAACGTACAGTCAATCATATAATTTCTATACACTAAGCAATTTTTGAGTTTCAACGGAAGAAGCTTAAAAAATGGCAATATCAGTATTACCACAGATCAGAATATCAAATGTTTCAAGCCGAACAAGTTTTTGGTAATTCATTCTGGAACCCAAAACCTGACACTCAAACCAATTTAAATTATTTTTACTGAGGTTTCCATCTATCCTTTAATAGATGAAAGACAAATAGTTGAGACACATTTTAATTAGCTCATTATTTTTTAGTTTTTGTTATAAAAAATTACAACTACAATTTTTCCTTTAATAATTTAACTTTAAAATTAAATATAACAAATAAAATTGTTCAATAATAGCAAATATTTATTCAAAAAAATTTATATTTATTTACGATAGATGGTGTTACGTGAATAATTTTTGTCTTATTTTGAGCCTACGATAAAATATTACAGACACATTTAATATTGGGTTCCAGTTCAAAAAACCGCAAGATCATTCGGGCTTGGTTCATCTGATATTCTTATCTGTGGTTATATTCATGACAATTACTCGCTATAATACCATTTTAAGTATCTCATTAATGATGGAGTTTTTTGTTCAAAATTATGTAATCTATCAGAATCTAAAGGGCGAGTGCGTTATTGATGGATATGATTGGACATTTCGAATCTAAATATCTCGAAAATCAATCCGTTTATTATAGAAAAATATACTACAGAAGAAGTTGCTTGGTTGGACCAAGTAGATTTGTTTCATAACAAATTTCGAATTATATCTATAAATCTCCGAAACAAGGTCGTTGGCTTTACTTATAATTAATTAGTAGACCCTAATTTCGTAGCTTGCATCAATTCCGAGATAATTTATGTTAACACCATCAAATCTAGGTACCATGCACTTTGACCAGAAGTAACATAAATTACGAGTACGAATACAGTAAGTCCCCGACTTACGCGAATTCGACTTACGTGAATTCATACAGTCCTCGACTTACGTGAATTCAACTTACGTAAATTCGAAAACCTTCGGAACGAATTAATCATGTAAGTGGAGAACTTACTGTAAGTACTTATTTTAAAGCATACTAATGCGATGAGATAATTTTAAATGTCATGATCAGTTGCATAAATCAAAGAATACGGGTACATTTAATTTTGAAGATGGATGATTTATATCCATATCATTTAACGACGGTACAAAATTTATTGTTTTAAGGTTGACCCATTCGCACACAATTTTGTGAATGTCTGATTTAAATGGACATAAATAATCTAATTTTTTAAAAGGTAGTTTTTGGACGAATTACTCATGAAAGAACATCTCTACCAGAAATAACTTTTTACCAACATAAATTTTCTGTTAATGTTTGGAATCGACGGAATAGTGAAATACAAGAATTCAAGTCAGAAACTTTACGTGTATCATCAATCAGTACCCCTTACCGCGCTAGGGAAATGTTAAAAGCTAAGGTAGAGTTTTTTTTTTTAATAAAGGAGCTTACCCATTTTTATGTGAAGATCGGTCCAAGTGGCGGGCCATTAATGAAATACACAGTTGCGAACAAAACATTTGCAACTAAAATGATTCAAAGTAATATTAAAATCAAAAATCACATTTAAAATATTTTTTTTATAATTTTGTAATCACATATTAAAACTTTATTATGATTGTTATCCAATATGTAGTTGCAAATGTTTTGTTGAAAAAATTTTCATTATGGAACATTTTTCATCAATATAATAATTTTTATTTTATTTTTAACAGTTATTTAAGAGGCATGAGAAGATTTCGAGAAAAAGTAAAATGTCATTTTCTCACCACCAATCGTAAGCAAAGTAAGTTTACTCTTCCTGTGCCAGGTGGTTCCACCATTACATTACATTATTTATTTTATGCCACCACCAGAGCCCTCTTCTGTATACCTATAGAGAAGTTTCTTACTTAGAATTGATTATGGAACAACCCACTTAAATACTTGCACCCACCATCCGAGCACCTTGTATACGCATTTATGTATACGTGTTGGCATTCTCAGATGTGATAGAATAACGAATTTTATGCGAGAACAATTTAAAGCGGCCTTGTTTCAGAATTTTCGAAATGGTTTATTGTTCAAATATTTTTTCCAATAAAGATACATTGCTCTTAACGATAAACAAAAAATTGTTTTGTTAAAATTTATAAGTTTTAAAAGACATAATCACATAAGGATAAAAGTGTTTCGAGTATTTCATCAATTTTTTTGGGTCAAGTGTTTTTGTTTTAATGTCCAAACAACTAGACAAATTTTTATCTTATCTTAGATGCTAGTTTATCTTTTAGCTTATCTTAGATGTTAATTTAAACATATTTTTAGTAATAAATTTGTCCTAACCCTAAGCATCGAATTTCCTGAAAACAGAAAAAGGCAGCTTAGAATTTCGAATATTAACATGTTTTTATGTTATAAGTGGTTGGATTTTGACCATGTATCGGTTGGTTTTTCTTAAAATATTTTCTTTATCGTACCCTAAAATATCGTAAATACGGTCAAAAATACATGAAACCACAAATTGTAATTTTATGATTTTTATGTAAGTAAGAACATATTTTTTGGGGAATACAATTTTGTTGTTGTTGTTGCTTAAGACACAAAAGGTGAAATATTTCAAAAATTGATGAACACCTATTTCTGCGAATTAAAGAAACTAATTATCCGAAAGTTATAATGAATGGCTTATTTTAATGTTAAGTGAATAGAGGTGGTACAATTTTATAATTTTTTTCTTAATCCCTGTTCAACTACCTTCAAAATAAGATTTTTATTATATTTTTGGACAATTATTGTTTTTTTAATTTGCAGAAATACACCACCATGTTGACCGATTTTTGAAATATTTAACTCATGCAACAACAACAAAATACTTGTAAATAGTAGTAGTTAACTTCATTCAGAATATAAAAAACACAAAATGGGACAACAGGGCCACCCCTCTGTCTAAAAATTGACGCGACATAAAAAATTCGTTCTGGGCTTAAATTGCTCGTATAAGCATATACTTTCGAAATTTGACTGGCCTTTTAAATAATTCAAGATGGTGGATTAAAAATGGCGCCAAAACGAGCGAAACCTCCGAATAATCGAATAGTATCATCTATCATTTCTCATTATGTATGTTCTCTAAGTCGCTGAATAAGAATTCAGAGTCATATATGCTTCTATACCCCATAGTCCTTTAACATATGATTTAAAATCACATAGCTCTTGACCTAACCTCGAAAAACCTAAGACACCCAATAATTCAAGCTTCAAAAATGAAAATGAATTCCCGTAACCTAAGCTAGTAAGCCTCATAGCCTAAACCTAAGCTTCATAGTCGCAGGACCGCTCAACCTAACCTCAAAAATCCCTGCAACTCCATAACTTAAGCTTTTAACCGTACCTCACTTGATTTAAGTTATTGAAATATAGGCTACATGTAGCCTCTTAATATAAGTTATTATATCCCATTATGATCCTTTAACTAACCTCAGAAATCCCACAGCCGCTCAACCTAACCTAAAAAATTCCTATTAGTTCTATAACCCCCATAGCTCCTGAACCTAAAAAGCACAAGAACTCATTAACCTAACCCTAAAAACTTTTCAATCGTTTAAAACGTTTGAAATACTATAAAACTACATAGCCACCGTATTTAAACGTTGTCATTTATAGTCGGCTTTGAAATCTTGTTTAGTGTTCGTAAGAGTCTTCTTACACGATGTTAAATACCGAAACAGGAAATTTAACTTTTTATTTAATTTAATTCACATTAAAATTACTTCTTAGCACAGTTTCTGGGTGTCAGTGTTCTAGAATGTAAAGAAAGCTCCAAATATTACCTCATGATTCGTTACTAACCTCAAAACTCTAAATATTTTGTGGAACTCAAATTACTTCTGTATCTTTTTTAACGAATCGTCAAGGGTATAATTCATTTTGACGTTTCGGGTCACAATATTTCATTACTTTTAGTTTTTTTCCAGGCATTACCAAAAATGCATGCCCCAATGAAATTTTTGATACTTGTGGTGCTGTAGAAAATCATCTTTTCAAGAGTTTTTCTATTCTTTTGTGCTCCTTCTCATTGTAATGGAAGAATTGGATGGATTCGAATTTGCTTTTCGCCCAATTGAAAAAGGAGTCTAATTCGCTTAGTAGCTTCACGCTTAAAAATGGATCTAACACCGTCACACGCAGCCTCTTCGTTCAAAAATTCATGAGGTGGTAATTTTTCTAAACAAGTGCAAAAGTCTTCTACAAAATCTTCTGGAGATAGACTTTTTTAATGTAGCACTATCAGTTACTTGCCATATGCTATAGATAACTTGTAATATGCAGTTTTCTACAAGTAGTAAAGAAAGATAAAGAAAAAACCTGGATGTTTGGGCACGATGTACATTCTCAGAGATAACAAGATGATAATGGATTTTTCAAAGCAATCTTTATATTTCCTCATTGGAGTATTATTGGAGTACATTTGGTTAGCTTTACTAGATGTACAGCATCGAACATTAGTTTAAAGTACTGGTTATGAAATTGACGCGCTATAGCTTGCTAAAATACACAAACGACAAAAGTCAAGATCTCCCTAGCTACACAAAATATTTCATAAATTTTTAATCTGGAAATTCTAAATGAGTGTACCTTATGGCCCAGCCAGCGAATCAGTAACAACTTAACGTAATAATGCGATATACAGAAAATACATGTTACTGGCCAGCGAATCTTTTAGAACTTTTCGTTCAGTTCAGCTGTCACTTAACAGAAATGTCAGAATACATCAAAATTTCCAAAGCATACTTTTCTTAAAAATAATAAATTTTGATATTCACATTACAATTTTAATACTGAATTTGTCAGTTGTTACGGATTTGGTGGCCGATATGTCAAATATTCTGTAAGGAAATAATTTCGACAAATTCTGTAAGGATTCTTACTGATTCGCTGGGCCCATAATTTGTAATTATAATTAAAGTACGATAGAGTTCTGGTGCTTATTAGTTTAGTTTCAGATAAGGGGCTTAATAGCCCAATTCGAAGAGGTATTTGATTTGAAAACTATTGTTGAAGTATAAGTCTAAAAGATTACTTTATGGAATTTATAGAAATTTTTTAGATTAGGCATTATGGGACTTTTAAAGTTTGATAAAGGGCCAACGGAATATAATAATTTATATAAGATAGAATTTATAGGAATTTTTAGGTTAGGTTGAGCGGCTATGGGTTTTCTAAGGTTAAGTAAAGGGTCAATGGTATATAATAACTTATATTAAGAGGCTGTGTTTCAAAAGCTTAAGTCAAGCGAGAGAGATTTTTGAGGTTAGGTTGAGGAGTTCTGTGACTATGAAGCTTAGGTTTCGGCTACAGGGCTTATTAGTTTATGTTACGGGGATATTACATTGTTTTTCGAGGTTAGGTCAAGGACCTATGTGCTTTTAAAGCATCAGTTAAAGGAGTATAGGGTATTGAAGTATACTTATATGACCCTAAATTCCCAATCAGTAACCTTGAGAATATACGTAATGAGAATTGCTAGATGATATTATTCGATTAATCGGACGTTACGCTAGTTTTGGCGCCATTTTTAACCCGCCATCTTGATTTATTCAAAAGGCCAGTCAAATTTCGAAAGCATATGCTTATACGAGCAATTTAAGCTCAGAACGAATTTTTTATGTTGCGTTGCCGTGGTGAATAATTTTTTTACATAGAGAAACTCTTATTGGGCCACCTCCGGCCCAAACTTTAAAGCATCTAAAATATATCTTAAGGGCATAAATATATTCATTAAAACGTCTACTTTCGAATGCCTTTATGCCATTATGAAAATATCAAGATGCCAGGCTCAATATTGCGGCAAAAATCACCAAACCCATGAATAGATAATAAGGAAATTTTGTTATTTAGCCTAGTTAAGTTAAAAAAAGTTCAAAACTGTCTAAAAATCTAATATTGAGTAACTGGTTAGAATACAACGGGTATTTTTGAAAATGAACTGTGCAAACAAATGGTCAATTATGACAATTTTCGGTAGTCAGATGTTAGAAATTAAGCCCGATTTAAATTTCTCTAGTTTTGCGCAGATTTATTGGGACAAAATGCATATACGGTGACATAACAACTTCATTCATATTAAAAAATCAAAATTTAAAAAAATGTTACACATCACCTTCATCCACTCATGTCTATATATACAGGGTGTAAAATATGTACCGGGACGGTCGAATATTTTGAATGGTACACACCGCATCGAGAAACAAAACAATAAGTATTTAATATTTTTGAAAAATCTATTCAACTACACTACACGCAACTCCTACCCCCACCCCCTGTGGGTGGGGGTAATTTTGATATCCTTAATGGAAACCCCATTTTTTATTACAGATTCGGATTCTACGTCAAAAAATACGTAAATTTTGTTTGAAATATTTTTTTGTTTTCGGTGCAGATGGCGCTGTAATTGATTTTTTTTTACAGCACCATCTGCACCGAAAACAAAAAAAGATTTCAAACAAAATTTACGCATTTTTTGACGTAGAATCCGAATCTGTAATAAAAAATGAAAGTTTCTATTTAAGATATCAAAGTTGGTACTTTGATACTCCACAGGGGGTGGGGGTGGGGGGCCGAGTTTAGTGTAATTGAATAGCTTTTCCAAAAATATTAAACAGGTATTATTTTGTTTTTCGATGCGGTGTGTACCATTCAAAATATTCGACCGTCCCGGTATATATTTTACACCCTGTATATATAATAATATGAGTTTCACCATGAGAATAGTAAATACAAAATCATTCCAACACATTAATTTTTTATTTACTGCTCTCATGGTAAAATTTAATTTAATATTTTTTTTTGTTTAAACATTTGTTTTAATAATAAAATTCATTTAAAAATTCACATATTTTATGAGCAAAAAAATTAATTTACAATGTTGCTACAATTGTTGCTATCAAAGAATTTATTTTTGTAAAGAACTTAGCATCGAAGCACAACTAGCTTTTATAACCGAACATAATCAAGTAGTCCTCTCTAATTAAGCTAGGAGAATTCTGAAAAACTGTTATGTTTACAGATGAATATTCATTGTTTATGCATGGAACCCGGGGTAGGATGTTTATCTTCTCTGGCCGCAGAGAAGAGCTAGAAACAACATCTAGGTATTACTATTTGTTGTACACGAGGAAATAGGACCATGGTTTCGTTGAAACCAAATCAAATGAACTACTCAGTGAGGTTTAACTGTAAAATTTTGAAATGATTTGAGCAACAGTGTAAATTAATTTTTTTGTCCATAGTATCTGTGAGTTTTTAAATGAATTTTATTTTAACTGAATGTTTTGAAAACAATTAGTAAATTAATATTTTTCACCGTTGACGAATAATTGATCGAGATTTTACCGTAAATTTAGTGTTTTAAAATTTTCTCAATTGTTCTTAAAATACTGACTAACCCAAAACTACTCAAATATTTACAATTCACAATTCAATTACACTTTTATACGAATGATTAATCATAACTGAGTAGTGGGCTACAAAATATTGTTTGATCTTAAGAAAGTGAAAAAAAATTTTATTTTTCTAAACATTTTCTCACATTTAAAAGTGTAATAGAATTATGAATTTTAAATGGATGTTTTATGTAATTTTGGGTAATTAATTAATTTTAAAAATCGAGTGATTTTCAAAATACTAAACTTACAGTAAAGCCTCAATTTGGGGTGAATTAACACCCGTAGAATTATTCAATTGGCATTAAACCCACAACAAAGAGGCAAAGTCAGTAAAGTAATATTGCGCGTCCACTCTATCTATAATTTGTTATTCAAAATTATTTCTTCTACCAATACCTGTTCCTCAAGAGGAGGCCCATTTTCAATTTGTCATATACAGGGTTTCAACGAGCCGTTCGAGATGGCACCTAGATTCTTATTTTACTTAATAGTGCATATTTGGTATTACTAATTTGGTATATCATTGTGGTACCCTAACCGAGAATTTTACTGAAATTATTACTTTGATATGAGTTTTCCTCAAAATCTTTGTAATTGATATACATTTTTTGTTTTTTGTTGATGCATCATGCTAATATCTATAAAAATTCGTACAAATAAATCACCTAAATCGTAACATTCTCTAGATAATAAAGATCTTTAAAATGTTTAATCTAATTTCGAAAAGGGCACATGTCTGAAAAATTAAATTTTTCAGGAATTAAAGAAAACTAACTATTTTCTAAAGTAGTATATAAATTTATACAATAAGGTTACGTGTAGGGTCAAAAAGTAATTGAAAATTATATAAATATTTAATGTTAATCTTACGAGATGTGCCCTTTTCGAAATTCATAAAATATAAAGTTAATCGAATTAAAATCACAACGTATAAACTTTATGAAACTGTTATCATAAGTATCAAAATCACTTCAGCGACAGATAGAGATATATTGCCGTCGCCGATTAATAAAATGCATTAAATTCGAAAAGAGCACATCTCCAAGAGTTGTGATCTTTTCGAAATTATCGTTATACAAACCGACACTGGTGGTCGTATTAACACAAGAAATGTGCCTATTTCAAGCCAAATAGGTGCGGGGATATATTTCCATCACATTAACGTTTTGTCAAAATTTTCGAGATGTGCCCTTTTCGAAATTGCATATTCAATTTTAGTCTCACCAAACAAAGTAAATTATAATAAACTTAGCTAGCTTCTGCGAGTGGTAAGTAACCATTTATTACTTAGTATATATGTTATCCAACATTTTTCCGTAAGCAAATTTTCCTTGTTATTTAAAGAATTACACGTTTTATGACTATATTTGTTAGAAACTGTTGTAGATATAGCGTGAGTATCAACAAAAAATAAAATTTACACTTTAATTACAAATGTTTTAACCTCTGTGTTAAAACGTCTATACTCTTGATAAAATGAATTTTGTCAACACGTAAAACCGATACTAGTACGATACACCAAATTAAAGATAAAAGATAATTCCTACAAATTAAACTACATAAATAGATAATTTATATCAAATAGCAGTTTATGTGCTATTAAGTGAAATATGAATTTAGGTAGGTAGCACACTACCACGAACAATTTTTCTTTGATGCCCTGTATCTCAGTATATTGTCATCTGTAACTCCCTTCAATAAAATATCGCCTGTACCGAACATCCTGTAGATAGAGGGTATTCCGTTTATGCATGGAAATATATTACTGGAAGATTCTACAGTTGAAACTAAATCAAAAATTGTTTTACGCTTATATTCCATCTAAGCTTAAGTAGAGTTTTAGTTTTACTTTTGCCCGAATAATCCTATAACAACATCAATAAAAATTTTAGATTAAAAAAGATGATATCTCTGGCATTTAAATAAAAAAAATTGAAATAGTTTTTAGTTAATGAAGACTTTGCAAAAAAAATCTTACGTGTGTGCTATTTCATTGAATACCAACTGTATATGATGAAAAACACGAGAAACCACAAATTTAATAAATGGGATTCGAAATCATCATTTAATTTTATAACTTTTATGATCTGAAGGTATAGTTCTGAGTAAAAAATAATTCTTTTCCCTAAAAAGTGAAACAGAAAGATACAAATAAAAAATGTTGTGTTTGTTTCCCCCTCTTTATTTTATTATAACCCGACGTATTAGCCATTTTATGGGATGGTACGAGTATAGGAATAAAATAGTGCGGGATCGGTTTCTCACCAATTATCGAACCCGCACTGTTTTATTCCCATACTCATACCATCCCATAAAATGACTAATACGTTGGGTTATAATAAAATAAAGAGGGGGGAACAAACACAACATTTTTTATTTGTATCTTTCTGTTTCACTTTTTGCTTTTTCCAACTATAACTACATTTTCATTTTCACAGTTTAGTAGATACTCCTGATGATGGTCTAACAAGCCGAAAACGATCGAGTGATTTTTTAAACCTTTTGTAATTTTGCGAAAAAAAAAAAATACTTTGTACATAGAGTTAAGTTGTGTGGTCAAAAATCCCATTTTATCCGTTTTAAATTCCCGCTTTCCGAAATCTTGCAACAAGGAAAAATTCTGTACAAATTCCGCAAAAATTCAAATTTTAGCTTAAAAAAAAAAAAACATTAAAAAATCTTATTCTGAATGAAGCAAAGAATTTGCTTAACAAGAAATTTTTTTACGCTTTAAATTTTATTTTTACACAAAATTTTCATACAAATAATGTGTTGCAATAACAATGAAAGAATTGGGCAGAACATTTAAAGTAAGTCGAATCCATAGATCATGTTTTCCGAAAGAGGCAGTACGGTCAAAAAAGAAGTACAGAGCGTTTACCACTAGATGTCACTACACATTAAAAAAAAATATTTTTCACGTTTTTCAAATGGAGATAGTCAATATCAATTTAATTATCACGTATACGTAATAAATCACTTTTATTACAAGAAAATATTTTTGTTTATGGTTACAAAATTTACACGTAAAACTGTCATACCATTTTTGACCGCAAATATTTAGTGACACCTAGTGGCATTATGTAAAACTTGCCTATATTTTCGGAGTTTTCCGAAAGATGGTAGCTCTTGCGGTTGTAGAAAATTTGACATTTAAACATGATCTATAGATTAAAATTTGTTTTTGTTGTAACTGCTAGGAAAAAGAGAAAATGATTATTTGTTAATGCCATAATATGTGATTTAAATTATATTCAGAATCGGCACTCTAGGTCTTTTATACTGTATGACGTATTCGTATTTTGCATGAAAACAAAAAAAATAGCACAGCTAGTATTTTGTTATGTTTAACAGAATTTAATGAAAAAAAAAAAAAAAAAATCGGCGGCCCTTTAAAAAACAGAAATTAAAGATGGTGTTTTTTTTAATTTTATTTCCTTAATCCACCGATTTTAGAAACATTTGGCATCCTGTATCTATGCAAGATCAACAACCAAAAAAAAAAAAAGTCATCCCCATTTTTTTTTACTCATACATTGAAAACATAAAAATCATAAAATTAAATAATGACTGCCAAAAATTTGTGGTGTCACGTATTTTCAACCATTATAATACATAATGGCATATAGAAAACTTAACAGTTCGATTTCTCGGGCTGTGGTTGTGATATTTTAATAGCGTAATAGTAATCAATTTATACACTTTAGTAATTAAGTGTTTTACATAATCAAATTTTGATCTGCTCAAATACTAACTATACTAAAATAATAGTAATTATAACAGTTGCACAATTTTTAGGGGGAAATCAAATGATCTTAAATTTGACTATGAGGTCAAATTTCAAGGTCATTTCAAGGTCAAGCCGATTATTTTAATGCGAATACCTATTGTAGACATCGGATGCGAAAAGCGTGACAATTTTACATCCGCATATGTATTTTCCCATTAAAAAAACCGACTTGACCTTAAATGACCTTGAAATTTGACCACAAGGTAAAATTTAAGAACATTATTTGATTTTCCCCTAAAAATTGTGTATCTTTTGTAATTACATTTTTTTTTATTTAGGTCTTCCCCTGCGAGTTATTTGAGTGAATTTTTTAAAATGGGTCACCCGGTTTATTTATCCTCTTATCTTATTGTTCAACCTCTTTTATAACATCCATACCAGTACTCTCATGTTAAAATCGATGGAGCATAATCACCATACACTTTTCTTCAAATGGAAGCAAAATAGCAAATCTTTCCGCAAATTTCCCGTTAAATGTTTTACAGATTATATACAGGGTGTTTCAGTACTAAATGCAAATAATATCGGAGAACCAACAATTTTATTCGCCTCTAGTCTGAAAGGGTAATCCTAAAGGGTGTATAATAGTTTTTGTTTAAGCTATTGCCCCCTATCACCTCCCAAATTATTACCACTTGGTACTGAATCACCCTGTAATATAGGGTTTCTCAAAATAGTGTACTCGCACTTAAGATCCTGATAAAGGATGTAATACTGAACTAAAACTTCATTACACCACATTTTCATGTAAATAGATAATCAAGAAAAATAATAATTTATTTATTTTTGGCGAATATAATAATTCGCTAATCAGTAGGTCTTATTTTATACTGGTGGGGGAGGTCCATCAAACCGATACCTGCACTCATATTAGGTTAATCCCAGTATTTTACTTTACGCAGACCAGCTTTGAAGAGCTTAGTTTTTAGCCATGGTTTCCGTATTAAATTTATTAATTATTCAGGTTACCAATCAACCTCCTTGAAACCACAAAACCTAAAATGTATTTGAACTAAAAAAAATACTTTAACGTTCATATTTTTTACAAAGTATTTTTTTTACTTCAAATACATTTTAGGTTTTGTGGTTTCAAGGAGGTTGATTGGTAAACTGAGTAATTATTAAATTTAATATGGAAACCACGGCAGCTCTAAACTACACAAATTTGAATTTTGACGAGTTTTAAAAAAATTCCGTTTGATTAAATTTTTTCTCAGAAAAAAAACTCCGTTTTAATACCTACTAAAACTACGTACAAACAACATTTCGCAAGTCTTATGGTTTCATGAATTTTAGGGATTTCATTAAATATCACACTCTATTTTGGATGCATTTGTAATAATATTTGTGTTTGCTCGCTGCCTACAAAATTTCTTGTTTCTCGACTTTTCTAAATGAAGTCGAAAATATTGTAGCATCAGGTAAACGATAATTAGGAAACTGTGGGCTGTACTCTAAACGAGTATTTCCTGCAATTCTTCTGTAGAAACCATATACAAAAACCACATCTGACTGATCTTTAAAAATTGCGAAAAATTTCTTCGAGGTCTGGTTAAATCGACAAGGCTTTCCTTTATTTAAAAACCAATAAAAAAAAAATGAACTAAGGAAAAGGCTGGTAAAGGTCTATAGGTTTAAAATTTGATATTTTCATTATTTTTATTAGATATTAATGCAGTGAAGTGCTCTGAATTTCTTCTAAAATAGAGGGGTCATTTTGAATAACGGTTATACACAGATCTATCAAAATCCATGCCTTTTCCATGTCTTTGAAACAATAAGACTTAAGCCAAATATTTTTTGGGATTAGTATGGAGTATCAACAAAAATGATAAAACCCTGTTCATGAAAAAATTTGATCTAGCACCGATTTTTTTTTTTAAATCGCCAAATTGTGTAAATTTGAACTCGGTCTGATACACAGAATGAAAGATGGTATACGTCAAGTAAAATACTAGCAACTAATCTAAATGCGAGTGTAGGTACCAGCTCGAATGACTTTTCTTTAATATTTCTTGGTCAACATTGATAGGAATAACTTCTTAAATGATTATAATTCAAGTTCAAGACACCCTATGTATATAAATATTATATTCAGGGTGTTTTTCATCGTGCACAATATTGTGTGTGATAGAGTAAATTTTATGAGAGAAAAGGCACAAACTCACCCACTAAAATATAACTATGTAAAATTGAGAGTAAAAAAGCAACCCTTCTACCATTTCCGAAAAATTTGAGGCGTAAAACTACACATCATTATAAAATTTGTTTTAAATAAGAGCTAACACATTATTGTATAGTTATGGAGAATATTATCTTGCACATTTATTAAGATTTCGAAAAAACCACTTTGTACTCAGAAATTGTAATAAAATTGTTGTAATTCACGTTAAAAAATTTTCAACTTTCAAAATAACCTAATATGGGTTATTTATTTTTTAATACATTTAGATAATTTAGTATCTAAAACCATAAGCAAACTAATAAATAAAAGACAACGTAATTCTGTCTAAAACTATTTTTTAAGTACATAAGTGTACTTATTGAAAATGAATTTGATACAACTTTGCTTGGTTTTGATTTAAAATTATAATATTGAATAAAATATGAGGACTCCTATTTAAGAAAATAAAGCTGATCTTGATTTCATCGACGGTGCAGCCATCTATGATAAATCCATAGCTCCATTTGAAGGTCCTTTTACATAAAACAAGATCGATACAAACAGTTTCTTCCCTAAGGTGTATACTTTTTCAAATATTTGCTAACGCACTCAACTAATTTTTTATGGGCCGGATTGAAGAATATGGGTGTGGACGATAAGCGAGCCGAAATCGTGCGATTTGTCATTTTTGAATTTCGTTCTTTGGGGTTATCTCAAAAGTAAGGTCTATACCAATAACCCAGCTAAAGAATGAGATAATAAGATATATTGGTGGAATATTAAGAGCAGTTATGATAAAATGTCATCCTAAATTTGGATAAACGGATTGATATTTTTGAACAATTGATCTTTCACACATAATTTAAGAATGATTCAACAAAGTAGTCAATGTCATTCCAACTCAATAATTTTTTATATACTATTCACATGGTTAAACTCTTATTCGATCACCCTTTATACACGGTGACCCATTTTAATCGACAAATCCAAATATGTATAACCTAAAATACGCTAGCTACAAAAAATGATTTAGACAAACATTTTCAAGGACAATGGGGGTCATTTATATGTACTAATTTCCTTGACCTTCAGTTCAATTTTCAAGGTCATTTGTATTTCAAGGTTATTTTTTAAATGAAACCATAGGGGTTCCTATGGTTGAAAATTGACCTGTAGGTCAAGAACATTACAGTACAGATAAAAGTTTCCATTGCCCTTGACAATTGTTATCCAAAGTATTTTCTTTTTGGAGCTGGCGCATTTTAGGGGATATTTGGATCCGTATATTAAATTGGGTCACCGTATCTACATATATGTACATTATATTATACCGGATATCCCGGGTGATTTTTTTAATCTGAATCTTTCAAATATCTCGAAAAATCAGCACTCGAATAAGTCCCCCCTTCCTATTTTTGACACCGGATTCGAAAAGAGTGGGAAATTTTACGTCCGCCTATGTATTTATCGTATCCCTCCCAAAATCACCTGAAGGGATATATTTTAGTTATAACGATTGATTTGCTATTAGCAAATCATAACCATTATACCTAAAATAAATTCCTTAAGGTGACCTTGGGAGAGCATATATAATACTAATACATATTCGGACGTGAAATTATCCATTCTTTTCGAATCCGGTGTCAAAAATATGGGTTCCAATCTAAAATAACAAAGTTACCTCCTCGCCGCCCTGTTTTTTCCGTAGAGTGCTGATTTTTTGAGGTATTTGGTAGTTTCAAGTTTAAAAAATCACCCGGCATATACAGGGTGTCCCAGAAGTGTAGAATCAAATGAAGTAGAGTAATAGGAGAAGTTGTTTCCAAACAAAATAGACAAACAAAGCTTTATCGAATTGTTGACAAATCATTTTTATAAACTCTATTATCTTCTGTCAAATTAAAACAATGGTTTTGTGAAGTCTTTTTATTTTTCAAAATTTTTAGTTGTGACGCGGACGGAAAACGATGTGCTCTAGAAATTTGAGCTAGTAAAATGTTATCACGCATAGGGGATTGAAAACAAAATATTTTTATTAATTATTTTATAAAGTAAGTCGTGTTTATTAAAAAATGCACTTAACAAGATGTCGAGTGCTAATACAGCTGCTTTGTCAGAAATAGTGTTCACGCTCAACTCGCATAAAATGTATGTCAAAATCTATTGAATCATTTTACACCTTGAGTGAAAGGTGCCAAACGGTTGCTGGAGGACTGCGTAATAAATGGTCTCTGTTGTTTGCTCAGTATTTAAATTTACTTACATTTTGGTTTAAAAAGTCAATTAAGCTACGCTACTATGGGTTTAGTGGACGAATATTTGAAAATAAATGGTAAGATCCTGATCTAAATGAATCGTTTATTCTTGAAAGGGCTCATGTACACTTTTTGTTAAAATTAGTATTATAACAGTTTTGTATCACAGACACGTATATACGTTTTATGACAAGACGACATTATCATATGGTTAATGGAACGGCATCTACCTTGCAAAAAAAAAATCATTTATTCTAGAAAGGGCACATGTCCAGGACATGTGCCCTTTCAATACTAAACGATTCATTTGTATTTTAAGGATAATTTTAATTACCACTGTGAGGAATTGGATTACATGCAGAATCTGCCACTACCGCATATTCCCGTGAAGACAATTTTTTACTATCGGTAGCTTTGGATGAATATTTTTTGTATCTATTATTTGAAGAGGAAATGTAGCGAAATGTACCTTTATTGGGCAAATGCAGTATTCCCTTTGATCAGTAATTTCGTAGAAAAATATTTACCACCTGAGACTACTGAACTGCATATTTTTTCTGATACATGTTGCCCTCTGGTCAAAATCGTAATAATACGGTATTACGATTTCTAATGGCTTTTTGTATTGAAAAAAACCTGACAAAAATCTATCAGGCCATAGTTTTCTACCTTGTGATCCTGTGTTTGGAGTAATCAAGAGAAATTTAAAGAAAATTGACAGAATTTATTTGCCCGACGAATATGGGGCACTGATCAACCGATCAAGTACACTACAAAAAATCAATACTTTAATAATTAAATTTTAAGGATTAGAGGCCTACTTTTTTCAAATCAAAAGGCAGAAAAGCAAAAAAAAAAAATCAAAGTTTCTGAATTTTCACATTTTGAAATGACCAGCGACGGAAATTTGGAAGCCCATAGGAATTTATTGATAGTTTGGAAAGTTTTACTTTTATTAAACCGTAGTTAATACTACCGAATTTATGAAGAAGGTAAGATTACCTTCTGTAAACGTAATAAATATTAAAAAGATATGTGATCTGCAAAAAGTCCTAAAGTACATACCCGCTCAGTGTCTGTATTTTTACGACGAAATTATGCAATGGCCAACTGGAATGGAATATAATAGTGAGGACAGTGACTACTGAAGTCTTTAAATTTACTTTTTTAAGGTTTTTTAATTTGTTTTATTCCTAATGAATTTTAATAAATGAAATTGAAATATATTTTTTGTGTTTATTACTGAAAGGGCTCATGTCCATGCTCCCAGCTGAAATAATTGAAAAATAACCCCAAAATTCAGCTTACAATTTCATAGCGACACACATTTTCATCAAAAAACTCAAATTCCGTTCTAAACTTATTTTTGCTGACAATATAAAGTTTTTTTTATTTCCTGAATAATTTGAAAAAGTGAACATGAGCCCTTTCAAAAATAAACGATTCAAATATGTATTTTAGATTTTTTTCTCTGGAGTTGTTTAGAATCTGCATTAGTGTCGCAAGTGTTTCGGATAGTTTGTTAACTTTCTATAGTACATTGTTTTTCCGTCAGCGTCACTTAATACCAAATTAAATTTTTTTTGGAAACAAAAAGACTTGACAAAACCAAGTTTTTGGTGGGTGCACACATGCAATTTCACCAAAAATACTATAAGTGGAAGAAATTTTGAACCATCAACAATTCGACAACACTTTTTTTTAGCTATTTTAGCTAGAAATGACCTCCTCTATCACCTTAATTCGCTTGACTTAACACTTCTGGGACACCCTTTATATAAGATACTATATTATTATATTTTTATCACTTCAAAAAAAATCTATGGCAATATATAAATTGTAACTAAATTTTATGAAAAAATTAAAATATTAAAAAGTTAATGTAAAAATATAAAAAAAAGGAATTTTGCAGAATGAAATTTATTATTTTTAATTTTTTTCTTCAAATTGCATTTCGTTTATGTTAAGGTAGCCGTTTGGCAAAAGTTTTCAGGCTTTTCGACCAGCATACTTACTACGCTAAAAAGTTAATTTTTACCATTTCTTTTGCGATATTTTTAAAATAGAACTGAATAGAAATGTAACTTTTAGGCATATGCTTGTCGAAAAAGGACGAAAATTTTTGGCATGCGGCTACTTCATGTGTATCACAAAATTGTGTGAATTTAACAATGTAGTTGTTTTTTAAATTTATTTTTTATTTTCTCTCACCAAATGAGAATAAAGAAAATAAGTTTAAAAAAATAATTAATTTAACAGAAAAATTTTCATTTTTGAAGGAAAAAAGTAATTTTTTAAATTAAATAGTTTCTTGTTTTTTTTACATAAAAAATATTTTTTTTTTAAAATAATATCTCTACCTCCGTCATTTGAATCTTGTTTTCTTTTCCTCTTCTTTCCACGAGTTGTATTTGCCCGCGAGCTCCAATCTGGATATAATTGCATATGCAATTGTCTTTCGCGTCTTGCTAATTCATAATATTTTGCTTGTTCTTCCCGTCCGAGGGCATGCCACTATAAATTAATTATTTATTCTTTTTTTGCTATTTTATTTAATTTAATTAAAATAAATATTTCTTTTAAATGGTGTGTGGAAAGTAAAAGTGGCTAAAAATGTATATAAATACATAAATATGTATATATATATATATATATATGTATGTTTACATATATATATAGGGTGTCCCACTCTAAGACCCACTCAAATATTTCGTCAGGAATCCTGACAATCAAACAAATAACTTACATAAAAGTTATAGGATTGGTAACTTTTTTTCAAGGTTATTTGAAGGTCAATTGTTATTTTTTTTATAAGAACCCTCATTTTTGACCTCGGATTCTAAAAGAGCGTAAAACTATACATTTAAATAGGTACTAAGGCATTTTTTTAATGACTCCAATGGTTAGATTACAAAATGGTATAAAATAACCAGCCATTCCAGAGTCATTCTCCACTAAAATACATCATCTGCTGGTTATTTGATACCATTTCGTAATTTAACCTTGAAATGAACCTAAATGTACAATTATACGTTTTTTCAGAATCCGGAGTCAGAAATGAGGGTTTCTATAAAAAATAAAAAAAAATCGACCCTCAAATAACCTTGAAAACTGATTTCTAGGTCAAATTTGACGTCACCAATCGATTGGCCCCGTAAAATCGTTTAACTTTTTTTTTGATTGTCAGCTTTTCTGAGGAAATATTTAAGTGGGTCTTTTAAAATGGTACACCCTATATATATATATATAGTGATGCAAGCAACTTATTATTCGTACACCATTAAACATTTTTATTCTTTTAATTAATTAAAAAAACACTTTTATTTATAATAATAAAAAATTGATTAACTTAAAGGTGTTTTCAATTAATTAAAAGAATACAATAATGTGTGATGGTGTACGAATAATAAATTGCATCACTCTAAGATACACAGGAAAAACGATATAAATCCAATTTTGATTAAAACGAGCGAGATATTGGGGGCGCATCCAGCGCAGTGAGGCCTCACTAGAAAAACAAGTAGGTTCACACATATTTTAAGTGGTAAAAAATGTTTTTTGTTTGTTGTTATGAGACCTCAATGTGCTGGATACGCATTGGATATAGTCGGTTAATTTGTAAAAAACTATTCGGAAATTTACAAACTGAGCCAAATAACAACTTCGACAAAACCCGTTTTATAACCGTAAACTCGTGGAACAACAATAATAAATATTAATAAGTGCTTGTCTTTTTAGAAAAAAGAATAAGAGCCAGAAGAATACAAGTCATTGGACTTATATCGTTTTTTGTAAAATAAAATATTTACATATAAAAATTTTGATTAATAAAATAAATTTATGGAAGTTAAAGTGAACTTGTAACAAGGAATTAAATAAAGTAATAAATACTAAACAGTGAAACAAACTGAAAAAAATTTAAAATTGAAAAATTTTGAAACATTTCATTTTTTATTTTTTTAAATTATGTAATGTAACTTATATCGTTTTACCAGTGAACTCTTAATATATATATATATATGTATATATATATATATATATATATATATATATATATATATATATATATATATGTATATATATATATATGTATATATATATATATATATATATATATATATATATATATATATATATATATATATATATATATATATATATATATATACAGTTGCAAACAAAACATTTACAACTGTTGGATAACAATCATGTGTAGTTATTATGTAATTTATGAGTAATAACTAAATTAAAAAATTATATAAAAATTATTTTAAATCCGATTTTTAATTTCAATATTTGAACTATTTAGTTGCAAATGTGTTGTTCGCAACTATATAAACATATACATACATACATAAATATATATATACACACATATATATATATATATATATATATATATATATATATATATATATATATATATATATATATATATATATACATATATATATTCTCCAAACAGTTAAAGAGATAAAAGAAACTTCGGAGATTTTTCTACAATAATTTATCGAATAATTTTGATAGATGCATCGACAGTTTATTGTGTTATGTATGTGTAAGGGTTTATTGTAATTTTTATTGTCAAAGCACTTTTTTTTTTATACATCTCGAGACTGATCGTTTAACGGTTTCGGGTCGTTTGCCTTGCACTAAAAGCATGCACAGCATTTTTTATAAAATCTCGAGACTGATCGTTCAACGGTTTCGGGTCGTATGCCTTGGTTATATTTGTAAAATTTTATTTTATTGAAACAAAAAAAATATGTAGTATTAAATTTAAAAAGTAAAATAATTGAAATACACTAAATTATGTTACATTTAGAGACAATAAGAGTGTATTGTGAATATAACGTGAAAAATATGTAAAAGCACAAATTCAATATATGGGACCCTGAAGTCATTATTTAATTTTATTATGTTCTGATTAAAAAAAAAAAGATTGTGGAACTTAATTTTTTTCTTGTGCGTTTGTATTTTGAAAGAAAAAAAATAAACGCTATACTTTTTTCAAGTTTAATAGAATTAAATACAGTAAGTCCTCGACTTACGTGATTAATTCGTTCCAAAAGTTTTCGCATAAGTCGAACAAACCTTAAATTCGAGAAATTTTTATTAGTTTTAATTCACGTAAGTTGAATTCGCGTAAGTCGAGGACTGTACGAATCTTGGTACGAATTCACGTACGTCAAATTCGCGTAAGTCGAGGACTTACACCAAAAAAAAACTTTTACTTTTGCGAAAATTAAAAAAAAATCATTTCCCCAGCCATTTTGATAAAGAAAAAATCGAAGACGGTACATTTTATAAATATTTTTCTCAATTCACCTACCTTTAAAATAAGAATTGTATTATAATTTTTGGACTAATATTTTAGATACAAAAAATTAAAAATAAAAATTAAATTTAAATAAAAATTTGTCGGCATCATGAAACATACGTTTTTGAAGCAAAAAATAATAAATTGGCAACATTTCTAATTTGTTGGAGCTATTGGAAGGGAACACGAATCGAACTAAATATTTTAAGCGACAAAAATAATAAATTGCCAACAAATTTATAAATAAATAAAGTAAAAATTAAAAAAATGAAATTAGTTTTAAAATATTCTCGAAAATGGAGATTTATTTTTAAAATTGCTTCGTCAACCATGTAGTCCGCACACTGTTTGACGGATTTTTGCTTAAAATTCTTTCGGACAAAACCGATTGACGTGAAATTTGGATAGTAAGCAGGGAATGGCTCAAGAAACAAAAGTTACTTACTGCCGATGTGTGACTATTACGCTGGGGGTGGATGTCACCCCTTCTCGGGGTAGTAAATTAGTACTCAAAATAACCGCAGAAATCGATAAAAGGATGAAATCTAAGCAGAAAATGTGAATTTTCAGCTAAAAATAAGAGATGTGAAGTTTATCCTAAATTTCTCCTAAAACTACAAAAGCAACAATTTGTTTGCTAGTATGTGTGAAAAGTAAACATTTAGGCGTTTTTCAGAAAATTACGATATTAAATGAAAATAATATATATTTTATATTTTAATATATTATTAATTTAAGATAAAAAAACAGAACGATATGTACCGATTTCAAAATTTTCGAATGACGTAATTTGACGTATTAAACGAATTTATGGGTATTGCTCATGGGATTACTTTATTAGATGATAAAATGTAGGCCTAATTTAACTATTGACAAACTTTTAGAATTTTCTCATGGATTTCAGGTACGCAAATAGAGATCAATGTATATTTATGTGGAGAAGCGAATAATCTGCTATAAAATTTACCAATACGTTGTTAATAGATATGTACAGTTTTATAAGAAGCATCCAAATATAAATACAACTCAATCAACCATGGATAAGAAAAACAAACAACAAAACGGTAATCAAGATGTGTTATTTGATTCTATAGTTGAAGCATTTAACAGAAGAATAGATAATATTAGCTTTTCCAATACATCATTAACTACCACCACTGCCCTTCCTGAGAAAAAAGAAAGGAAATAACCTAGAATTTAGTGAAGAGATTAGGGCAAAAGAACTTGAACTTAAGAATAAAGAAATCGAATTATTGAGGCAGGAAAACGAACTGATGAAGAGTAATAGGCAAAGTACACCAAATGGTCAATCAGGTTCTTCTCAAAATTTAGGATTTACTTATAAAGACGTGGAAGAATCAATCACTAAATTTAGTGGAGATAGTAATTTAAGAATTGATATATGGATAAATAAATTTGAAGTGGCGGCACAAACTTTAGGATAGAATGACTTGCAAAAATTAGTCTATGCAAAACGGACCTGTAAAGATTTAACCTCGTGGGAATATCTTAAGAATTTCTTGACAGAAGAATTTAAAGTTTCGATTAATGCAGCACAGGTATACCGAATGCTTTGTGATAGGAAAAAGAAACAGAATGAATCTTATTACAGTTATCTTCTAACAATGCAGGAAATATCACAGTTAGGTCATATAGAAGATGATGCACTATTTGATTATGTTATTTCTAATCTATGAAGGAGTTTAAAAAGAAAATGAAGATTTAAGAGAACATGAAAGCCAAAGTAGTGAAAAAACCGGACGAACTATACCGAATTCAAGTAATAAGGGAGAGTCTAAATATCGCAGAGGACCACGATGTTATACATGCGGAGATAGTGGACATATTGGGCGTAATTGTGTCAATAAAGAGAAAGGTGTCAAATGTTACAAGTGCAATAATTTTGGACATATCGCACCAAACTGTCCCAATAAAACAAAATATAAGTTATGTAAATAACTATTAATAAAGTTAATCTGTTTACTATGGTTGATAGTGGAAGCGATGTGAATTTGATTACACGTAGAAAGTATTTAATGATTGGCAGTCCAATTTTAAGTGATGATGTTAGAAGATTGCGTTGTGCGGGATCTCAGCAGTTAATCGCTGATGGTAGCTTCAAGGCTGTGACTTTCACGTGGTAGCGGATGACTTGATCCCTGTCAGTATAATAATCGGGAAAGATTTAATGAATCAAGATATTACTATTCTTACTCCACATGAGGTTATCTATAAAAAAGTATTACCTGACAAGATTATTTTAACATTACATGAAGATAATGAGTTCCCTGTCGATACCAGTCACATAAATTCCAAATCCATCGTTAATCGCTTAAGGCAGTTGGTCGTGAATTATACCCCATTAGTAACCATACTCCACTAGCAAATATCAAATTAAAGATTTTGTTAACCGACGAGAAACCAGTATATCAGCCGCCTAGACATCTTTCACCGTTAGAAACAAACATCGCGAGAGAACAATCTGACCAATGGCTTAATGATGGTATAATTAGGAACAGTACCTCTGACTTCGCAAGCCCAATTGTTTTGGTAAATAAAAAAGATGGAACCAAAAGGCTTTGTGTAGATTATCGTAAGTTAAATGATAAAATAATCAAAGACCGATACCCATTGCCGCTAATCGAAGAACAGATTGATCAACTGCAAGCAGCAAATTTATTTTCAACTTTAGATCTCAAAGAAGGATTTTTTCATGTTCCTGTTGATAATGAGTCAATAAAATATACAGCGCTCATAACAAGTTTTAACGTTCATAACGAGTTTTGGAAAAGTTTCGGAATTCCAAAGGTTCATCAATGAAATATTTCATCCATTGGTTCAAGAAAAAAAAATGTGTGCCTACATGGATGATTTGATAATACCAAGTAAAGATGAGTCAGAAGAAATTCAGAGATTGAAGGAAGTATTAAGTGTTGCTGAAACGAATTGTTTAAAAATCAAATGGAGCAAGAGTGAATTTTTAAATTGGGTTACGAAATAGAAAAGGGATCCATTCGACCATCTGCTGAGAAAATGAAATCTATTAAGCGGTTTCCTGAACCGACTACCCCAAAGTGTTTGCAGCGCTTCTTAGGTCTTACGGGGTACTTTAAAAAGTTTGTGGAAGGGTACGCGTTGCTAGTGAAACCTCTTTCGGATATGTTGCGCAAAGATGAGAAATTCTGTTTTGGGCCACTGCAAAGAAATTGCTTTGAAAAACTTAAAGAAGTATTAACAAATAGACCAGTTCTCAAAATTTATTCAATAACAGCTGATACGGAGTTACATTGTGATGCAAGCAAAGCAGGAATGGCCTCCATTTTATTACAACGAGATGACGTTCATCGAAAATTTCATCCAGTCTTTTACTACAGTAGGAAGACGTCAGCAGCAGAAGGAAGGTACTCCAGCTATGAGTTAGAAGCTTTGGCAATAGTTAAGTCGCTAAAAAAATTTCGAGGTTATCTATTGGGGCTGAAATTTAAAATCGTAACGGACTGTATGGCGTTTAATTCAACTATAAATAAAAAAGATCTGTCATCGAGAATTTACCATATCGTTTACCATATCGATCATTTGGATCATTTGGAGACAACAAGGAAGTCGTACAAATACATCCTGTCAGTCATCGATAGCTACTCGAAATTCGTGTGGCTCCATCCGTGTAAGACGCTATGCACCTCAGAAGTTATCCCGAGGTTAGACAACCAGAAGGCCATAATCGTAAATCCATTTCAATTGATTGTAGACAGATCAGCGAAATTCACATCGGAAGAATTTAAGGAATATTGCGAGACGGGAAGAGAGAGGGAATGGCCAAGTGGAACAGTTAAATCAAATAGTAATACCAGCATTGACGAAACTTGCTGGTAATAAACCCGAGGATTGGTTTAAATACACGAATAGTTTACAGAGGTACCTAAACAATAGCTTTCAAAGAAGCATTGGTATGACACCTTTTGAAACTATGTTCGGAATTCGGATGCGTTGTTCCGAAGATTTAAAGATTTCTGAAGCTATAGATAAAGCTGCGATCGCTGTGTTTAATGGAGAACGAAATGAGATGAGAGAGCAATTAAATGATCTGGTAGTTATTAAGCGAATACAATACAGCGGCGGAGGAAAGATCCAAAACAAATTTCTGGGTCCATACATAGTCACGAAGGTTAGAGAACACGACAGATACTAGCTCAGTCGCTCAGATCCCTTATCTGTATATTGCGGATCTCTGCACAGATGGACACTCTTTTCTCCGCTACTCGTGGGACCAAATATGGGAGACCAAAAAAAACAACAAACAAAAGAGTCCGGTTCTCTCGGGTCTTTATGCCTACCTCTAAACCTACAAACAAACAAGGGGACATAAGCTCAAATGAGGCTGGTCCCTCCCTCCACTCGAGTCACCAAACCTGATCAAAGAAATACAATGCGGAACCAAAGCACCAATGCAGCTGGTTCCTCAAAACCAACCTATAACACTAGGAGGAAGGCATGGAGGGCCCTGGCTAAGATAAATAACATCTCGCCAGAAGACGAGTGGGCGAGAAAAGTCACCGAACAGAAGTCGAAAGGTCCTTCAGCTGGCTTAAAGATGAAAAGAAACAGATCTCAAGAGGAAAGTCCTAAGATCGCAAAAAGAACGAAGCTTGCTTGGAAATGAGGCCTTTTAACGAAGTACTCAAGGATCAGCTGGTTGTGGCAGTTGTTGACCAGTCCCAAGAGAGATATTACACTTGTCTCAAACTTTCTGACGACTAGTCTATTAAACTGGAAAGTGTCGCAACTGGAAATCACTGTTATCTTCAATTTGAAATGGACTTGGTTTCTCCAAACAGCCCTTTCTACAGGAACAGGAGGAAAACCGACTGGGATATCTTTAGGACTATTCTGTCCAGCGCTTTTAATGAAGTGGTACTGGGCTCTTGTCCTCTTAGTAGGCCTAGGGGTAAATCTCGGCCGGATGGAGCCACAAATAGTGCGGAATCGCTGGAACTACTATTGGAGACTCACTTTCCTGGTTGTTCCGAATCTGCACCTACTATATCAGCAAGTAATAGAGCAAGTAGCCTCGTAAGCCAAATTATTAGCAGAAGAAAGATTCTGTGGGTGATAAACAGCTTTAAACCATATAAGTCACCAGGACCTGATGGTATTATCCTTGCGGATATACAAAAAAATACGAATCTAACCATTTCCTGGTTAAAGGTAATTTTTAGAGGCAGCTTAGAACTATGTCACATTCCTAGTAAATTAACGGAAGTGAAGGTTGTTTTCATACCTAAGGCGCAGTCCCAAATACCTTAGACCGATTAGCTTGTCTTCTTTCCTTTTCAAAATACTGGAAAGACAAATTGAAGCTCATATTAGAGGCACGATTGTGCCGGCAAAGCTGTCTAAATCTCAACATGCCTATTGCAAGGGGAGATCTGTAGAAACTGCTCTTAAATCTCTTACATATTTTATTGGAAAATCTTTCGAATATGGAGGCTACGCGATGGTAACCTTTTTGGACATTGAGGGAGCCTTTAACAACGTGCTTACAGGGGCTATAACTCGGGCACTTTCTAATCTAGACTCTGCTATTTCTGACTCCTCTAGATATCTTGGACCTGCAACAATACAGGGCACTCATCTATACTTTGTAACAAAGGGCTTCCCAAGACCACCGACTATACTGTCTCGTCACTACCTTTTGATGGAAAGTTCCGGGCTATTATCCCATCCAAAGAGGACTGGATGATGGATGCAGTTTCGGAACCAGTAGTTTTAAACTTCTTCACTGATGGTTCAAAACGGAATGGAAGATTCGGGGCTGGGGTGTTCTGCGAGGAACTTATGTTAAACCTCTCCTTTTGTCTCCCTGACTACTGTAGCATTTTTCAAGCTGAAATAACTGCGATAAAGGAAGTCGTGGACTGGTTGAGGTATAATGTAATATCGACTTGTGATATTCGCATATATACGGACAGTCAGGCTGCCATTAAAGCACTTAAATCACACCTCCTCACGTCGAAAATAGTCCGGAACTGTCTCTCATCTCTTAACGAGATGATAGATCAGTTCAACATTCACATCTTATGGGTGCCAGGACATTTCATTAGTACAGGGAATATAAAAGCCGATGAATTGGCTCGACGTGGTACAATGGACCATATTTTAAACAGCTAAAAAGATATTGAAATACCTCTTGCGGTATGCAAACTGCTGCTTCAGGAGGAAGCTAGTAAGTTGACGAATTACAGATGGTCAAATAGTACCTCATGCTTCAGTGTGGTTGTTGGAGTGATTACGGGGCACTGTCTCATAGGCAGACATTTGAGTAGACTTGGTTTCTTCTCACATGACTACTGTCGTAGTTGCGAAGACGAAGAGGAGGAAGAGATAGTACTTCATCTTCTTTGCACCTGTCCCCCTCTGGTACGAAACAGACTGAATTTTCTAGAGGCACCCCTTTTCAGCGACCTAACGGAACTCAGCAGGATGGACGTCAGGAGTATCCAGCGCTTCGTAGCAAGCTCAAAGTGGCTTCTATGAGTTGGAGGAAAATTTTTAAATTGTGGTACGGCTTCGGACCTATTTGTGTCTATGCCTGGTCCTAGTGGACCGCCACCCAAACCTAGCCGAAAATTGAATTCGAACCTTTCAATCAAGGTTAAATAATGGAAAAACGACGATTTTTCGGAAAAAACTTCGGAGATCTTTTCAAATCATTGAAATGAGGTTTAATAAAAGTTATTAGCAAAAAAAAAACTCACGTAATTATGATGAAAATAGAATGGTTGTCTCGCTTTTTCGGAGAAAAAATCAGGAATGAAACCAATGGCTGAACATTTTTTTTCTTTCTCTAGGATGAAAATTTATTGAGACATCACCGTTTTAAGTTCGAATTTGAGTGAAAGGACCACCTTTCCAGAGCCCTTTAAATTCAAAAATTTCGAAAACGGAGAATTCAACGAACTAGTTTTTACATGTATCATCGGTAAAAAACCAATCGCGTAAATTATTTTATTCTCGACAATTTCGGAGCATTTATAAATAACTATATCCTCCTACACGACACAAGTCGTTTTTCCATTATTTAAAGTCGAAAGGTTCGAATTAAGTTTTCGGCGAACAAACAGTCACCTTCAACGAGCCACAACTCAGTTCGTATTGATTTGTTATTTTCAGTTTACTAATTTTCACCCCCCAGCGTAACAGTCACAAATCGCGGCACACACATTAATACAGTCAACCCAAGTGGATGCTTTTGATTTTATTTAAGTGTACATACAGTCACAAACATTCAGATGTATACGGCTCATATTTAGAGGGAAATTTAAAGATAAAGTTAAAAACCAAACAGAAGATATCATATTTAAAATTTTATTTTTTATCAATAATGTTATCACATATGTATATGTATTTACTTCATATTTATGTATTTTTAAAATAAAAAAAGTAAGAAAAAAAAAAAGTGATTCGTTGATTTTAATTTGCCGTATACATCTGAATGTTTCTGACTGTACTTCCTAATCATCGTCGGTTCTACCTCCTATATCTAAAAACAACAACAGCCACAACAAAAATGTAGATTCCACCGTTTTTTTACTCAGTATTATACAGGGTGAGGAAAAAGTATGGAAACCTCTAAAAATCTTGCGGAGTTCGGTTAAAAGCAAAATGAGCAAGGTTTATTCTTAGGTAATTTTCAACAAAGAATTTAATCGTGAGCTTGGTTGTGACCTTTACCTTCATCTTAAAGGTCATTTTGAGGTCAAAGTCATTTTTTTATAGGGAAGCCCCAGTTTTTGACATCGGATTCGAAAAGCACGATCAATTGTACGTCCGAATATGTAACAGACTAAACGCCTGTTTACCAAGAGGTGCGGCTTCAAAGTGTGCTGAATACAAAATTACACTAGCCCTATAAAGCTTCTACAACAAGAATACCGCCCTTAAATAGGAATGCATCCACATCTAAAAGCGTGTGTCCATACGGAGCGGCTTACTCCAGAAGGAGCGACTGCGTAAATTGGCAGTGGACAAAATATGGTAGGAGCGATTCCCCAAAAATAACAGCAAAATGTACAGCGAGTAGTACCAACTACTTTGGGGAATGAGGAAGCGGGCCCCCGAGTCATCGAGATTCACTGACCGCGTAAATAACAATTCCCAGAAATCCAGACTCGCTAATTAGGGAGATGTCAAATGTCTTTGCACATCAAGAAATGGGACAAGCAAATCACTGGCTACAACAAGGCCGAGGTCCTGCAAACGAAGGCGAGATTCACCGATTTCACCGAAAAAGAAGCGAATTGTTAACAATCCGGTGATCGTGACAAACCAGTTATCAGCTACAGTACTGAAAGATGAACTGGAGGAAGAAATGGTAGCAGGCAAACGTGAGTGTCAAAAAGAAGGGCCGAAAAAGTGGAAAAGGTCGTCCGAATGGCATATACGGTGACTTTCAAGAAGATCTTCTATTACCTGAAGAGCACTGGATATCTCATTCAAACACCAAAGTTCAAAGCTCAGCTAGAGAAAATGATCATTCAAGAGGCTGACGTTAAAGTGTTGACAAAGGAAAGCCAGGTGGAGATAAGAAACATTGATGAAGTGACTACATTCGAGGAAGTGCTTGAGACACTCGAAGCGCATGCTGCGAAGGCAAAAGTTTCTCTTCCAAGCAAAGTAGCAGAGATAGTTTTACCAAGATGCAAAATTAGGATTGGTTGGATGGTTTGCCGAATTCGGGAGATAATCGAATGTTTAAAATGTTTCAAATGCGCAAACAAGCTCAAAAATATAGGAATGATGACACTGGTGGTTTGAAGTGCCCAGCATATTAGCAGACATTACAAATGTAGCTCAGGAAATGAGATTGATCTAATTAAATCTCAACCATTGGAAAGCTGTGCAGGATCACTTGCAGCAGATAGTACGTAACGGTAACTCTGAAATGGTTATTATATGCTAATAACACTGTTACCGTATGACGACCAGCCCAGTGCAACCATAGAGGAATTCAAAATCTTTCTGAATCGTCTGATTAGTCACTCACGTAATCAAAGCCCCCGGTTCATAGCTGGGGATTTTGTTCGGATTGGACTACCGAGCGGTATAACCGGTTAGGGAATCCAATCCAAAAAGACCGGGATCTCAAGATTTCAACGGAATTCTGGGATTGACAAAATCACCGGGATCTAAGGATTTGACATAAAACACGGATCCCGGTATTGTATTCCCTACTGCCGATATCACAAGAAGTAAAGGTTGGCTTTGCTGATGATATTGCGGTTGTCGTTGTGACTAAGCATAGAGGGTTGATAGAGATCTGCAACTCTGCCATCAGAATTTTTCAGTTTTGGTTATCGTCTACGTAATTGGCGGAACAGAAGGGTAGTGCTAATCTTGCTCTAAGCTTTTTCATATGCAAATATACATGCAATACATTTTGTCTAGGTTATTTTCAAATGTTTACGATCACTCAATACAATGTCATGGATTTTTTTAATCATTTCTGGTGTTCTCACTTCTCAAAAACAATTGATTTTCACCACGTTTAAATTCACCGATCCAAAAACAGATAGTTCCACAAAATGGTGTATACTCGCCCAAAGTTAGATCCATATCCTCTTTTTGATATCAGTTGGTGATAAGCCTTTCAAATAAAGATAATGAATTATACCACGCACAAAATGTAGAATACGTTAAGATCGACTTGAAAATGGAAATGACGCCTAATAAAAGATTTTATTTGCAAAATTTATTAATGGTAACTCATTACAGCGCCATCTACCACCAGGTGTATGCATAAGTTTTTTCCGGTTTTCTGGTACTAAATATTGGCCATATGCTTCTACACATTTAATTTATGAATGCCATGGCTATATACCTTCAGAATAAAATGCTTGTTAAGTAAATCCCCTAGCAAATTGGAATTTGCAATAAAAAATTAAAATTGTTAACTAATTTTTCCGAGAACAATTGAGTTTAAATATTTAAGCTTCACCGCAATTTTCTTTATGGAAAATTCTTCGTTTAACTATACAACTAAAAAGAGGAACTGATCGCTAATTTTTTAACAACTAGGAATGGTATCTCATTCAATAAACCGAAACTGAATATTGATCTAGAACAATTGCTATTTCTAGAGCATACTACTGTGCTCAAAAAGTAAAACCAGTTTTAATTTATACAGAAATTAAAATCGACTTCAGAGCGCGCAGCAATTCATGTTTTATCCCTTCTATCGTCTCAAAACGATTTCCCTGCGGTGGTCTTTTGAGTTTCGGGAATGGCCAGAAGTATGGATATGGATCGAATTTTTGGCAAAAAATTCATGAAGAACGAGTGCAGTGTGAGGAGGTGCATTATCGTGGTGCAAATACCAAGAATTGTCTGCTCACAATTCTGGCCTCTTCTTGCGAACCGTTTGTTGACGGTTTGGCCGGATGGAAGGAATTCTGAATGGACAACACGACGTTAATCAATGAAAACTGTCAACATGACCTTGATTTTCGATCGACTTTGGCGCGATCTGTTTCTACGAAATTGAGACGTTTTGGCACTAGTCGAGATTTTACACGTTTCAGGCCCAAAATATCTTTTAAAATGGTATTGGCAGATCCTTTCGAAATACCAACAGCATCAACAAGATCTCTAACAATCATTCGATGATTAGCAAGCACAAGTTCTTCGATTTTATTGACGACCGAAGAACCCCAACCCGTTAATGCACCCAAACATACGAAGACCCATTACCATGAAATTTTAGAAAAATCTTGAATATAAATCAGATGCATCGGGAGATTTTAGATTCAAACTTTCGGGGTATATATTTACGATCTAGCAAGACGAACAATTTTTAGTGGATCGATAATAAAACCGTGTGGGCTAAGATTCTACGTGATTTTATCAGAAACAAATTTAAACCACTTGCGGGATATTATAGAGGCGTAAAAAATACCGAATGCAAAAATAATTTTAAATTTAATTAATTTACACTTTCTTTTTAATTTTTTCACGTTGCACAAATAATTTTGAATCAAATTAAATTCCTAGAAATAAAGTTTAAAAAATGTTTTGTTTGGAATATAAACCAGAATAATTAATCTAATTTAAATTATTAATTTTGAAAATTTTATCAATTATATCAACGTTAAAGTAGTAATTTGGCGGTACCCGAGAACCTTTCAATTAAATTTTGTTTAGTTCAAATTTTTAATATTTTTTACATTTAAGAACCTGCACTCACTCACAGATACAGAATAAATACATAATTTCTTGATGGATTAAAAAAAAAGTGAATACGCCGATTAAGTAAAACCAAAAATGTTTGTTACCAAAAATAATTAACAAATTATTGTGTAAGTGGCGTGAGATTATATGTACATCGTAAATAGTATTTCAAAAGAACGTATAGGAAATACCTCGCATGGACATTTGCATATGAAAAAGCTTAAAGCAAAATGAGTGTCGCGTTTGCTTAATTGATATCAAAAAATGGAAAATCGTTAGGTGAAATTGTGTTAAAGGAGATTATATTGAAGATTAAATAAAAACATTGCCAAAACAGTTGCGTTTTATTATCAATACAGGAAATTTTTCAGCCCATATTAATTTTATGAAACAAAAAAATTCACTAGGCATTGAAATAAATCGTTATCTATTTGATTTGTATTTTATAATTTTTACTATGAATCATAAAACGATAAACCGTATAAAACTTGAATTTTCAATGATTTGTTTTTGATAAGATTGATTTTATTTTTTACTGGAAAAGGAAAATAAAGATCTTCGTTTTCAAGTAAACATATACATACTGTGGTGGCCATGAAATATTGACTTTTGGCGGCTTATGTATTTTATTAAACATTTTTATAACCTAGCCTACGAAACTATTATTTGTTAATCTGCATTCAAAATACAAACTTTTACTTTGTACTAAATAATATTTGTACTAAAAGTAGTTTATCCAAATTAGAAATATCTTTAAAAAAATATTTCTAGCTGAGCTAGCTCAAAATATTGACTGGATGCATGTTCAGCATTATTGACTCTACATTTCTTTTATTTGGCGTTTTGTGCTATCTAGGATAGAAATAGCTCTCAGGGCATTAAATAAATTCAGATTTTAGTACTTATTACAACAAATAATTTTAGCACAAATAAAAATTACATTTTAAGTACAGTTAATAATTTTTCCACTTAAAAAAATTACTTTTGTTCGTCTACTAAATACGATAAGTACTAATTAGTACATATACCAACAAGTACTAATTTTAAAAATTTTAGACAGCACAAAACGCCAAATGAAAGAAATGTAGAATCAATAATGCTGAACGTGTATCCACTCAATATTTTGAGCTATAATTTAGATAAAAAATGCATTTCTACTTTTAGTACAAATATAATTTAGTACAAAGTAAAAGTTTGTATTTTGAATGCACCTTAACAAATAATAGTTTGGTATGGCTAGATTATAAAAATGTTTAGTAAAATACATAAGTCGCCAAAAGTCAACATTTCCCAACAGAATTGATGTGTCCCTAATTATATGGCCACCACTGTATATATTAATTCCGTTTTGAAAAGTGCATTGTTTTGTCAGTGTCATTTTATAATTCTGTCATTTTGTCAGTGTGCCGTTTTATCAAGTGTCATTTTGTCTTTAGACTCCGGTAAAACTATCGTTTCTTGGTTGACGACGTCAAATAGTCTTCCTTGGCGCTCATCAGCTTCTAATTACTCAACCACCAATGTAATATTTTACTGTAAACTTTTGTCATGTTTTCAAAAATATTATTAGCATTTTTGCCACCTTTACAAAATAATTTAATAAATACTGCCCAATATTGAATTTATGCATAAATTGGCGAAATATAATCATCTCTGTCTTTCGTTAATTTTATATTGCCGATTTACATGGCTATTCTTTTCATTATATTTCTTCGATTCTATCCTAAATACCAATAAACTAAAATTAGTTTATAGGTAAAAAGGTAAGAAACGTGGGAGAATACACGACTCGTATGCCCTTGTAACATTAAGTGTATTGTTTTGATAAATTTAGAGCAACAATTGCTTTGTATAGATTTTTAGTTATGAAACCTGTCAATTTAATTGTTGTATTTCCTTGAAAAATCCAAAATAATCTTTTTTGAATTTACCAAGGAAATTCAACAAATGTTTTTCTTAAACAAAACCTTGGTGGAATAAAAAATTCGAAAAAATGTAATAAATTTAAAATTCAAATTTATCAGGTAATTTATTAAAAAAAACGTCTCACAGTTTTTTTTCTAATTGGCATAAAAAAGGTATCAGTTTTTTATCTATTTGTATTCAACTCCTAGCTAACTTCGTGGTGTACATTTTTTCACCAGAAATGTACCATGTACGCACCTTTAGCATTAAGTGTGTGGTTAGTATGTTGTAGAGAATCTTGAAAGTCTTCGTATTTTATCTGTCGAAATTTCGACAAATTTAATTTTGATATTTTCTAAATTCTCATTTCTCGAGAAATCTTACCACCTTGAAGTTATCCCAGGCTTTCATCCCAGGAAAATTTAAAATTCACTCCGACAACACAAGCGTAAAAACCCATCCCACACTTTTTTTTCTACACCATTGATGTGTACGAACTATAAAATCCATCCCAGACTTTTTACTAGAGCGAAAAAATCCATCCCAGGATTTTTATTTATTATAAAATTTTTTCTCGTATAGTTCAAAATGAATAAAATAAATAAAAAAATTCTTCTGATCAGGATTATGGTAGGCCTGGAAATTTTTTAAAGAAATAAGGAAAGAATTTTTTTATTTTTTTGTATTCAATTTTAACTAAGGGAAGGAAACACTATATCGGGTTAAGAATTGACCAAGAGGTAGCCAATAGGACCCTTAACTAAATCAATATATCAAATTTCCAGGCCCAACATAATCCTGATCAGAAGAATTTTTTATTTATTCAATTTTAACTAAAGGAAGGAAACATTATATCGGGTTCAGAATTGGCCAAGAGGTAGCCAATAGGACCCTTAACTAAATCAACATATCAAATTTCCAGGCCCAACATAATCCTGATCAGAAGAATTTTTTTTTTTTTATTTATTCAATTTTAACTAAGGGAAGGAACCACTATATCGGATTCAGAATTGGCCAAGAGGTAGCCAATAGGACCCTTAACTAAATCAACATATCAAATTTCCAGGCCCCACATAATCCTGATCAGAAGAACTTTTTTGACTTTTTTTATTCAATTTTAACTAAGGGAAGGAAACACTATATCGGGTTCAGAATTGGCCAAGAGGTAGCCAATAGGACCCTTAACTAAATCAAGATATCAAATTTCCAGGCCCAACATAATCCTGATCAGAAGAATTTTTTTAACTTTTTTTATTCAATTTTAACTAAGGGAAGGAAACACTATATCGGGTTCAGAATTGGCCAAGAGGTAGCCAATAGGACCCTTAACTAAATCAACATATCAAATTTCCAGGCCCAACATAATCCTGATCAGAAGAATTTTTTTAACTTTTTTTACTCAATTTTAACTAAGGGAAACTAAGGAAACACTATATCGGGTTCAGAATTGACCAAGAGGTAGCCAATAGGACCCTTAACTAAATCAACATATCAAATTTCCAGGCCCAACATAATCCTGATCAAAGAACTTTTTTAACTATTTTCATTCAATTTTAACTAAGGGAAGGAAACACTATATCGGGTTCAGGATTGGCCAAGAGGTAGCCAATAGGACCCTTAACTAAATCAACATATCAAATTTCCAGGCCCCACATAATGCTGATCAGAAGAATTTTTTTAACTTTTTTTACTCAATTTTAACTAAGGGAAACTAAGGAAACACTTTATCGGGTTCAGAATTGACCAAGAGGTAGCCAATAGGACCCTTAACTAAATCAACATATCAAATTTCCAGGCCCAACATAATCCTGATCAAAGAACTTTTTTAACTATTTTCATTCAATTTTAACTAAGGGAAGGAAACACTATATCGGGTTCAGAATTGGCCAAGAGGTAGCCAATAGGACCCTTAACTAAATCAACATATCAAATTTCCAGGCCCAACATAATCCTGATCAGAAGAATTTTTTTAACTTTTTTTACTCAATTTTAACTAAGGGAAACTAAGGAAACACTATATCGGGTTCAGAATTGACCAAGAGGTAGCCAATAGAACCCTTAACTAAATCAACATGTCAAATTTCCAGGCCCAACATAATCCTGATCAAAGAACTTTTTTAACTATTTTCATTCAATTTTAACTAAGGGAAGGAAACACTATATCGGGTTCAGAATTGGCCAAGAAGTAGCCAATAAGACCCTTAACTATATCAACATATCAAATTTCCAGCCCCAACATAATCCTGATCAGAAGAACTTTTTTAACTTTTTTTATTCAATTTTAACTAAGGGAAGGAAACACTATATCGGGTTCAGAATTGGCCAAGAGGTAGCCAATAGGACCCTGAACTAAATCAACATATCAAATTTCCAGGCCCAACATAATGCTGATCAAAGAACTTTTTTAACTATTTTTATTCAATTTTAACTAAGGGAAGGAAACACTATATCGGGTTCAGAATTGGCCAAGAGGTAGCCAATAAGACCCTTAACTATATCAACATATCAAATTTCCAGCCCCAACATAATCCTGATCAGAAGAACTTTTTTAACTTTTTTTATTCAATTTTAACTAAGGGAAGGAAACACTATATCGGGTTCAGAATTGGCCAAGAGGTAGCCAATAGGACCCTGAACTAAATCAACATATCAAATTTCCAGGCCCAACATAATCCTGATCAAAGAACTTTTTTAACTATTTTCATTCAATTTTAACTAAGGGAAGGAAACAATATATCGGGTTCAGAATTGGCCAAGAGGTAGCCAATAGGACCCTTAACTAAATCAACATATCAAATTTCCAGGCCCCACATAATCCTGATCAGAAGAATTTTTTTAACTTTTTTTATTCAATTTTAACTAAGGGAAGGAAACACTATATCGGGTTCACAATTGGCCAAGAGGTAGCCAATAAGACCCTTAACTATATCAACATATCAAATTTCCAGCCCCAATATAATCCTGATCAGAAGAACTTTTTTAACTTTTTTTATTCAATTTTAACTAAGGGAAGGAAACACTATATCGGGTTCAGAATTGGCCAAGAGGTAGCCAATAGGACCCTGAACTAAATCAACATATCAAATTTCCAGGCCCAACATAATCCTGATCAAAGAACTTTTTTAACTATTTTTATTCAATTTTAACTAAGGGAAGGAAACACTATATCGGGTTCAGAATTGGCCAAGAGGTAGCCAATAGAACCCTTAACTATATCAACATATCAAATTTCCAGGCCCAACATAATCCTGATCAGAAGAATTTTTTTAACTTTTTTTATTCAATTTTAACTAAGGGAAGGAAACACTATATCGGGTTCAGAATTGGCCAAGAGGTAGCCAATAGGACCCTGAACTAAATCAACATATCAAATTTCCAGGCCCAACATAATCCTGATTAGAAGAACTTTTTTAACTTTTTTTATTCAATTTTAACTAAAGGAACGAAACACTATATCGGGTTCAGAATTGGCCAAGAGGTAGCCAATAGGACCCTTAACTAAATCAACATATCAAATTTCCAGGCCCAACATAATCCTGATCAGAAGAATTTTTTTAACTTTTTTTATCCAATTTTAGCTAAGGGAAGGAAACACTATATCGGGTTCAGAATTGGCCAAGAGGTAGCCAATAGGACCCTTAACTAAATCAACATATCAAATTTCCAGGCGCCACATAATCCTGATCAGAAGAATTTTTTTATTTTTATTTATTCAATTTTAACTAAGGGAAGGAACCACTATATCGGATTCAGAATTGGCAAAGAGGTAGCCTATAGGACCCTTAACTAAATCAACATATCAAATTTCCAGGCCCAACATAATCCTGATCAGAAGAACTTTTTTAACTTTCTTTATTCAATTTTAACTAAGGGAAGGAAACACTATATCGGATTCAGAATTGGCCAAAAGGTAGCCAATAGGACCCTTAACTATATCAACATATCAAATTTCCAGGCCCAACATAATCCTGATCAGAAGAATTTTTTTAACTTTTTTCATTCAATTTTAACGAAGGGAAGGAAACACTATATCGGGTTCAGAATTGGCCAAGAGGTAGCTAATAGGACCCTGAACTAAATCAACATATCAAATTTCCAGGCCCCACATAATCCTGATCAGAAGAACTTTTTTAACTTTTTTTATTCAATTTTAACTAAGGGAAGGAAACACTATATCGGGTTCAGAATTGGCCAAGAGGTAGCCAATAGGACCCTTAACTAAATCAACATATCAAATTTCCAGGCCCCACATAATCCTGATCAGAAGAACTTTTTTGACTTTTTTTATTCAATTTTAACTAAGGGAAGGAAACACTATATCGGGTTCAGAATTGGCCAAGAGGTAGCCAATAGGACCCTTAACTAAATCAAGATATCAAATTTCCAGGCCCAACATAATCCTGATCAGAAGAATTTTTTTAACTTTTTTTATTCAATTTTAACTAAGGGAAGGAAACACTATATCGGGTTCAGAATTGGCCAAGAGGTAGCCAATAGGACCCTTAACTAAATCAACATATCAAATTTCCAGGCGCCACATAATCCTGATCAGAAGAATTTTTTTATTTTTATTTATTCAATTTTAACTAAGGGAAGAAAACACTATATCGGGTTCAGAATTGGCCAAGAGGTAGCCAATAGGACCCTTAACTAAATCAACATATCAAATTTCCAGGCCCCACGTAATCCTGATCAGAAGAATTTTTTTATTTTTATTTATTCAATTTTAACTAAGGGGAGGAAACACTATATCGGGTTCAGAATTGGCTAGGAGGTAGCCAATAGGACCCTTAACTAAATCAACATATAAAATTTCCAGGTCCAACATAATCCTGATCAGAAGAACTTTTTTAACTTGTTTTATTCAATTTTAACTAAGGAACAAAATGTTCGCTCTTTAAAGTTTGTAAATTGATTTGTTATTGGAGATTTTGTTATTTGAGTAGAAAACAAAACATACACCCGCTAAACAATTTAAGACCGACCAAACGGCGCTGTGGTTAAAGCTATGGCGGTTGTATCGGGAGGTACCGGGTTCGAATCGCTATAGAGGGCGGGATGCAAAAGGGATTTTTCATCACCTGATTACGGTCGGTGTGACGATGAACAGATCTATGACCCCCTGTTGAGAGTGCGGAATCCATGGGCCGACCCATCGTTCATGTCAGAACTATAGGCTGGCATGAAGCAATGCAATGTGCAGGTGGTTTAAATAAAAGCGAGAATATAATCGTACGTCCTTGAGTTGGCTGGCAACGGCGTAAGGTAGGACGTTAAAAGGGAATTGTGAAAGAGTTCGGAGTGGCTTGATCCCCAGAAAAGGTTACAGAGATAATACATTCTCAAAATTAAATAAAATATATGTACTGTTGCCACCATAAAAATAGTTACGACACTCAGGTCAATCAACACCGTGTAAAGTATTCTTGCGCTTCGTAACATCACATAATCGATAATTGTTGTGTATTCCATGCAATTCAATCGGCCAGTTATCTGACATAATTCGTTAATGCCCCCTTCACTAATCCACCCTACACCCCACAACTGATTCGGCCAATTTTCTGAACCGTATGCACAAACTTCTGATTAAACCTTGAGTTTTTGGGTTGGTATAAATGGATCTTTTGGTCAAGGTCTGAGAATAAAGCGTTGCTAAAATCTTATTGGAATTTCGTATTTTCCCGTGACGTCTATTACTGTGCTAAATAATGGGTAATGCTGCATTACTAAGTTCTTACAGTAATTTTGTTAATCACCATGAACAATTAAGCCTAAAACGTTTCCACCGTTTTGCCAATAGATGTCAGTACAGTAACATATTGCATTTGTTTGAAAGGTGACATATCATTTTTGAAATGTTGTTTAAGTGTTTTAAAGCTGACATTTCATAGATCATTTCAGAAAAAGAAAAATGTGCAGATTATAGTTATCAAGAATAGGAAAGAACAGCCCGAGAATATTTTGCTTGAATTCGTTCTTCAAATTACGATGTCAAAGATGCACTTCTCTGGCCGAACAATCACTGAAAAAGTAGAGTTAGGTTATATGCCCACCTGTGTGACCAAATGTTGATCGTGTATCATGAAGTGCGACAACCGCGTTAAACAATTGATTCTGTTTTAAACAGGAAGGGAGTTATGTTTCATTATAAAAACTGAGAAAGCTTGATTTGAGCAGTTTTAATGTATGCACCGTAGTCCTGCACCGTTAGACTATCATTTGTTTCGTTCACCGCAGAATTCCCTTAATGGTGGAAATTTGACTTAAAAAGAGACGTAAGAAAATTATTGATGTGAAAACATCTTTAGCGGGGGTAAGTCAAAAATTTCATGTAAAAAAAGGAACGGAAAATCCGGTACGACTGAAATTGCAAATTATATACGAGAAAAGTGAACACGAAATGCACCGAACTTGCATACGATATAATTCGAATTACAATTTCCGTCAGATTAAAATGAAAAGGCACACAAATTATGCATGTGTAGTGCAAGTGATTCAAAAAATCTGAAATGGAAGTACGTTAAACAAAGACAAATGCACCCATACTTTAAATATTAAATATTATACATCTCAGCGAGCTGTGAAAATGGCACTTATACGTTGATATAAAATAATAATTTTGAAATTGTTTAATCGGTATGCTATGTTTAGTATTGCTCATGCTGTTGCTGAGTTTGGTTATGTGGGGCATATAGAAAACCAAAACTATAATAATGATAAACAGATTCGAATGCCATTTTCTAAAGAGACGCGCAAGGAAGAAGCTGCAGGGAGACATGCTACCGTCTTTCCAGCTGCTATGATTTTACAGCCCAAATAGCGCCTTTGGCTAATAGAACCGCCTTTATTATTTAGCTCAAATCAATCAAATCAGCGGTGCCATTTTGCTTTGTTCACTTAGTTTGCCGTGGTCTTTCTCAAAAGTCTAAATATGGAATCTTCAACAATTGCTGTGTACGAGTAACGGTGAATTTTAAAGCGTTCAGGGCAGGTTTTGATGATTAACTTAACAGAACTGTACTTTGCTCAAGCTCACGAAGACATGGCTATACTGAAATATAGTCTGTTATAAATTTCAATTTTCAATTAAACAATTAATGTCGGTAAGGTTCGTCCTTCACATCCAGAATATAATAACTAATTGACTTTTTAAACCAAAATTGTAGCGTAACTTAAATACTGAGCTAACAGCAGCCGTCTATCTGCATTGGTTTCTCAGGCCCATTGAAGAGAATTAAAATGATTCAATAGTTAAAGGTTTTCACATAATTCTTTTGCGAGTTGAGCGTGAACTCGCCCGTTGTTTTTTTAGTTCAAATTTTCACCTAAAATTCATAGAAATTTTACAGTGACGGGAATTTAGTTTAACAGAAAAATGGCAAAAGTAAAAATTTTAATTTTTAGAAGTAATTCCTAATTAATTTAATAACTTATTTTAGGATGCTCAGAATTATTGAAAGCTGGATTAATTTTAATTTAATCAATATGAAGAATTGTGTTTTGTTAAGAATGAGCGATTCTACTAACTATGTCTGTCAATCTCAATCAATATTTAACCATTCTTTTCAATCCTTCCAAGTTTATATAAAAATTAGTGTACGGTGGGCCCGGCGTTAAAAATAAAATAATTACCGGGACAGGACCTCCCGAATTTAATGCTTAAACGCTAAAGGATGGCATCAACCTTGAAAAAAAAAAACAAATCTAAGGTGAGACACGTGCGCCGAAGGATGAACGATCATGGGTTAGTTGGTCGCTAGCACGGAACTTCGGATACCAGGCGACCTCCGGTTTCAATCAGCCTTACCACGGCACGAGGCGCTGCCATGGTGGACCTATCAAGCAAATCAAAACTATATGGATTCTTTATTAACTAATTTAAACAATAAGGGCGGTGCTCCTTCAAACGCACCAATCTCAGAAGATGCCAAGGACCAGTCAGGCCCTGCTTCGAGGATCATAAACCAAATTGATATCTCCAGCACGGACGTAGTGCAGGGCTCTCCTACACATGTCATTCTACTGCCTGAAATGGATACCCTATCCACGTCGACAACGGCTGAAATCGGAAATGACCTTGAGGAATTGGAGCTCGAGGAGACAGTAAAGAGGAGGACACGCCTCAGTGGGGCCGCGAGGAGACGTCTGTCCCATCTAATTCGGTCAGGGGTCCCCCGCGACGCTGCCTTGCAGCAATGCAAGGAAAAGATCAGGGACAGAACTGTCCCAGCAATTAAAAGAAGCAGGTCGGATGACGACCCTACCCCACAAGGGATGGTAGCAAAGAAAGCGAAAGTTTCCAGTCCTTCACCAAAGGCACTGGAAGGCGCCCCAATAGTTGTCACAAAGGGCGGCAATAAGGAGAGTTGCCCGGAGAACAGGGCAGACACGGCCACTACTTGCAGTAATGCGGTGAAGGCCATCAAGTTGGAGATTATCGACCAAGGCTTCCCAGAGATTAAACTGGGCATTGCCCAGATTCTGGCCATGGTGGTAAGGTAACAAATGAGAAGATACTGAGTCGTCTAACGGTCCAGAATAAGTCCGTTTCACAGAAAACGGCAGAATTAGTCAAGGGCTCCAACTACAGAGTAAACTGGATGTTTGGCTCTGTACATTTCCGACCAAAGAAGGAGGGGGCGGGGGATGCAGCCAGGGGGAGGATGGCGGAGCCGAATCTGCCCGGCACATCGACGGCAGCTTTGGCTGAAAACTCTGGCCGTGGTAGTGGGGTTACTGGGCCGGAGGAGGCCAAGAAACCTGTCACCCCCGGAACGGGAAGATCGGCCAAACCGGGCCAAGGAAGCAGGGAGAAAACCCATGGGCTGACTTCCAGAGGAAGGGTGGCACTTCAGCAACCCGTATTAATACCAGGCTCTTCGGAGCCTAAGAAGGATAGCGTGGAGTCGTGATACAGTCATCATGGCTATACAAAAAAAAAAAAAACAACAACAGCAAAACTGAGGTTTTTGCAGATTAATCTGCATCGATCGAAGACGGCTACAAACAACCTAAATCGTCTTTTTATGATCAATGACTGAGATATAGAGCTCATACAGGAGCCTTGGACCAACAATGGGAAGATAAAAGATTTTGCGGTCAATACAGGTAAGCTAGTCTACGACACGGCTGCAGATAGGCCGAGGACAGCAATTCTCTGTCGCTCAAAGCACAATATCTTCTCTATTAACCAATTTATTTAGAAATGCCCTTACCCAAAGGTGGCAGGAGGTAACTTAACTGGTCTGCAGATCTCGATAAACTCTGTCGAAGACCTCGACAGAGTAGTGAATGAAGTTACAGAGGCAATAATTAATGCCTACCACTCAAGCTCACCACTTGTGCTTATCAGAGGCACAAGGGATGTTCCTTGGTGGAATCAAAACTTGGAAAACATGAGACGAAATGTCCGTAAACTGTTTAATAGGGCTAGTAGGACGAACGATTAGACTACCTATCAGTACTCCCTTACCCAGTATAACATAGCCCTCAGGCTGAAGAGAAAATAGACAAGCTACCTACGGCGTGTCGACTACAGAAGGCACTCTCCTTGGAGCACAGAAATCCCTTGCACAACCAGGGAAGAGACTCTGGAATGTCTAGTGAAAGATTACTTCCCAGAATGTATTATTCTGAGGGATCAGGAGGAATCCAACGCAAGTAGTGTACATCCGTATCTGGTTCCAAGGGGGGCTCAGAAGTTCTTGAGGCAGTTTTTTACGCCGGAACGGATAAGTGGGGCAGTCAAAGCCTTTGGACCTTTCAAATCACCGGGAGAGGACTGCATATATCCCGCCTTTCTACAGCATGGCCTGCAGATTTTGCTGCCTTATCTTACTATACTGTTCAGAGCCAGTCACAGCTTGGAATATGTTCCAAAACGCTGGAGAGAAGTTCGGGTGATAGATCCTCAGAGGAGATTAGGTCTTATAGACCTATTAGCCTCACATCTTTTCTACTGAAATCCATGGAAAAAATTCTGGGACTTTGTATTAGATCCCATGCCCTCCAAAGTCACCCTCTGGATTCTAGGCAGCACGCCTACCAAGCAGGGAAATCAACAGAAACAGCTCTTCACGAACTGACATCGGAAATCGAAGATACGCTCCGGAATAAAGAATTATTACTATGCTCCTTCATTGATATCCAGGGAGCTTTTGATAATACTAGTTTCGAGGTATTTCAGGAACAATCACTAACAAGGGGCATAGACCCCTCCACCGTAAAAAACCAAGGGCTGTCGCGAGGGAGGCGTCCTCTCTTCCCTATTATGGCTGATTGTGATGGATCAATTACTTACAAGACTGAGAAATCTAGACTACTCAAACATTACCTATGCGGACGACCTAGTCTTGATGGTTAAGGGCAGATTTCGCCAGATTTTAGTAACTGATTGGTACACGAAGGTGGGCCTTACGGTAAATCCTTATAAGATCAGCTGTACTCTCTTTACTAACCGGAGGAAAACTGCCCTCCCGCCGATAGCCTTGGTGGGGGTAACTCTCCAACCGTCAAAGGAGGTTAAATATCTGGGTGTCGTACTTGATCAGAAACTGACATGGAATCCCCACATAAATCATATAAATAAGGCCAATAAGGCCTACTACACCTGCCAAAGAATGACTGGCAAAACGTGGGGACTGAGCCCACAAATGTTGGTTTGGCTCTACCGGCCCGATCCAACTATCAGATTTGATGGTAAGGACAATCGATTGTCGGAGGAATTTTACCATAAGGTTGCCGGATAGGGCACTGGTAGAGAATATTATCTCCTCCTTCCCCCGCCATGCTTCTGTATGGTATACGGATGGGTCAAAGACAGACGGGAGTATCGGTGCAGGGATAGTCAGGCCTGACCTAGAACTATGCATACCGCTGGGTAGCACCCCCACAGTTTTTCAGGCAGAGACCCTTGCTATTGAGGTATGTGTGGTTCAATGTCTCAAAAAGAAATATAGGAAGACCGAGATCTATATAATCTCGGACAGCCAGGCAGCTCTGCTCAACTCGAAATTGATCTGGTGCTGCTAATGCAATTTATTGGAACTGGATAAAGCAAACAAAGTCACCCTTTTGTGGTCTCCTGGCCACTCCACCATTAAGGGAAATGAGGCAGCAGACCGTTGTGCAAAAACGGGAGCAAGCCGGGAGTTCCTGGGTCCCAGTCCTAGTATCGCTTTTTCAAAACCCCATTTGGCAGAGGGTATATAAGGGACTGGGAGCAGAACTATAGAAATTTACTCTGGGAGTCCTCCATTGCGATGAGACAGGCCAAAAAATTACTCAGTTACAATATTATACGCCTGGGAGAGGCACCGAAGATGGATCGCCATCTATATAAAATGGGAAAGTCCCTTATGAACCAGCGCAGATTTTGTAACTGCGGTAAGGAGACATCGGAACACGTACTCTTCACATGCGATGCTATCATCCTAAAAAGATTCAAGTTTCTCAATGCGCACACAATCCAGTGGCCTAATGCCGACCCACTGGATATGTATCAGGTAGCGGCATTTATCAAGGACATACACCTACATTTCAGCTAAGAACCTCTAGGGACGCACCGTGTTTTTGCATTTTTTTTATTTTTAATGGGAATATTGAACATCGTGCTGTCAATAGATTCTTTGTGGAAAAAGGTTTAAAGGCTTTGAAAATTTATAATGAAATAGTAAATGTTTTAGCTGATGCTGGGTCTTCAAAATATAGGGCTTCCGAATTTCAACGTGATTTCTGCACGTCCAAAAACTGGTACTACCGATGAAATGATTGATTCTGTACAAGATACGTTATGGAAGACAAAAAATTGACTAATTCTGAAATTGATGGGGCTAAGGGCATCTTAACAGTCCGACTTTCTCAACAACATTTCGAACATTTTCGAATGGATAAAACTGATTTCAAGCTGTGATTTGTAAATTGAGACTTACCACCACTAAAATCCTAAATTGTGACAAAAAACTTGACGAGTGGACTAGGTTAGTTACTTCTGCCCCGAAACAGCCAAAGTGGTCAAAATCGGCAAAGAAGGTTATGATATCAATTTTTTGAAATGTTAATGCTTTCGATATTTCTATCTGTTTGTCATCTTCAATATAGGACTTACAATTATAATCACAAAAATAAAGCTTATTACTTATTATAATAGGTACCACAGATCTTGTCCAATGTTGCAAGTAAAATAATGAAAAAATTCAGGAATTTTCTATCACGACTACATAAAAATTTGAATTTGATTGTTATTTAGTCGTCTTAGAAAATTTCTAAAATAAAAAGCCAAATAATGATATCGTATAAAATAATTTTGTTAATTGATTACCTTTAAACCAGTACAAAAATAGTCGGAGAATAGTATAACCTTTTGGATGAGCTGGATGAAAAAATTCATGAGACAAGACCCGGTAAGCTGTTCCTGCAATGGCCAAATTGAAGAATTACAATACGAATTGCTTGAATATCCACCTTATTTACCAGATCTGGCTCTTGACTTCCATCTTTTCCTAAATCTTTTGGATGAATTGGAGCTCATTTAGGGTGCTTGTGAGCTGTTGATTATTTGTATAGAAAACGATTATGTAAAATTCCTCGAAATTTTAACTAGACTGATACCACAAAAAATTAATTCACCTATGTTCATGACATCGAGAAAAAAACTGTGAGACATTTTTTTTAGTAAATCACCTAATATATTGAAATTTGAAATATTGTAAACAATTAAATTTTTTTTTAATTTCACCATGCTTTTATCTATGAAAACCATTGTGGGTAATGTTAGATTCAAAACTAGAGAGAACTTATTATCTTTAAAATTAAACAAAAATTATTGGCATTTATAAGACAACCGAAGGTCAAAAAGCAAAAAAAAAAAAAAATACTTGTCCAATTTCTTTGTATGTATAAGAAATACGATAAAAATTAAAAAATTGAAATCGGTGAGATCGACATTGGAAACTTGCTGAAATATAATCGAATAATATATCTGTGGAATCATTAATAATAGCAATCGAATGAACGTATGGCTGGTACCGGATTGCGGCAATCGATTTGTCGTTCATCATTTCTACTACGAAAAGTCATTCGAGTGTGAATTTAGTGTTTGCTTACGAGCAAATATGTTTTTAAAATTCTGTCTGACCCTATCTCCCATATAAATATAAAAATAGTAATTATACATATATCTATACAATTATATAAATAAAATTGCAAAAAATTATAAAAACAAATAAATTATAAAATTAAAGAAAAAATTAAAATAATTAAAGAGAAAGTTTCAATTCCAAAAAAATAGTGTAATCGTGTTGAAGTCTGTTTAAATTGTCAGGCAATTTAATAGTAGGGGAATTTTTTTATTGCGGTTTTCCTTTTTTTATAAAATTTAGAAAATTATCGTTTTGATAGGCTCGAAAATGAAGAAAAATTTAAATTTCTTTCTGCATTGAAAATATTCCTTTTTTTATGGCTTATATAATGGTTTGTATATATCTATCTGTATATATATATATATATATATATATATATATATATATATATGTATATATATATCGCAAGAACAGCGACACAACAGCAAATTAAAATTTTCAAGAATTGCAAAAATGATTTAATCTTACTAATAGATAAAACCAGATTTTCTATTTGGATCTAAATTTTAAAATGCGATTGTGTCATTGTTCTTCCGATATACCGATATACTAAACACGGTAACTGCATTTTTGCCGATTTTGTTTGAGTTCTGAATGACACCATTTTTCTAAGTTCAAAAATAAGTTTCAGTTTTTCAATATTTTTTCCATTTCTCAGGAAATGTGTGTTTTTTTTTAAACAAGTTAACTGCATAAAGTAAATTGCTCGGAAAACGCGTAGTAATTGTTCAGTTTTATTTTCCGGAGAAATGAAGTAAATATTAGAACACTGGGATTTGTTTTTGAAACTTTGGAGAATTGTGGAGTTATTTTCATTCACAACTCAAAATTGACAAAAATGCAGTTACATTTACTAAAGATACATGGTAAACCGAAAAGTGATGCACTGAATTTTAACTGAAAGTGATCTGACTGAAACTTGTCTAAATGTATAAAAACCTTTTGCCTTTTAACAGTATGAAAAAAATCTGTCAATTCAACTAAATTAAAATTTACATGTTTAACTCAATATACAAACTGAAACAATCAATCCAATTTAAATTCACCGAACTCGTACTACTATCAGATGACTTTCCGTCAAGCCGCCGTTTAAATGTTGAATTTAATTCAGACGTCAGATCACTTTCGGTTTAACACGTATCTTTAGTAAGCGTTTTTTAAAACTCAAGTATATATATATATATATATATATATATATATAAACATTAGTTTATACATAAATCACAAATTTTTGGAATGTTTTTAGAATGTCTAGCACTAATTAAAAAAACGATTTTTTTTTTTTTTAAGATACAGGGTGTCAAATATTTAAAACTTTTATGCATATGATTTTGCATTTATTGCTATAGAAAAAAAAAAATTAATTATCTGAAAATTATAAAATTACGCTCATCAATTATGCTCAAGGCACGTCGAAATGTTTTAGAATTTTCTCCGATTCTTTCGCTAGTCCTATTAGACGTATAAAAAATCAGCAGACATCTTAAAATCTTAAAAATAAAATGTTATTATGAGTCATGCATTTTGTTAGGTCCAACCCCTCTGATGCCCTGTAAAATACAAGTCTAATCTTTTAGATATAAATTAGTGTCAAAAAGTGTAATAATGATTAGCTTTAAAAAAATGTTCTAAGCTGTTTCCTGAGTCGAACTGGGCGGAAAATTTTAAGAAAAGTTAATGATAGTAATAAAATTCCGCTGCCCAGGCCCGACTGAAACAATTGCAAATTTGTTAATTTCTTCATCCTGCTATTTCAACATCACTACTGTTTAACTAAACTTTGGAAAATTAAAATCATGGCATCACCGATTCCTGATTTTTCTAATTCAACTACTACCCCGGAGGCTCATCATCACTCAAAACAGAAGGTACGTCGAGTAAAAATGAAAGTGTGATTTATAAAATGCGATCATTCTTGAAGAAATTAATAAGATATTACCAGATATCTGTAAATGAGAAACAAGTTTAAACAATTGGAGAAAATTGTGATAAAATACAGCTGCTAACTATACTCCTGAAATCACTAACAATATAACAAATCATTAAAGAGATCAACAACACCCAATTTATGGTTCAAACAGCTAAACATATTCAACACAAAAACGGCCCACTGAGCCAATCAGAACCCGCAATCAGTTCTACATTATTCTAATGATGATGATGTCAGTTGTATAATGCTTGGAAAGGACTATTGCTTTAACTAATGAAAAAGTTAAAGTACAAAAAGGTTTAATGATGTGCTCATTAAAGGAATAATATGAGGGGTACAATAAAAAAAAATTGGGTTTTCCAAATTTTCTCTATGCTGTATAAGATAGCAGAATATTTCCAGCAGAAAAAATGAGTTTTTCTACTTACCACCAGGGGCGACACGAAAACAAAAGAGAACTTTTTCTGCTTAAATATTTATTAGGCAGCAGGAAAATTATGAATATTGTTCATTTTTTGTTGTGGTTTTTAATATTGTTGTTATTCGTATTTCTCGTTCGCAAAGATTTTCCAATTTATTTAGCGGAACGCTCTTCAAGTAGCCAAAATCAGTTGGCCAACCCCAGGTATCCAAAAATCAAGATCCCATATTGGTTACAAGGGAGCCGTCCATACGATACAGTGAAAAAACTGAAAAATTCAGTTTGGCCAAATTTATTTGAAAAATTCTGTAGCTCTTTAGACTCGATCGATCGATTTTCTTAAGATTGCTTGTGTGGATGTGTTATGACCCCAGGTATCCAAAAATAAAGATCTCATATTGGTTACAAGGGGTCCGTCCATACGATACTGTCAACCGCTGTACGGTAAAACACAACAAAGGTTACCGGTTGAGTCCTGCCATCTATCGAAATTACGAGAAGTAACGAAAGCGAAGTGAAAAACAATATTACCGCTTTCCTTTTTTGTTTTTGAGTTAGTTCTTTTAAAAATATGTGCTTGACCCTAAGTAGTCGATAAAACAAGATTTTAATTTGAAAAAACGTGATTATATCTTAAATGTGTGTTAATCATTCCATTCCTAGAAGAAAAATACAGTCCGCAATTAATATCACCTCGAAACTCGAACATTTTGGTCCTTCAGAACCGCATTTTATGTAATTGTGAATACTATCGAAATTGCAATATCATCTCGTTATCGTACAACGCAAATCGCAATCGTTTTATTCCATCACGTTCCAACAGTGCATCATTCTGCATCACCATAGTCTCGAGGAATAAGAAGCGATTTGTAATTAAAAATTAACCAAAAACAGACAAAAAATGTGTTAAAAATCGGCAGTGCATCGAAAATCCCGAGACTCGAACCATCTACTTTATCCACGTAATATAACAAAACGTCAAATTCATAAAAATAACGCTTGGTGGCAAATTTACTAATTGTAAAAATATAAATTATCGCTCGTATCCAAACGCGGGTATGTAAAACAAAGACTAACAAAACAAAAAGCTTGGTTAAACGAAAAGCAAGCAAACTCGGATGAATTTTCGACTCGGTTGGAGATCATATCCGATATCTATGAAAAGTTTATCGATATAAATGCCCAAATTCTTGAATTAACGGATTACAATCCCGAACACGAAGAATATCACGATAGTTTCGAAGCCACATTCATTGAAGTGAAATCGGGGTTGCAATCAAAAATAGACGAGTTCAAAAAACCCAACACATCATCGCCAGAGATTATCAAAAAAGAGGTAGATACACTTACCGTTTATTAAACTACCGACATTTACCGGAAAATATGATGAATGGGTTTCATTTCGAGATATTTTCAAATCGCTGATAAATGAAGAAAGAAGTTTATCGGATATTCAGCGTTTCCACTATCTGGTGGGTAATTTGAGTGGCGATGCTCGTAAGCTCGTGGATAACATCGACTTATCAGAACAGGGTTACAAGCAGGCATGGAGTGCACTTGTTAATAGGTATGATAATGCTCGATTGATCATAGACAAACACGTAAACTCAATTTTAAATCTCAATACCATGAGATCTGAAACATCAGCGGAGCTGCATAAATTGATAGATAATTGTGTTAATCATTTGACAGCGCTCCAAACATTGAAACAATCTGTTGGTCATTGGGAAATCATTATTGTCAACATAATTTCAGCACGTTTAATCGGAGAAACGAAGACATTGTGGGAAATGTCTATTGAAATAACTGAAATTCCAACGTGGCAAAAAATGCTGAAGTTTTAAAATAATCGTGCTCGGGTATTGGACGCAATTGAATCAAAGCCATCCCAGTCCATAACAACGCCGAAATCAATAGCTACATCGTTACATAAGGAATCGAATAAGCCATTCGTTAAAAATTACTCCGGAGGATCCAGCCGAGTGTTCGCAACTACTACAACACCAACTAATGTATATTGTAGTCTGTGTGAGTCCAAATTACATTACGCGTCGCAGTGCTCGCAGTTGTGCAACCAGTTAAATTTATGCATCAATTGCCTACGTTCGGGCCATTCCGTAGACACGTGTCGGTCGCGAATGTGCAATGCTTGTCGACAAAGGCATCACACATTGCTTCTTGCATATTCTGCGAATTCAAATATTTCTAATCATAGATCTAATGTCTCGTTACCGGCAGAGTCGTCAGGTCGAACAACGTTAACTGCGCATTTGACTGAGGAAATTACAATCGGAGAAGTCTGTGTAGCCTCGGAAGGTGCAGCTCAACCGGAAGGTTACATTTGGTTGTCAACTGCGATAGTGAACATTCAGGATTCTTGGGGGAGAGTACATCGGTGCCGAGCTTTGTTAGACGCAGATGCGCAATTCAATTTTCACGCAAGAGATGGTTGACAAACTAAACCTATCGCCTCAGCCTAGCAAAACGAAGATTAAGGGTATCAGCGGAATAACGGCGGTCGTGCAATCAGCTGTGTCCACAACAATAGCCTCACGATTAACATCATATTCAAAATATATTCAATACATTACAGGCAAACTTCCACACAAAAGCAACAGTGTGAAGAATTGGTTAATTCCCTCGCATATAAAATTAGACGATCCTCAAATTAATATTCCGCAACAAATCGACGCGCTCCTTGGAGCTGAATGCTACTATGAATGTCAGCTTATGGGGCAGGTTCGTTTACACAAAGGATTACTAATACTTCAAAACACGGTCATTCGGTTTTATCATTGGAGGAAAAATGGAAGGTATATCGAATGATTCCATTGCGCTTAATTTACGATTGATTCAGCGGATACTGAGCTTCAAGAAGAATTGAAACAACTGTGGCGAAAGAAAAAGAATGTGAGAACATTTTTGTCAACACTTATTCCAGAAATGCATCCACTGGTCGCTACACCGTGGAGCTACCATTCAACGAAAATATTTCAAATTTGGGTGACTCAAAACAAGCAGCGATAAAAAGGTTCATGCACTTAGAACAACGACTCGAGCGTAACGAAGAATTAAGGAAACAGTACATCAAATTCATGGCTGAATATATTAGCTTGGGTCATATGGAACCAGTTTCGGATGATACCGCTGACCAATCGAACAATTTTTATTTACCGCACCACGCCATAATCAAATCACGCTAAACGACGTCTTGCTTACCGGTCCAACTATACAAAACGATTTATTTTCAATTGTGCTACGATTCCGCAAGCATAATGTCGTATTCACGGCGGATATCGGAAAAATGTACCGGCAAGTTTGGGTAAAAAAGGAATATCGAAGGTACTAACGAATATTATGGCGAAATGAACGAAAAAGCCCAATCCAAACATATGAATTATGAACCATAACGTATGGAACATCGGCGGCACCGCATTTAGCACAACGAACGTTGAAACAAATACATATTGACGAATCGGAGAACTATCAGCTACCAGCCTATATCTACTGAAGAAGAAGCTTACAGAATCGCACAACAACTGTCAGACATGTTAACAAAGGAAGGCATGAAACTAAGAAAGTTTTCATCAAACTCTACTGCATTGCTGCAGCAAATTTCAATCGATGATCGAGAACAACAATTGAGTTTAGACGAAACTCATACTAACCAAACAATAAAGGCCCTCGGTATAAAATGGAACCCCATCGAAGATGTATTCACGTTCAACGTTGATTATCTTGACCCAAATCGAACGGTAACAAAGCGAATTGTGTTATCAGAGGTAGCGAAGGTATTCGACCCGCTGGGATTTCTAGGCCCAGCAATCGTAACAGCAAAATTATTTCTACAACGGCTTTGGCAATTTCAAATTGCCGGCCGATTTCTGGAAGAATTTCCGACGTGAACTACCAGCAATTGAAACACTTAGGCTTCCGCGCTGCGTCAATACTGATGGTAAGCGTATAGAATTGCATGGTTTTGCTGATGCAAGCAAATCAGCGTATGGTGCTTGCATTTATATAAAATGCATCAATGATAACAATGAGATAACGGTTCAGTTAATATGCAGTAAAAGCCGAGTCGCTCCGCTAAAAACTGTTACCATACCACGTTTGGAATTATGCGCAGCACTGCTGCTATCACGACTCGTTAAAAAGACTATAGATGCCTTGAACTTTAGTATCGAAAAGGCAACGCTGTGGTCGGATTCAACAATAGTTCTAGCATGGCTTAAAACTCCTACTAACTTATTGAAAACGTTCGTCGCCAGCCGGGTGAATGAAATACAAGAGCTAATGTCGTCAATCGTATGGAGGCATATTGATGGAAAACTAAATCCAGCGGACATAATATCGACAGGAATTATGCCCAACGAAATCAACGCATTCAACACCTTGGAAAGTTGGTGGACTGGACCAGCTTTTTTATATGAACATTCTTGTCAAGCTCTCAACACGGATATCGGCATATTATCTATCGAATTGCCCGAATTAAGGCCAATTAGCCGAGTGTCATTGCATAGTCACGCGACTTCGGTTACCGATGATAGTTTACTTCAACGCTATTCCTCATATGTCACGTTACTGAGAGTTACTTCATATTGTCTTCGATTTTTAGACAATGCGCGAAAGTCGCATGAGCACCGAATATTTCAATCAACGTTGTCAGCTCAAGAAATGTTGCGCGGACGAACCTGCGTAATAAAATTAGTGCAACTTCAATCGTTCTCCGACGAACTTAAGAGTTTGCAAAAAAATGGCGAAGTAAGACCGAAAAGCCCACTTAAGCAATTGGCACCATTTCTTGATCCATCCGGAATCATTCGTGTTGAAGGAAGACTCCGTCAAAGCAACTTAACGTTCGATCGCAAGCACCAAATTCTCATTCCGGACAAACATCACGTCTCTACTATTATAATGCGCCAACATCACGAAAGGTATTTTCACTGTGGCCCGCAACTCTTGCTGTCGAAAGTGTGTGATACATTCTGGCCAATACATGGTAAAACCCAAGCAAAGGGTATTGTTAATCAATGCGTCAGATGTTTTAAACTAAAACCCAAACCAATGACACAACTCATGGCCGATTTACCCGCAGACCGTGTGACACCCAATCGTGCATTTAACATCGTCGGCGTTGATTACTGCGGACCATTTATGATGCGCAACCAAAGCCCTTGTAGCTCAGCGCAATATAAATCGTATATTGCTGTTTTTGTTTGCTTTTGCACAAAGGCGCTTCATCTGGAGGTGGTTACTGACCATACCAGCAAATACTTTCTGGCCGCCTTAAGAAGATTCATAGCCAGACGTGGAAAGCCGGCTACCATATACAGTGACAACGGCACCAATTTTGTGGGAGCAAACAACATACTCCAAGAGTTCAACACCTTCATCAATGCTAATACCAACGAGATTCTAAGATCTTGGGCTACCGAAGGAATTGTCTGGAAATTCATACCTCCCGCCTCACCTCATCACGACGGTTTATGGGAAGCTGGAGTTAAATCCATAAAATTCCATATGAAACGGGTAGTAGCTGAACTATTGTTAAACTTCGAAGAACTAACAACGCTTATCATCGAAATTGAAGGTTGTCTCAATTCACGACCGTTAACTCAACCCTCCGACGATCCTAACGATCTTACACCGCTTACTCCCAGTCATTTTCTTACTGGAACGAATTACATCTATCTAAACGAACCTGTTATAACCAGTACCACGATCGGGAGATTGCCAAAATGAAGCAAAATTCAAGCCATGGTTCAGTCTTTTTGGAAGAGATGGTCGAAGGAATATCTGAACACGTTACAACAGCGCTCAAAATGTATTTCGTCTAAACTAGATATTCGTATTGGACAACTAGTATTCGTATGTGATGAATGTTTACCACCTTCATCTTGGCTATTAGGACGAATCGTTGAAGTCCATCCAGGATGCGATGACCGAACAAGAGTCGTATCCGTCAAAATCAAATCTGGTATAATACGACGAGCCATTACAAAACTATGTTTCCTACCACTCGATGCTTCCCAGGAAGAATCTGGCCTTATCAGCAACTGCCTAATGTTGAAAAATATAATGTTTCAACGCGCGGCGGAATGTCAACCGCTGTACGGTAAAACACAATAAAGGTTACCGGTTGAGTCCTGCCATCTATCGAAGTTACGAGAAGTAACGAAAGCGAAGTGAAAAACAATATTACCGCTTTCCTTTTTTGTTTTCGAGTTAGTTCTTTTAAAAATATGTGCTTGACCCTAAATAGTCGATAAAACAAGATTTTAATTTGAAAACATTTATTTGAAAAATTCTGTAGCTCTTTAGACTCAATCGATTTTCTTAAGATTGCTTTTGTGGATGTGGTATGACCCCAGGTATCCAAAAATCAAGATCCCATATTGGTTACAAGGGGTTCGCCCATACGATACAGTGAAAAAACTGAAAAATGCAATTTGACCAACTGATTTTGGCTGCTTGAAGAGCGTTTCGCTAAATAAATTAGACAATCTTTGCGAACGAGAAATACGAATAACAACAATATTAAAAATATTAATAAACATTAAAAAACAACAACAAAAAAATGAACAATATTCATAATTTTTCTGCTGCCTAATAAATATTTCAGCAGAAAAAGTTCTCTGGTGGTGATTAGAAAAACTCATTTTTTCTGCTGGAAATTTTCTGCTATTTTATACAGCATATTTTCTCTGCTCCAAGAGAATATGGAAACAAGATAGACACTGTTAACAAAGGAAAGATATCGCGATACCAGGACTATATCTATATTATATTGTGTTATATAATGACTGCGTGGATGCTGATCAGTGAATTTCAACTGATCGATGCAAATTGGGGAAAGTATTTGAAACCACTAGATGCATTTCAAGATTTTTTAAATTATTTACAATCTAGCTTCATAAAAAAACAAAAAGTTAAGTCTACAGAAATTAAGCTTCTTGTGACTGCAGAAAATTATGCATTTATAAGCAAAATGCAGCCCTACAGGCTTCATTGAAATACCTGCGGCTCATGGAAATGAACCATACCAATTCGATGGTATCACAACCAAAGTGGAACAATTATTAAAATGGAAAAAACTTTGAAGACTAACATAATTTTTGAACTTTGTACAGTTGCTGAATATAAATCAAAACACATCTACCAAACTAGGATTATCACGCAGTCATTCCTTCAAAGGAAGCACATTTACGAGATTATGTAAAATTTAAATTGTAACAGTCAAATTTTAATTTTGTAATAAAATATTTTTAGATTGTCATACTTAATAGTATTTTGTAAGAAAACGAAACAAGATGTTGTGCTGATTTTTAGTATGTCTAATCTAATACAACTAAATGAGGAAAAAGATAAAAAACAAAACATTTCGGCATCATTTTTATAATTATTTTATAATCACAATTCATTTATCTTTAAAATGAGGCCAACTTTATAACTTTCGGATAATTAGTTTATTTGGTGTAGCAATATATACAACACCACATTCATGATTTTTTTTAAATGTTTGTGACACCCTGTATCTTAAAAAAGAGCAACAACAAATCATATTTCACAAAATTTTATTTTTACTCAGTGCCGCATTCAAAACATAAAAATCATAAAACTAAAACATGACTTCCGATCCCATATGAAGAATTTGTGATTCACGTATTGTTCTCCAAATATATATATGTATATGTATATATATATATATATATATATATATATATATATATATATATATATATATAATATATATACAATATATATATATATATATATACAATATATATAATATATATTTCGTCTAAATTTTAGTTATGTACATTTAAATAATAACTTTCTTGTATATTTATCTTCTTCAATTTAAAGGCAATTATTAATGTTACTGTTGGTGATTTTGTTTAATAAGTAAAAATATATATTCTTCTTAAAAAATTGAAAAAAAAAAAAAAAAAAATATAAAACAAAAAAAAATAAAAAAAAAAAAAAGAAAATGTTTTTTTTTGCTTCCGTTTCTTTCTAAAAAAACATGTAAACAAAAAACAAAATTATTAAATATACTTATTATATTTTCTTTTTTTTAGCAGGTAATTCTTCTAATTTTCCCTTCAGAATTAAAAATTCACAAATTTTGATTTTAATCCGCGTTAATTGTACACTTTATATAAGAGATAGGGGCCATTGAAGTTAATTGATTTTAATCAATCAACCTGAACCAAAATTGATTTTGCTAGAGAGCTAAAATTAGTGATAAGATTGTGTCTTTTATGTAAACAAGTTTAGTAAAAGCTATAAATAAAAAATGTAAATATAAAAAATAGTTATTCTAACTTTAATGTGTTCAAAAATAATATCCGAAATATTTGCGGATTTTTTTCAAATTCTAAAAGTAAAATTAAAGAGACTTAAAAAAAAAAAATATAAATAAAATATATTTAAAGGAATGTCCATTCAAATAGGACTTTAGCCAAATGTAATTAATACCGTTTCATTTACATTGTCGGTATTGAGTTTTTCGTGTTTCTTTAATTTTTTAAATAAAACTAAACAAAAAGGCAAATCATAAGAAAGAATATAGTGAATCCTAATTTTAATTTATTAGTTTTGGCTGCATTTCTTTTTTTTTTATTTAATTTTTGTTTCAAAGATAGATTTCTGTTTGCAATACCTCCCGAATCCGCGGGCGATCGGTCTTTTTTGCGTTTCTTTTTTTTAGAACCGTAACCATAGTTGTCGCGTGCGCTCCACCCCGGGTATAATTCCATATGCGCTTGCCGTTCTTGTCGTGCTTTTTCGTAGTATTTACTCTGTTCTTCACGGCTGAGTGAATGCCACTATAAAATTTTTAGTAGTTTTATGTATTTTTAAGTTTATATTTTTTTTCTTTCAAACACAAAATTTATTAATTTCTTTTTTATTTTAAATTATTTAAAGGAGTAGGTGGAATCACATAAAATGGGCGATTATAGAAATATATAGATAGAAAGCAGTCCTCAAATATTGTGATATTTTTTTTTCGTTTCGAATAAGGACACAAAATTTAAAATACATCAATAACAAAAATTAATGATTCTGCCTTTTATTGGTACTCATACTATTATTCGGAATTTGTTCGGCCATTTTATGTGCATAATCAGAAACCAAACTGCATAAAAAGAAAAAAATAAATTTTGTATCCTCAAATCTTTTTGTCTCTAAAACTGTATGAAAAGTATGAAAATATATTAAACAACATAATAATATTTAAAAAAAAAAAAAATAAAAATAAACCAAAATATAAATTTTTATTTTAATTTCGCACATTATATATATATATATATATATATATATATATATATATATATATATATATATATATATATATATATATATATATATACACCGGGTGGCCGATTTTATATGAATTTGGAAAATATCTCTAAAAGTATACACACGAAAAATTGTTTAGATCAATTTTGATTTAAGCAAAGGGGCCCTAAAATGGGGCTTCCTTTGTTTAAAACAAAATTGATATAAACAGTATTTTCTTTTAATTGGGAAGCCTACGTTTTCAGATATTTTCCAAATTCATATTAACTAGACCACTTGATGAAAAATACGTCAAATCACAAATTTTTTGAAAGTCATGTTTTAATTTTATGATTTTTATGTTTTAAATGTGTAATACTAATTAAAAATAAAATTTTGTAGAACATGTTTTTTTTTTGTTATTGTTTTTTAAGACACAGTGTGTCAAATATTTAAAAATTGCATACATACATGTATGGTTTTATATTTTATTGCTATAGAAAAAATAATAATTTTCCGAAAATTATAAAATTAGGCTCATTTTAAAAATAAAGAATGGGGATTATAAAATAATTATAAAAATGGTACCATCTGTCATTTTTTTTCCTTTTTTCTTAATGACCGCCGAAATGTTCTTTTTTGAATTTTGTCCGATGTTCATATTTTTTTTTACTTTTTTTTTCCTCAGTTAGTTCTATTAGACAATAATAAATCAGAACAACATCTTGTTGCGTTTTCTTTCAAAATACGTGTTTTCAAGTTTCTGAAAACTTTTTGTTTATGGCAATCCTTATTGTTGTGTATGAGCACAACTTACATAAACGAGCTCAACTCAATAATTTATAAATACGAGTGTTGGGATCAACTTCAAATAGATCAAAGTTAACTCAGCTCGTTATATGGAATAGAAATGTAATCTGAATAAAGCATTGTAGATTCGGAATTTGTTTTGATTAAATACAATATTTGGCGACGAGAGAAATAAAATAATAAAACATAAAAAATGATGCAAAATCAGCAGATTTGTTTGCAAACGGTTATGAAGCAAATGAAACAACGGCCAGCTGAACAAATACAGTGCGTAGCATCGTTTCATACTTTTGATAGAACGAGGGAAGCATTTGAAGAGTATGTTGCGCAGATGGGGCAACATTTCATCGCAAATGAGATGAAAGATGACGTTAAGCGGAAATCGTGTTTTTTATCATGGATAGGGTCCGAGACTTACCACTTATTGATGAAACTGTACGGGGAAACGAGACTGGATAATGAAAATCTTAACAATATTATTGCAAAATTAACTGAGTTCTACAGTAGTACAGTACATGTATTAGCTGGTCGTTTCAAATTCATGAACATGAAAATGCAGCCAATTGACACATATGCTACATGGGTTGCGGATTTGAGAGAAGCGGCCAAATCATACGCGTTCAGTTCAAGTGCGCGAGTTGCAGTGGTTCGTACACCGACTATGCAATACGGTGATATGATTACCCTACACACGAAACATGAGCCGGTGCGGACAGCTGGTCTGCAGAAAGGAAACCCTACGTTAGACGAGGTTTTGTTGTTGGCGAACGCATACAGAGTCCAGAAATAAATGCGTTTAATTCTCAAACGAAGAACAAATCACGGAGCCAGTCGAAATCCGAATCGAATCGGTCGTATAGTCGAGATCGTTCATGCCGGGATGTGGAGTCAACCATCAGCGAAACGAGTGTAGATTTCTGAAGGTGGAATGTCGAAAATGCCATAAATACGGTCACATAGCATCCGTATGTATGACAGGGCGAGGACGAGGCAGTTCCGGAGAAAGAAGTAGAGCACGAGGTATGCAATCAAATGGAGATATTTATTCGTTAGATGCCGAGGAGGGTAATGTGAGTGCATCATCGTTGGAGTTTGTTTTAATTCAGTCGAGTGATAATGCAGGGTTTACTAACGGTTCAATTGACTCTTTGGATGGTTTTCGAGAACAGATGTCTTGTTTGGAACAAGAGGCAGTGCTCGAACTTCATCAAATCGGGAAGAAAATGTTTATTCCAATTGAAATTAATGGAATAGTTTTACAATTTTTAGTGGATACGGGTGCATCAGAAAGGACGGTTATAACCAGCTACATAAACCAGAGCTCACGCCAGTCAATACAGTCGTGAAAGCGTACGGAAATGTTGACATTCCAGTTTGTGGTATTTTAGACGTCGTGGCAAAATACCAAAATCTTAGGTTAAATTTTAAAATATTGGTTACCGATGCAAATGGAGTAAACATTTTCGGAATGGATTGGTTCAACCGGTTTGGATTCAAAATTTTCAAAGAAACTTGGCAGTTGGAAGAGGGTTTTGTTGGTGCGGTTGAGCAGACAAACCTTGGCTCGTTGTTCGGTGTTCAAAGCCCACTTAATCATGAAACCCAACTCGGTGCCTAAGTTTTTCAAGTCGCGACCGATTCCATTCGAGCAGATGGCAGTGGTAAAGAAAGAGATAGACAGATTGGAGGCTTTGGACTGACAACCTCCTCGCCTGTTAAATTCAGTCAATGGGCTGCTCCCATTGTTGTAATAAAAAAGGGCCAACAATCATGTTCGCATATGTGGAGATTTCAAGGTTACGGTAAACCCACAATTATTTATCGAACAGTACCCGATACCCCGGGTGGAAGTATTGTTTCACCGTCTTCAAAGAGGGAAACAGTTTTCCAAAATAGATTTAAGCGATGCTTACCTGCAGATTGAGTTAGATGACGAGTCCAAACAGCTGATTGTCATTACGACACCTTTTGGTCTATATCAGTATCAATGGTTGCCATTCGGAGTTGCCAGTGCACCAGCCATTTTCCAAAAATTCATCGAGCAACTTACATGCGGTATGTCACATGTAGCTAGCTATTTAGATGATATATTAATTACGGGAGCAACAGAAGACGAGCACATACAGAACTTAGAGGAAATTCTTCGACGAATGAGGGGGGCAAATTTGCGGGTCAATCGGGAAAAATGTAAATTTTTTCAGACCGAGGTTAAATATGTGGGTCATATAATAGATGCTGCGGGAATTCGGCCTACCACAAAAGGTCTTTAGGCAATCGAGTAGATGCCTTTCCCAAAGGATTTAAAGGAACTGCAAGCATTCATTGGTAATGTAAATTATTATAATAGATTTATTCCGAATTTTTCACAGTTGGCAGCACCTATAAATGCCCTCCGAAAAAAGGACGTTCCATACCGATGGTTGAAAGAACAAGAGGATTCGTTTCAACAAATTAAGCAACACATCGTCGAGGCAACCAAGTTAGTGCATTATCGCAGAGAATACACTGTGGTGTTGGCGACGGACGCGTCACAGTACGGTATTGGGGCCGTGCTATCACATTTGTACCCCGATGGTTCCGTGCAGCCTATAGCTTTCGCGTCTAAAACCCTGGATAAACACCAGATGCGTTATAGTCAGGTAGAGAAGGAGGCATATCAGTAATATTTGGATGCCGGAAATTTCATCAGTACTCGTATGGACGCCAGTTTGAATTAGTGACCGATAATACCGGATTAATGTCAATTTTCCGTCCAAATAATCAATTACCATCAATGACAGCAAATCGGTTGCAACGATGGGCTCTTTTTCTAATGGGTTATACATACACAATGCGTTTCCGTCCGACGGCTAAGCACGCAAATGCTGAAGCATGTTCCAGATTACCCATGGGTCCGGATAATCAATTCGACAGAGACGAAGATATGCTCGAGATTAACTAAATATATACCGAAGAGCTTGATCAGTTCCGGATCGATTCTGGGAGAGTAGCAACATGTACGGCTCGAGACCTAGTATTGTCGAAAATTAGAACTTTCGTAAAAGAAGGTTGGCCGGATACCATCAAAGACGAGCAGTTGCGGGCATATGGCGTAAGACAAAAGTTTATTTCCAATTTTAATAATGTTTTACTATTGCAGACAGACTACACTCGAGTAATTGTACCAGCCAGTTTACGAAAGTCTGTGCTGAAAATGTTACATGAAGGGCATTGGGGTGTGGTGCGAACCAAGCAGATGGCTCGCCGTTACTGTTGGTGGCCACAGATAGATCAAGATATCGAAGCGATGATCAAATGTTGCTCCAGTTGTCAAGAGATGTCGTCGGCGGCACCTAGAGAATTCAAAAGTTGGCCAAAAGCAGTTAAACCGTGGGAAAGAATACATTTAGATTTTGCGGGGCCGTTTCTGAGCAGCATGTGGATGATGTGTGTCGATGCCTTCTCTAAAAGATGAAGGACATTACTGCCCAATCGACCGTCCGGGCTCTGCAAGCGATTTTTGCAATTGAGGGTTTGCCGAATACGGTCGTAAGTGATAACGGTACGGCGTTTACTTCGGATACGTTCTTTGAATTTTGCCACCAGAACGGAATCAAACATTTGACAACAGCGCGATTTCATCCAGCATCAAAAGGAGAAACGGAGAGGTTCGTGTGAACTTTTAAAAGCGCGATGACAAAGAAGATATACGAAGGTGTTCGGTTTTCGCCTGATCCTTCCTGTGGTAAATCGCCAGCTGAGAAAATCCACCCAAAACAGCATTATCGTTGATTTGCCCACGTCAATCAACGGCTAAGTCGTAGGACGTGCCGAAATTCCAAGTAAATCAGGCGGTATTTGCGAGAGGTTTTTCAGTACGAGGGCCAAAGTGGTTCAGACAAACTATAAGTCGCAAATTAGGAACTAAGATGTACATTGTGTCAACGGATAAAGGCGATATGAGGCGACATCAAAATCAAATACGTCCCCGTATCGAAGAAAATGAGGATACCTATTCATTCGCATAGCGATTACTTGAGAGAATGAACACCACAGATAAACCAGATAATTATCGTTCTACGCTTGCTCGTTCAACAAATAAACAACCAAGTTGGAGCCAATCTATGCCAGGGGAAGATCAAACATTGCCAAGACAATCTAATCGAACTCGCATAACAGTAGTTCGATTTACACCGGGGACATAAGGTCAAAAATAAGCCCGGGAGAGTGTTGTGTATGAGCACAGCTGCAAGAACTTACATAAACGAGCTCAACTCAATAATATATAAATACGAGTGTTGATCTAGTTAACGCAGCTCGTTATATGGAATAGAAAAGTAATCTGAATAAAGTATTGTAGATTCGGAATTTGTTTTGATTAAATACAATACTAATGCTGTGTGCCTGACACCGATTTTTTTGACTAAATTGTTGACTTTTCTAAATTGTCGACTAGTTCGTACCAGTCGTTCATAGATGGCATAAGGGTCAATAAGACAGGCTGTGCCTGACTTTTCATTATTATAAATTACGACTTTTGGAACGTCAACCGAATGTTATTACTGTTTGACTGAAATAACTAGAAATACTGCTTGAATGTTCGTTCCTTTTCATTTTGGCTCGCGCGCAAGTTGATTTACCAAGTTAATTTTTTTTTTTTTTTTTGGAATTTTTCAATATTTCGTACACAAAATTATTTACAAAATATTAAATTAGTTTATTGGCGCTATAAGAAAATCTAAAGACTTGCGAAGTCGTTGATGAGTTCGATAAAATCGGACAGAATACTTTAGCGTTGGTAAATTAAAGATGATCTCTTTTTTGACCCAAAAGTTTCTCCAATCCGTGTTGCCTACAGACGATCTGATACCATATATTTCCTAACAGAAAGTTGAAATTAAAATCTTATGTACAAAAATATATAAACTTTAATTAAATATGACAACAATTTTAATTTTCTTGAATAATTTTAATAATTTTTGAAAAATCTCGGAATGAACGAAACCTTCTCTAATTTAAGTGAAACTATTTCTAAAATGAATGAAAATTATTCTGAATTGAATAAACTTTTTTACCAAAAGAAGGAAACTAATTTCGAGTGGAATGAAACTTTTTCCAAATTAAATGAAACCAAATTAAATAAATTTAAAAGCAAACATTGTATCACTAAAACTTATAAATTATAACAGTAGATAAATAAAAAAACGTACTGGTTATCTTGTTACAGCAAGGAGTGTCATCTTCGTGTCTAAGATGAAATTGGCTCAATCTGATGCTGTGCCTGTTTCAATTCTGTATTTGATTACACCTTCTAGATTCGGATTATCTTAGTTCTTAATAAGTTTCTTGCATGTCCTTCGACATTTGTGAAGGCCGTGTCCTATCGGATGGACATTTGCAGATTAAAACCACCCTTTTCCAATTAAAGGTTAAATAATTAAAATGATTTTAAATTGGGAAAACATTAATTGAACCTGCTGAACTGAACATAAACTGAGAGAATCGGATTTGTCCCTTAAAACTGACGTTTAGTTGCTACCTGAACCGTATTTTAATTTTCTTTAGTATCCAAAAATGAATCGATTAAAAATTAAATATTTTGATTCAAAATATAGTTAAAAACAAAATAATAAACCAAAATACACTCGAACCAAAACTAACTTTAAAGTAACGTCACTCATACACAGCTCGGGTATGGTTCGTCATAAAATCCTTTATGAGCTCCAGACTGAATTGAATAAGCAGAATTTGTAGGTGCTTCACGTGACATTCAATATTATGTTATGGTAAATATTTATCGATTTATTTTGTCATAAAATTATCCAGGTAAAGGATTTTACCTAAGCAGCACAAGCCCGTTTAAATATTTCTTCCTCCACAGACTATTCAAATCTCATCTCAGTTTTAATAAATTCCTAATGAATGAGTGTTTTATTTAACAAATAATAAAACAAACTTTAGTGATTTATGTACTTACTGGTTTTAAACTTATTTAATTAGGTTTCATTTCTTTCGGGAAAGGTTTCAATTAATTCAAAATCGTTTATTTCAATTCGGAACAAGTTTCATTTATTTGAGGAATAGTTTCGCTGATAGATTAACCGTCGTAAGGTTTCTTGATTCAGAACGCAATCACAGAGAGCTCAATGGAATATTATTTGCATAAATCTGGTAAGTCCCTTCATCCTAAAATTGTTCATTTGCTGGCCGTTTTACTAATCGTTATACCATTTCAAGCCACGATCACGGCACTGACAGTAAGACAATATTAATCAAATCAATATTTTAAAATAAAAATTGAATAAAAACCTTCAAATTCAAATACATATATACAAAAAAAAACTCGTATCGTACGTATAACTATTAATCGGTACCAACTTGTGGCACTAATTAAATTCGTTGATAATGAAAAGTACTTAATCCAAGCACTCTCTCAATAAAAATGACAACTAAATTGAAAAGCAACCTCGCGAGGAGACCTTTCGTTAGCCGTCTGGTGGTTAATAGCATAATGTAGCATAATTTAGTACAGTCAGAAATTTAGTCGAAAAAATCGGTCTCAGGCACACAGCATTATAAAGTAATAATTTAAACAAAAAAAGAAACATTGGATACACCGATTAGTAAATAAAAATAAAATGTTGGTGTGGGTCATGCATTTTGTTAGGTTTAACCCCTCTGATTTCCTGAAGTAACGATCTCAAGCAATCAGTACTATACTATTTGAATGATGATTATGCCAATCGTAGAATGCCTGAAAAGAACGATTGCTTAACTAAAGAAGAAAAACGTCTGATGATGTCCATGTGCACATTAAAGAAGTGCTACGAGGACCACAAGACGAAATATCAAGATGATGATTCAAAAACAATTGGATTTTTAAAATTTTCTCTGCTCCATCCTGGCGGAAAATGTTACTTATGGAAAGATATCGCGATACCACGACTATATTCCATCTATATTATGTGCCGATAAAACATCAACATGTTACGTTATGTAATGCGAGACCTGCCCAGGATTGGATAATATTCGAGATTATTTGGAAAATGCATCTGGAAAATTCAGCTGCATAAAAAAACAAAAAGTTAATTCTGAAGCCTACAAGAGGTGCTTGTTTCTTGTGACCGTTCAGGAAATTATACATTTACTTATAACTCAAAATGCAGAAAAAGATCATTGGACAGCGACTATTCATCCGTTTGTAATTTACAAAAAAGAAAAAAATTGCAGCCCTACAGCTTCATTATAATACATATCAGATTTACTCATTCATCGAAAAATTGGTGAAGTTTTTGAAAACTAGAACTCTTGATTTATCTAAAATTTATTATATTACTGATGGTGCATTTTTTTTATGAATATTTCTAGGCACAAAGAGGATTTCGGGGTCGATTATGGGTGGCATTTTCACGCAACAGCTAATAAAAAGTGACGGTGCGATGGAGTAGGAGGTACTACCAAGAGAATGGCGTCAAGAGCTAGTCTCACAAACGAATTCGATGGCATCATTTTGTTATGTAAATCCAAAGCATCCAGTAAACTACTGGTAGACATTTTAAGAAATACTCAAATAGTGAAGATTATGTAAAATTTAACTTGTAACAGTCAATAATTTCAAATGTTTGTTTTTATTTTGTAAGAAAACGAAACAAGATGTTGTGTTGATTTTTTGGTCCATATGTCTAATAGCACAAAATGAGGCAAAATACAAAAAAAGAATTTCGGCGACCGTTTTGAAAAGTACTAAATTAAAAATGATACCATTTTTATCATTATTTTATAATCCTTGTTCATGCATCTTTAAAATGAGCCCAATTTTATAATTTTCGGGTAATTAGTTTTTTTCGCTATAACAATAAATACAATATCACGTTCATCAAATTTTTAAATGTTTAAAAAACCCAGCATCTCAAAAAACAACAAACAAAAATCATGTTTGACCAAATTTTATTTTTAATCCGTGTGCTACAATCAAAACATAAAAATCATAAAATTATAACATGACTTTCGGTCCCATAATAAAGAATTTGTGATTTCCTATGATATATTTTTCTCTCTCTCTCTATATATTATATATATATATATATATATATATATATATATATATATTTCATGTAATATGTTTTTCTTAATTTTATTATGACGAATTTTATAAATAAAACAAAAGGTTGTCTTACCCGCCTTCCTAATATTTGATTTATTGCCGCTGATTCTTTTAGTGTACACTCTGCGACCACTTTCGCTCTCATCTCTTTCATATACAACATAAACGCATTTAATGGTTTCTTGATATGAGGTTTCTTTTTCTCATTTAACTCTTTACTTTCTGCTTGTATGACACCGGGTGAAACTTTTTGGTCGAGCGAAGATCTGAAATTAAATTAAATAAATATATTTTATTAATCGGCTAATAATTCTTTTATTTTTTTACTGAGGACTATTAAACGACAGCAAAGAAACGCCTGCTGTTATTTTGCACAAACGATCGAAAAGCGCATTTATATCTTGTTTTCTAAAAATGAAGTGATATAAATCGTTTGATTTTCGAATTTTATTTAGCTGTGTGTCAATCGTCACTTTTAAACAAGATAGTGCTTCAAATTATTCTACAACTCCGGCGATCGCAATACAAAAGCGATCAATGTTCAAATTAGTAAACTTATATTCTGTGTCAGCACCAGCACTCACTAAAGTGGTTTAAGCTTGATAGTCGGGAACTACCACAAATTAATACACACTAGAGACCTGTACGGGCCAAAATATTTCATTTGTACCCTACCCGACCCGAAGTACAAATGGCCCGACCCGACCCGAGCCCGATGTGTCATTTCACATTTTTACCCGAGCCCGATTGATTATTTAACATTATTACCCGAACCCGGCCCGACCCGAACTGAATTTTATTTCCATTTCCTACACGTCTGAAAGAAAATTTTAAAAATAAAATTCTTTTTCGTTGGATAAATATTTGAATTTTCCTTCGTGGTTTTTAATCTTGCCTTTCGGATGTTAATTACAAATAAAATAATTTGTGTCAAGTTTTGGATTTAATTCGTTTGATGTGTGAATGAATTTATTTCCTAAATATCATATTCGATTTACGTAAATCAAATTAAAATTTTTAGGAATTGGCCCGAACCCGACCCGAATACATTTCTTGATACCCGACCAGACCCGAACTCGAATATCGGATCGGGCCTAGGCCCGATGGGTAAGCCCCAGCCCGTGCAGGTCTCTAATACACACAAACACACACACACACATCCACAAACACATACATTGAATTTGTTTCTTTACTGTCTCGTAGTTGTAATGTAATAGTATATATATATATAATGTGCAAACCTCTGTTGTGATAAATGAAATGGATATCCTAACATAATCGAATTTGGCTTATTATTATGACATTTATATGACGAATAAATATTGAAAGGGTTTACGAAATTATTCACACCACATTTATTATTTTCGGTTATCACATTATTACTATTATTGATAACATTGTTATCATCGAAATTACTATTATTACATATAATACTATCAATATCACTAATATCCTCAATGTTAGTATGACTTATTTTAATATAATTATTATTGCTGATCGGATCTATGAGCAACGTATTAATATTAACATTATTATTATTATCCTTACTATTATTTGTATTGCCATGTGTATTATGATTACTGTCACGACTAAGATTATCATCACTATTATTACAATCGTCAGGACATCGATTGAATAATTTTTTATCCTGAAATGCGGCCGCGTATTTAAAATAATATTCAGACATTAAATTCTGTTCGAGTAATTGATTAATTAATGATATTAAATTATTTGTTGCAATTTTATTTGTTAATATATTTGAATGTATTAAATTTCGTAAATGTTCTTGCGATGTTGTACAATTACTATTATTTAGTATTGAATTTTTTATTTTATTACTATTAGAATTATTACCAGTACTTTGATTATAATCAAGTGATGTATTATAATAACATAAATTAGATAAACCGCCTGCAGAATTTATAGCAGATGATTGTAAATATTGATTTGTTAATTTTAAATAACGTTCCAAATGTAATTTGGCCGCATCCAGAGATTGTTTTTGATCTAAAAAATTTAAAATCGGTGAAGATAGTAATACTGTAGTTGAAGTTGTTTGATTTGTTGATTGAATATTATTAATATTAACATTACTATTGATACTAGTACTGTTGTTGTTGTTATTATTATTATTATTATTATTATTTTCAATCAGACTTTTTGATTCAATTTGTGGCCATGTGGTACCAGGTAAATTTTGTAAATTTTCAATCGAGAGCCCTGACGAATTTGATACAAATGGTAATTGAAATTTGTCCAATTGATCGAAGTTTCGATTGTCTGAGTCTAAATGTGCGAAATCAATTGACTCGTCCAATTTAATATTCACTGGGAAGACATTGATATAATCAGAGTTTGTAGATATATTTACATCATACACATCATTAGCCGGAGATAATTGTAACGGTGATGTAGTTGACAATAGAGGCAATGACGAAGATGATGAATTAATTGTATTAGATGAGGATGATGGTGGCACTATCGCTATTGGCCTTTTTTTTATCGATAAATTTAATGGCTCATTAGAACTATCCATTTTATTTGCGTCTATAACACTTTCACTTTTATATTTTTATTTTCTCCACAAAACAATACATAAATCATGTACAAAATGTTCCTTTATTTTATCACATATGATATTTAAAAAAAAAAATACACAAAAAAAATTGAGGATATCGGCGGGAATTTTTATTATCCTAACAATGTAGTGTTTTTTAATCAATTACTACTCTGTTTTGAAATTATGCAAATTAGACAATACATATTTTAGTAACAATGAAAAAAAGAATTTACTCATGATTGTATTTTTTTTTTTTCTAATTGTATTGTACAATTAATGTCTCTGTATATTATGAGAATAAAATATACAAATACATGTTTAAAAAAAAATACAATCATGAGTGGATTCCTTTTCTTATTGTTACTAAAATATGTATTCAAAAAACTTGTATATATATATATATATATATATATATATATATATATACATGTATAAATATAACATATTCGGGATCAATATATTTTTTAGTGATTCCTCAAACAAGTGTTTTTTATCCTACTCTGGCGTTTCCAGTTAATACTATAAAGTTTCATATAAACAGTCTTCGCGACTCGAAAAATGGTATAAATTTAATCTTTTTGTTTAGTTTGAAGTTTTCCAATATTTTTATTATGTCCTGTTTACTTTTATTTTATCGTTTTTATATCATTACTAGACAATCTTTTATTTTATTTTCACTAAAACAATTAAGACGGTTTAACAAAACGCACTTTATATAAAAAAAAATATTTAATTATTATTCAGACTTATTTTTAGGGTGGTTAATAAATACGTCCATGTTATTTTTATTAGTGTTTTGGCAGCCTAAATGTTGTGTAGTTTTTTTTTTTATTAATGTTACATTCAAAAAAAAAAATTATCGCGCCATCCCGTATTAGTGTACAAATAAATTTATAAAGAAACATTTACAATTCGATTGAATTATTTCTTAAAAATAGAGGGGGTTAAAATTATATGCGTTTTATTAACAGATGTCGGGTCATACGAATTTTTTTAATTTTTTATTTATTATTTTATACATACGAGTACATACATACATAGTATTTTACAATTCAAAAATTATTTTTTAGGCACCAAATTCAATAATTTTCAAACCAAATCGAATATATTTTAAATCAAAATCAACATTTTTCATAACAAATTAAATAATTTTAACCAAAGTTTTGAAAATCTGTTAAAAATGACAAAAACTTTGGTTGGTCCAAAACCAAACAGCTGGTTATATAAATGTTTTCTAATTTTTTATATAGGTATGTTGGTTATTGAGTTGGGCATTGAGTTTGGGGTTGGGTTGAAGGTTATTTCTCAATTTGCGGGTAAATTGAAGTTGAGTTGGAGTTGAGTGAGAGTTGAGTTGGAATTGAGTACGGGTTTTATTAGGATATAGTGAGCAGTTGACTAATTTTTTATATATGCTGATTTGAGGATTGGGTTTGGTATAGAATTTGCTGTTTAGTTGGGTTCTGTTTGCGGGTTATTAGGGTTGAGCTGGGGTTGAGTTGGGGCTAAATTAGGGTTTAGTGAGCAACAATCTACTTATATATATATATATATATATATATATATATATATATATATAATATATATATATATATAGAGGTGATTATTTTATATTTCACTAAATTTTTCACAATTTCAAAAATTCATGTCTTAGATTTCCATTTTTTTATTGTTAATCTGACCAAATAAGAAGACACACGTGTGTTTTTATTTTTTATTTTGGCAATTGATATTCTTGTTATTCGATTTGTCAGTTTTCGCATGTTTTGAACTTTTTATATTGTGCCTATGTATAAGATGGTATATTTTGCGTTACATAAAATATTATTTTATAGATATTACTACGTCGGAAAGATTAATGCTCATGCTAAATTAATCTGCAATTAAATTTGAAAAAGTACCGTTATTTTATGTGTTATAGCGAGCTAGATCTGTGCTTTGATTTTGACCGCTAGATGGCGTAGCCACCAAAACCTTAATTAATGTTGATATACCATTTCAAAGCTGAAAGTTCAACCTTTCAAACAAGGTATAAATCACGTATGCGCTAGGCCTAATTTAGCTGTTATAGGACTTCAAAGTTGAAAAATGATAATTTTTTCAGTTTTTTTCACAGGAAAGTGGCTTAAACTAAAAAAAGAGAGAAATTAATATTGTTTCCAGTATTGATTTTGAAATGCAATTAAGCAAAGCTTCAAATGAGTCTAAAAGTAAACAATTATGTAGCACAAATTGGTCACTAGAGGGTTCCAAATTTAAAAAATGAAAAACATCTTGTTTGTAGAAATTCTAGCTTGGGCGCTAAGCATCTACCTGTGGAAATATTAAGTTAAGTATTGGTATTCTTGAAGTCGGTTCAAGTGACACGACTGTTACTACAAAAATGTCGGCTACATTACAAATAAAATCGTTTTAGATCAAAAAAGTATTAATTTAAACAACAACTTATCTAAATAATATCAAAATTACCCAATTAAAAACATTTAAAAAAAATTGTAGGACTAAAATTTCGCTCTTCCATTTTGTTGTAGTCGCCTGTCACTTACTAAATTCTAGTGACATTTGTCGTATAAAGTGACTTTAGACGTAATAAACAACTAAGAGAATAGGAAAATTAATATGACGTGAGTAGGAGTCATGAAAGTGACGTCATACGACTATGGGAATTGGGGAGTAAAACTAAAGATAATAAATAGGGGTAATACAACTAAAGGTTATAAAATTATGAGTAATTACTGGTAACAAAATATTTCGACTGGTGATTCACCAACACCTTTCCACTATTTGCTATAAATAGTTAAACACATTTTTATTGTACTTAGGTAACACTTAAAATTGCGAACAAAAAGTAGTGTTTTTCGTAAATTTTTTGAGTCAAATTAAATCAAAATAAATTAAAAGTGAAAGTAAATCAAACGATGGTAAATCCACAGTGCTGTAATCCATTTAATTTGGAAAATCATAAAAATTTAAAAACTAAATCGAGAGCTGTTAGAACAGCATTGGCTGAAAAGGCCAAACAGTATGTGCAAATTCAAGAAGGACTGCTGATAAAAATTTGCGATATATTTAATCAGAGAATTTGTGGCAAATGCAGCATAAAATTATACAAATTGAACAACGTGGTAATTATAAACATTCCAGCAGCTGAACCTTTGCTACCAATCACCTACACTTGCACACCTTCGTCATCAAGCACTAGCGCCTCAAATCAATCGGAGCCAATATCAATACCACCAACAGAAGTTCTAGAACAAGTGTACCATGAGGAGTTCTCTAAATTTTGTATACGATTAGGTGGATCGCCAGTAAGAAAATACAAGTTAGTTGAGTTAGACTATTGTCAAAATCAACTAGAAAAAGTAGTAAAACTCCCTTGTGAAAAAGTGCTGCGCGTGCCTGTTCCAAAAATATTACCAATACATGAAGCAGATGATGAAGATGACAAGGAACTCTTGCACAATATTTTGGAACCATACAATCGGCATGAGACATCTTATGCAAATCACGTGTTCCTCCTGTTTCTGTTACCAGAACATTGGCCAGTATCTAAAATTATGGATAAATTTAAAGCGACTCAATACATGGTACAAATGTCGAAGAATCTTATACAAGAGTACGGACATGTTAGCTTCCCAGAATCTAGAAAACCAAGACCAGGAATCTCTTCTGAAAGGATTACGATAATAGAGGAATTCTACCGAAGCATGGATATCAGTCGTCATCTTCCTGGAACAAATGATTTCGTTAGTGTTCGTGATCCTAATGGAGGACGAATTAAAAAACAGAAAATGCTAGTTTTATGTAGTTTAGCCGAGAAGTTAGTTTGTAGTTTTAGAACAAAATCCAACTGAAACTATTGGATTTTCTAAATTTGCGGAACTTCGTCCAAAGGAGTGCATATTAGCTGGACAAGCTGGTACACATAACATTTGTGTATGCATAATTCATCAGAATATTAATTTATTATGCCCAGTTATATCTAAAATGCGATCCTGCTGTTATAAATGAAAAAAAGTTATTAAAAAAAGTATCCTGTGCAAATTTGACGTGGGACTGTTGTGAAGGTAACATTATTATATTATGCTATGAGTAATATCGAAAGTTTCACTAAAATAATTGTTTCTTTTGCCTTTATTTACAGATAAATGTGCAGAATGTAATGAGCTGGTGCATAATTTCATCGAACAACTAAAAAATGCTCCAAAATATGAAAATTTTCATGAATCATCTCTCTTTTTTTAGTTTTAAACCACTTTTCGTGTCAAAAAAAATGAAAAAATTATCATTTTTCAACTTTGAAGTCCTATAACAGCTAAACTAGGCCTAGTGCAAACGTGATTTATAGCTTGTTTGAAAGGTTGAACTAATTTTAGTTAATTTTATTTTTATTTTTTGAAAAGTTATTATTTATTGTGAACCATTTGCAGTTCTTTCTCATCAAAACAAGAATGAAAAATAAACGAATTTTCGAATATGGTCATAGCAATCATTATTTGGACTTGGCAGGAAAGAGGTGTATTCCTGCGCGAACATCATCAAACATTAATTGGTTAAAAATTAAATCGCCGACATTTCAAATCTTCTGCTCCTTATGATCGACCACTCAAGATTGGTAATAATGTCTACACATTTCTTGAAGACAGTAAAGTAACCATTCTTTCAAAAAATGAAAATTATTTTAAGTTTCTCAGAGGTCTTAAAATCAGTATAAAAGCTATCATTATACTTGCTGATATTTTGAAGGAAAATTTGACGTTGAATACATCTTAACAGGTCAAACCAAGATTGTTTGGAATTTTTTTTTTAATTCTTCGTGGGAGAGATGGATTTAATTACATGCCATCTAGTCATGAAATTGGTGTGCATTTTGCCAACATTATAGTGAGAAAAATTACTTTAAATTCTCCATTCAAAAATTGCTTGTCAGACGAATCGCAAGCTATTGATTTGGACTGAAATAGCTTTAAAATTGAAATTGAAATGAGTCTAAAGTCTCAAGAGTATGCCAGTACGAACAATTTACTACCTAACGATATCATTGAGGAGACAGATATCCATGTTTAAAAGCAAAATGCGTTAGTGTACTATACAGGCTACTGTGTTTTAAAGAATATTAATTATCAAAGCTGCTGGAAGATGTTGGTGAAGAAAGACGACGAAATCAAAATTTCGGAAACTTTTTTGGCAGAATTTTTTTTTAAGCAGAATGCGACTAATTTTGGTTCATTGAGTGATCCTTCTGAATTTACAAGATAGATATTTCGAAAGTATTAGCATACAAATTGTTGTTAATTGTTTAAACTTCATAATGAAGGGCCAAATCCCTCTATGGGATGTAGCGCCAGCGAAAAAAAAAGTGTTTGATGATGATTGCTCAGGAATACACCTCTTTCTTGCCAAGTTTAAATGATGATTGCTATGACCATATTCGGAAATTCGTTTATTTATTTTTACTACGTTATTATTAACTCACTTTCTTGTTTTTATGTTTATCTGTTTGGTTCAAATTTTGCAGTCGATTTTAAAGTAACTTCCCGATGAGCTAGAGACTTGAAACTTTAAACATAGCTCAGAACTGGATGACGATACAATATTAACTCGCTTTCTTGTCTGGTTGTTTGTTTGTTTGCCTATTCGGTACAAATTTTGCTCTCGGTTTTAAACTAACTTCTTGATACATCTCAAGAAAGGTCTCGGGATCTGTAATTATTGTGCAAACGCGCATTTAGATTGCTTGATAGTTTCCATATATTTCATTGAAAATTCAATTTTTCTGTATATTATCAGCAAATTCTGAGCTACAAAAACCTAAAATTTCAAATTGTGCTTCGATAGCGGTTCTTGAAACCTCTAAAGAGAGGTCGGGAGTTTTGCTGTTAAAATTTCGAGTCAAAAAGTTGGTGCGTTGTTTCGTTAAAAATCTGTATGGCTTTAATTATTATCAAACTGTATAGCTTCAACTAGGGGCTCAAGCTGCTCTTCACTTAGACAAATAATGTCGGTTTGTTACGGCTTACGGGAGATGAAAGTGCAGGAGCAGAATATTGCAGTTGTCGAGAGAGGTGAATCATTGGCGTCATTAGGAATGGGAACCATTGAAAATGGCAATTTGGTGTTAAACGATGTTTTGTATGCTCCTAATTTAACCAAAAATTTACTTTCTGTCACCGCTATATCGGAGAACGCAAAATGTTGTTCTAATTACGAAAGACGACGATCTTGCTCTTGAGGGGATAAAACAAAACAACGGATTGAAATAAGCAAACCGTATTGATATCAGAAAAGAAGTCGAAAGTGATGGAATGGCATCATAAACTATGCCATCTTAGCTCCAAAAATATGAAACATATTCCAAAGCTAACTGAAGGATTCCACATCGAGAGCAAAGGTTTAAATGCGTTTGATTCAATCTGTGAAACATACATATGTATATGGAAGCAAAGCTAACGAGACATCCGTTTTAAATAGTAAAATTATAAGGGTGGAAAGAAAACTGCAAATAATTCATACCGGCCTTTATGGTCCCTGGTATACTACTTGATTATACAATTAGTCATTCATACTCGGATACTCCTCAATTAAACGGGAAAGCGGAACATTTTAACAGTACTTTGATGGACAAAGCACGATCACTAATTTCTAATTCAAAATTAAATAAGCATTTATGGCGGGAACCACTTTGTAAAGTATCTGTTAAATCGAAGTCCGACTGAATTAATGGAGATATCTCCTGTAGAAAAGTGAACTAAGAAAACTCAATGTGGCGACATTTTTGTAAAATACGCATACACTAAAATTCTAGGAAATCTGAAGAAACTGGACAGTCGGAGTAGTAAATTCATATTTGTAGGATATGGATTGAACGGTTACCGATTATGGGATCCAGTGAAATAACACATTTTGTAAAACACACACATTTTGTACCGATTTTGTGAACAAAATAAATTTTAGCAGAAATACTATCAGTACCATATCATTTTCCGGTTTAAGCGAGACTAAGACAAATGTAACCGAATCTATAACGAGCATAATTAAAAGTCACCACGTTGATAATTTTTTCACGTTTTTCGTTTTAAATCTTACAAAAAGTTTTCAGGACAATCTGTATGGTGTTAAGAATCTGTATGGGGTTATAAATCTGTACGTGGCTAGGAGAAATTAGAAATTGAAATAAACCGGAAATTTGACATAAGTCTCTGTCATAATCTCATCAACGTCCGTTGACTTCCACGACGCAAATCTAACCATAATCATAAAATTAAATTACAATAATAATTTCTTAGACATAACAAAAATATAAGTAATCGATAAATCCGATTACTCTTATTTCATTCATTTAATAATAATAAATATATTTACTTTTTCATTAGTAAGTAGTTTTGATATAACAAAACTAAAATATAGAGAATCAGAATTATTGTAACTACTATCGAGTACGATCATAAAATAAATCTATTATAAACTAAAAAATGAAACTGTTTTATTTTAAACACAACTGCCAGTTTCAGGCTTATAATTCTTGCATCAATGATAATAATTATTTCCAATTCAATATTAATTGTATCAAACAATAGTTTCATTTAGCTATGCGTAATCCTTAATTCCCAATTATGGCCGACATTGTCTTGGAGGAACTATTAAGAAAAAAATTACCATTACTAACAATACAGCCTAGCTTTTTCACGGGGAAAAGTAAAATTATAACACAAAATAAATGTTGATCACTCGCTTGCCTAATCCTCCTCAACTTTATAGATTGAGATCATTTATCATTGTACATAATTATAGGTAGTAAGAGATATCAACTTAATAATAGTAATTAATTAAAAACTTATATAGTTTAATAAAATATTTCAAAAACATTCTGAGACAATAAATACAATGATTACAACAGCGATTATAAACAATGAACATTTTTTTATTTATATCCTAAATATATTTGGACCTGAGCAATACTACACGTATTGGAAACGAGAAAACAGCCAACGATTATTGAACCTAAATTACTTAATTTGAATACGGAGAATAACTCAACGATTACATTGACCTGCTAATATCACGGAAAATGTGATACACTAGACAACATATTAGACTTTAGAATTGGATTCTGGTTTTTGGGCTAAAATAATAAATAGGTAAAATCATACATAAAGAGTTTATTAATGAAACGATTGAAATGTTCAACGCTATTGTAGGAAACACTTAATAGTTTGGCATTCGTAAACATGATACTGGGGTAGATGCTCGTACGTATTGCAAGTTAACAAATTGCGATTGTTAAAGATGGGGGATTTGCGACCCCTTTTTGAGTTTGCTAGAAATGACATTCTCAATACACCTAGCAAATCCGGCATATTACTTAATATTCAGCACATTGCTGAATTTATATTGACATTTAAATAAAAACTTAAACACAAAATTAACTTAATATACGTATTTCAGTACGTCATATTCTACTTTCGACTTTTCTACTATGAATTATTTTATAGAAATAAATTAAGAAAAAAATATGCGTAGGTATTAAAACAATAAATCGTAAGTAAAACTTCGGTGAGAGATATATAGTAAGCTTCATGAAAATATCGGAAGCCCGGAAAGTTACACAATTACAGTGGGTGCAAAATACTAATCAAAATCACAAATTTCGCACATAAACGAATAAGGTGGGAACACAATTTTTTGTTATTTGTTTGTGTTTTTTGTCATGAGTATGTTTAAAAAACATCACATATTTTTAATACTAATTCTGTAATTTCCCTAAAGTTGATTTACATATAATTTAAATTTAAATACCTCCTTAATAATTAGACAATTGAAATGTCATTCAAAATATTTTTTCCTGTACACATTTTTTGTTTTCTGTATTGCGACTTCAAAAAGAGACTCGCAATTTATTTTAATTTTTTGCTTGCTAGGAAGCCGCAAAAACCTTCGAGCATACCAAAATGTCATTTTCAGCTCGTAAGTTACAAATTTGCTTGCTAGAACGTATCGAGCATCTACCCCACTAACAAGGTCCAAACGGCAAAATAATATAATTTAATATAATGCTAAACTACTATTTAGCGTATCCCTACATACTGTGAAAATCAGATGTAAAATTCACAACCAAAAATAAAAACAATATAACTCACCATTGCCCAGCTCTACGCAAACACTCCTCATAATGCAATATATAGTTTAATTTTAAAGAACTATCAATAATGGCCTTGGAAACCAAAAAACGAAAACACATCACAAAAAATTATAACGCGACTGTAAAGACTCCAAGATAACTACACAAAATAAAAATTACAAACTGTTATTGTCCAAACTATTACACTATTATTGTTTTACACAAGTTAAAAATTATGTATTTAGTTTTTTACTTCATATATTTATTATATTAACTTTTGACTCGAGTAAGAATCAAATATTTCTACAAACACTAATGACACATTTTTTGTGTTTCAAAAACAAATTAAACAGAAAAAAACTGTTTATTTTGTTTTTTCGTATTAATAACGGGATGGCTGAGAGAAATATTTTCTCGCTCATACTAATCTTCTATTTGTTACAGAGCTTTCATTTGTCTCATGCAATTTCAATATACATATCACATTCACACAGTTGTTTCCTTTTTTCTTTTTCTATTTCAAGTCTAGCTTTAATTGCTTTTGCTGTCTGTTTCGCTGCATTTACATGTTTTTCCTTGTCGATCGTTTTATACATGAATAAACATGAATTGAATATTAAGAAAATAGATCGGTGAATATAATTTGTAATGTAGAGGAATTTAAATCACACAATCATAATATCAGTGTGTAATAGTAAAAATTAAATTGAGGGGCTCAGAACCAAAGTGGCCTAATCCACATTTTTAAACATTTTTGTTGAATCGGCAATAAATATTCTTGGAAATGGAATCTAATTATACTGACCTCCACTCCAATACCAAAAACAGTTATTTCCAGGTTACTTATTGTAATATTTGTTTTATAATAAATTACCATTTCAATAAACATTTATGACCGATTAAATGAAAAAATGTCGAAATTTTGAATGTGGGTTAGGCCACTATGGTTCTGAGCCCCTCTATATTGTTTTATATAATGATGATATATCTATACAGGTTTTCATTTAAAAATTGAATTAAAAAAATTTTGAAAATTATTATTGTTTTAAAATTCAGCCAAGATCAAAATAGTCTATTAATTTTATAAATTTTGTGCAAGTTAAATAAAAAAAATGTTAAGAAATAAAATTTGAAAAATAGTTGAGTAAATAAAAAGGTATTTAATCGTTGTTGATATGCCCGGTTAAAGTTAACCGAAAGTAAAAAGTCGATAATGCAGATTACGTTAATTAAATTCCAGAAGAAAAAATAACTTTGTTGTTATTAGCCAAAAGCTAACAGAATACTTGGATTGTAATAAAAACTTTTGTAAATAGTTTTAAGTGGAAAACTTTATTCCACATACTCGTGAAAAATATGGGAAAATCAGGAGAATCCAACAATAGGAATAAAAGCATTCTCTAGGGTGTATACCTGATGGTAAATCGTGTTTAATCATTTGTCAATAGCTAGCGTAGGAAAAAAATTCAGTTCTAGTTTCCGGGGGAAATCTGGAAAAATTCGATTTTCCAAAAGTCATTAGAAAATTTGTATAAAATTAGTTTCTATAGTATTGTATTATATCTGGTGATGGATTGCATTGATGAAACCTGTCAATAGCCTGGAAATGTCGGAAAACCTGATTCTCCAAATATCCTTAGAAAATTTGTATAAAATTAGCGTCTAGTGTGTTAAGTCTGGAAATGGATTGTATTGTTGAAACTTGCCAAAAGCTATCGCAGGAAAAGTTCAGTTCCAATTTTCCGTGGGCAATCTGGGAAATTCGATTTTCTAACAATAATTAGAAAATTTTTATAAAATCAAACTCTAGAGTAATTAAAATTATTTAACTGTCTAGGGTTCTATACTAGAGGAGATATCTAGAATCCGAAATCATTCAGCATACTCGGTTGCATGTACCAGTCCACATATGATTCATACATTTGTAAAAGTTTGGGAGAATGGAAATAAGGCAAAGTGTAGGGGATAGGACGGAGCTCTCAAAAACACCAACATTTAATGTATGAGGGTTTCGCCATCGGCCACACCACTTTTATACTATGGCAAAAAAAAAAGGAATCTAAGAAACCAGCCTACTACAGGAAACCCAATTGCTCTCAATTTTTACTTTAAGCTTTTTTGGTCTAAACGCTTGGGGTTCTTCTAGCTATCTCATCAGAAAGAAATAGATTACTGTTTGTAGCACCTTAGAAAGAACAGAGGCAATACCTGTCTAGTCACAATTCGAAGCGGCTTTTCTGCTTTTCTTACGCACAGAATGAACTCTAGTTATTTTCCGGATCACAGTCGAATAGAATAACTAAAAGTTTAGTCAAAGATTTGTAGTATGTTTTTGGATTAATACCATATAAGGAGCTCAGGGCAGTTTTAGCAAATTTGAGCTCCTTGGGCTAATAAAAAATTAACTCCCTTCATGATCAATATTTTCTAAGAAATTTGATTCTACGGATAGAACACTAAAATTATTATTCAATTTACTTTGCTTTACAGATGACGACCTCAGGTAATTCTCTTAAAAATGAAAAATGAAATGCTACCACTGCAACTTATGCACGCGATATTTAGTATAATCCTTAAATCCGCAACTGCACTGGAAAAAGTTAAAAGCTGGACTGATTTGTCAAATAATACTAACCTTCCGCTGTACTATCTGAATTCAGATACGTTGGAATTTTGAAAATCCTCAAGCTAATTTAACCATTTTGTAATTTAATAATTTCCAATAACTAATTACAATGTTGACAAGATTACAATTATGTTTTTGGTTCCTGGAAGAAAACTAGCCGGATGATTTTTTTTGAATCTCTACGAATTTAAATACAGAGACCATAGCGGAAGGTGGCTATTAGCCTCTTGTTCATAGGTTGTGGACTCTCTGCATATATGAACAAGTTTAAAGTGCAAACATTATTTAATTAAACCTGATTCTAGATCATTAACGCAGTATCTATGGCTATGGTTTGTAAAATAAATGGTAAGGTAGGTTTCTGCCTAGCCGCAAGAAAGTTAAAAATAGTTAGCCTGGAGCGAATATAATGTCACTTTGAAGTGATACTGTTCGGACTCTGTAGATTGATGAGCAGAGTCGTTTACCACCACATGCGGAACAAGGTATTCGTCTGTTTTGATGATTTGTTGGTTACAAATGCCACATTTGATGAACATCTCTTCCTTTTGACGGATGTCGAAAAATTCCAAATCGTACAGGTTTGACAATTAAAGTTCATATAAATCAGTTTGTGCTTTGTGAGACTGAATACCTTGGATTTATAGTTGGTGAAGGAGGTGTACAAACCAATCCCATAAAGGTATGGGGCATTACAGATTATCCAAGGCCTAAAATGATGCGTCAAGTAGGACGATTATTGGAAACCACGGGATAGTATCCCCACTTATTCGAAACTACGCTGAATATGCAAGTAACTTAACAGATTTTATGCAGAAAGGTAAAATGTTTGCATGTACTGATCATGCTCAGAAATATTTGGATCATTTGAAAAAAGCGTCAGTGTCTGCTCATGTACTAGCTGAACTAGTGTTGGTATGGTTTTATTTCATAGGGATGGTGAAGATGCAGACCGACCAATAGCATACATATATGGCGCAGAAATTCGACTTTTTTAGCGATACAAAATTCCGTGTCTTGACATAAAAATATTTTTTCTATTGACAAGGAGGGGGGGGGGGGGGGGGGGCCTTGACATAAAAATATTTTTCTATTGACAAGGGGGGGGGGCCTTGACATAAAAATATGTTTTCTATTGAACCAGTCCTATTACCTTCCGCATCACGCTGTGATGAAAGAAAATTCAACCTCTACCAAACTTCGAGTGGTATTTAATTCGTCTTCAAGGTCTTTATTAGGTTCGTCATTGAACGATTGTTTGATGACGGAACCTACTATTCAGCCTGATTTGTTAACATTAATGCTCCGTTTCAGAAAGTATCCAATTGCCATAACGGCGGACATAACAAAAATGTATCGTCAAATAAACGTACATGAATCTGATCGTAGGTTTCAACAGATTTGTATATACCAGCTTAACACCGTAACGTATGGTACCGCGAGTGCCCCATTTCTGGCAATCAGATCGTTTAAGCAATTGGCAATAGACGAACATAATAGCTTTCCGGAAGCGTCTCAGATTCTTCTTGACGATTTTTATGTCGATGATTTGCTGTCGGGTGCAGATGATGTTGCACAGACAAGACGTTTAAAATCTGACATGTCTGCTTTACTAGCCAAAGGGGGATTTGAGATAACGAAATGGTCTTCTAATAATAGAGAAGTTGTTCCTGACCAAAAAGAATTCAACATCGGTATTCTGGGAATTCAATGGGATTGTCATGCTGACAGTATTCATATTTCTTTAATCAAGGACCGCACCGAAAGTGTCATTAAAAAACGAACCGTTTTATCAATAATTTCACAAATTTACGATAGGTTTTCATGCAAAAAGTGTGGACTGTTCCAAATTTACAGTAGGATGACGAAGTAACCCGTTCAAGTCGGAATGGCTTGAATTTTATAGTCAGTTGGACAAGTTGAATGATATAAAGGTTCCAAGGTGTATCATGAATTCACGTCAAATTAAATCAGTCGAACTGCATGGATTCGGGGATGCTTCTCAGTTAGGGTGCGGATGTTGTGCCAAATCGCGGGTTGCCAACCTCAAAACTCAGACAATACCGAGGTTGGAATTGTGCGCCGCATTACTGCTAAGCCAAGTGTGTGAAAAGGTGCACGAATCAATGAAAATGAGATTTCATAAAGTCACGTTATGGTTCGACCTCGAAATAACCCTTTTCCGTATACGATCGTCACCTTCCAAGTGTGCAACGTTTGTTGCTAATCGCGTGCCTCAAATTCAAGATCTCGCTTCACCTGAAATGTGGGCTTATGTGCCATCAGAACTGAATCCTGCGGATGTGATATCCCGTGGATTGATGCCTTCGGAGTTGGAAGGTTCTGATTTGTGGTGGAATGGGCCTTCATTCCTTTCACAAGATGATGGGAGTTGGATGATTCCGAAGTTGAGGTAGATGGAAAGCTGACTTTGAGGATGCGGATTATTCAAAATCTGAAAGTCTGCTGGTTGGATTGGGAACATCAAACTGTTTCGTGGAACGTTTTACCGATTACAATAAGTTGATTAGATGATTGACTCTGTTTACGGTTTGCAAAAAATGCCAAACTGACTGTACAAAACCGTCAGTTTCAAGCTCTGTCACCCAAGGAAATTGACGATGGGTTATTGGGTATATTCAAATTTATTCAAAGTCAGAATTATGCTCAAGAAATCAAACAATTGCGATCTACCAGATTAGTTCAGAAACAAAGCTCGATTTGTATATTAAACCCGTTTATTGATACAATTGGCATCCTTCGCGTTGGTGGCCGGTTAGAAAATTCGATTCTATCATATGATCAAAAATATCCTATTTTATTACCATCAAACAACCCATTTACATGTTTATTAGTTCGTAGGGAACACGTAAGGAATTTACACCTTGGACCACAAGCATTACATTGCACGTTGCGTCAGAGATTTTGGATTATCGGTGGGCGTGGATTGTGCCGTAGTGTCGTGCATCCCAGTGTTTTGTGTTTCAGAACCAAGCCCAGTTCAATTCAGCAAATAATGGGCCAACTTTCCCGGGAACGCGTGAAGCCATCTCGAGCATTTGAAAATGTGGGAATCGATTTCTGTGGTCCCTTTGCCATTTCGTATAAAATACGATCAAAAGTTATGTCTAAAACTTACATCGCTGTTTTCATATGTTCTGCTGCTAAGGCAACTCATTTCGTAGTTGTCTCTGATCTGACAACAAATGGGTTTCTGGCGGCCCTCGGACGTTTTGTATCGAGAAGAGGACGTCCGTTCAATATATTTAGCGATAATGCGGCCAATTTTGTTGGATCACAATCAGAATTACGAGAACTGCAGAAATTATATGAAACCGAACTCCATCAGCATGAGGTCAGAGATAAGAATAAAGAGATAGATTATACAGAGCAAATATTTGGCCCGCGACAGTGGTTCCATTTTTATTTTCAGTTTATATTATCAAAGCTTATTTCTGTAACCCAAAACTGTGCCATCTACTTGTAAATAGATAAAAACCAAACCGAATCAGATTTCCTCATTTTTTTTTTTTTTTGTGTAGCTATGTACATACATATATATGTAAATATACGAGTAGCTACTACTACATACCATACAAATAAAATACATAGCATTTCGTAATTTCGTATTGAAAGAAAAAAAAAATAATAATAAAAAACACAACAAACAAAACACAATAGGAATGAATGAGAAATATTGTATCATTCATGACTCATTTATTGGCGTTGTAAAAACCAGTATGATCATTATTTGGTTAATAATTTTTGTCTAAGGATTTTTGTGTTTTTCTTCGAGCTACACGTGTAGTGATCGTTCAATTCTAAAAATGATTTTTTATAATGGGTTCTGTATACGCCAGTGTGCTACTGTTGAACTCGTTTTGGGGAAGACGGGATTCGAAAATCATTTTGGAATAGAATTTATATCTCGCTTACAATTGGCAGTTTTCTGTTTGAACTTGTTTTAACCTTCAGTTTGATATTTGATTGTGTATACCCGGGTATAGATCTAAATTTTCACTATTGAATATTTCTGTGATTTTTTAAAGGAATTAAATTTCGTTTAGACTCATTTACTAAATTTTCTAGTTTTTTTTTTGTTTTAAAGGAAAATTAAAACAAAAAATATTACCTTCTTTTTACAATTTCTACTGTTTTTCTAACACCTTGACTGAGATATCGGTAGTATTATCGACAAAGTGAAGGATTAGAGGGCAAAGGGAAGGTTGAAGAGAAATCATTTTCCATCTTTCATTATATTGAATAAGATCACAGTCATTTACCAAAATAAAGTTCTATATAAAATTGAACCAACTTTATTTTTACCAAATTGGTATTGGTGCCAAATAAACTGACAACTTTTTGTGTGCAATTTCCGCGTATTGCTTTGGTTAGTTTACAACAACAGTCACATTATATAAAGCAAAATATGTTTTAGCAGTTTTAAAAAATATTAGATTTGCGTAAATATAGGCAGAAATTTATTATTAAATTTAAGTTTGTTTCAAAATTGATTTTGTTTCACGAAAAAACAATTTTTTTTTTGGTTTTAGCACAGAGGAATATACTATAGTTTTCTGTGGTTTTACCACTGTTCCTTGATAATAAACAGACAGTAATGGTAATCTTTGACACGCCACATCTATTGAAATAAGTTAGAAATATACTAATGAAATCCGGATATTCGATGCCAAGATGGCTAATACCCTTGACAGACTAGGGATTAGCTAACCGCGATTAGTGAACCAAGATTAGCTAATCTACCACAAATCCATTTACGTTGACAGACTACGGATTAGTTTCCTAGGCAGAGATCAGAGAATTAAAATACTATGATGGTGATTCGCTCAAACATAACTAGTAAACTAGCTGGACTCGGTTTTTAATTCAATATTTCTAAGATTTATATATTAAAACATACTAGTTTTCCTTTTTATAAACATAACCTTAAAATTTATTCAGCACAAATTGTTTAAGATGTCATTGATTTTATAACTTTCTATCATAAACTCACGCCGCTTGCACTTTCAGCAATGTTGAAACCCAATACAACGAGATAAACTTCAAAATTTTCAAAGATTAGTGCACAAATTTCGATTAGTCACTCATCCTCAAATAAAACGAGATTAGCTAATCTTCAACTTGACACACTACAGCTAATCTCGAAAAAATTAGTAATCGCGCTTAGCTAATCCATAGTCTGTCAAGGGTATTAGTGAGCTGGAAAGTACTGATTGAATAGAACAAAAGAAATTAGAACAAAATTTAATGATGAAATGTTACCCAAAAATTACATACATGCCGACATGCGTTTTTACCCGAATAATTTTGAATTAATGAGAGTACACTTAGCTACTCAAGTTTTAAGTAGAAACGTTGCTTCGGCCATTAAAACCGCAGTCCAACTTAACAAAATGCAACGAGACCTAGCTACCTACTTACAATTTTATTGAACATTTTGATAAATTATTCGATTGTCTCAACTGTAGATCCAAATACATGGCAACATTTTTTATTGCTTTAAATGACTAACAAAACTATATCAGAGAAGTACAGGAAGCGTCGAAACTAATTATATCCTTACAACAACATCTGGTTAAATCTTGTGATTGATTCCATCATGGGATCAAAAATTGTAATGAGTTTAATTTAATCACAATATTTCCAGAATTACCACCACTAAAATATTGACACCATTTTCAAACTTGTCCAATTGTGAATACGATTCGAATATTCATTTGCTTGAAACGACGGACAGTATGCCGAATATAGATCGGAATACCGAAATAAATTCATCAACACCTGAAAAGAGCGTAAATAAGATAGATGTCATCGACACAATTTCGGGTTTGTTAGAAAATATTTTAATCTGGATGTTCCACTTCAAAAATCATTTATGAGATATTTTGTGGGTTATGTAGCCTTAAAAACAAATGCAAAAACTAATTGTCCAGAACTTTTAGTAATTTCTCCCGGTAATTTTGTTCGCGTTTTGAAATCTTTTAAAATTTTTAAGCAGACATATGACTTCTTGTGCTAACCTAGAAAATCGTGAATGATGAAAGATAGAATTTCTGAGGGTACATATATGGTAAGAGCTCTACTCAACAACGACAGTAATTCACTTAAAGTATTTACTGGAATTACCGTATAATAGTTCACAATTTCTCGCCTAGGTCAGGTGTACTATTTGCGACCGGGTTGGAAACCTTGCGAGTAGAAATGGAGTCAAAATGTTATGTTGTGTGATGGGAACAAGCTATCGGTAATTTTGCAACATATACTACAGGGTTCAGCATGGACATAATTTGCTCCCGATACTTTTTACCCTATCGTTAGAATATAATCACTCTTCGTGGACGATATCACGATGCGACTTGTGGTTAGAAAATGAACCAATTGACATCATAGAATTTTTACAAAGATGACATCAAAATTTAACGCAAATTCCTGAAATTAGGCATAAAATGAAAAGCCAGCGAATAGGTTCAGAGCCAATATTGGTGCAAATCCGGAAAATATGAACAGCTTTGAGAGGTAAGCCACTGTTTGCGCCTACGTAAAATTTTGAACCAGGACTTGTATCTTGTGGGAGAGAAAGGAAAGGCTGTAAAATTTAGGTAAGATAACAGTCGATTTGCGGAAAGTACATTCAATTATTATTTTAATGAAATTAAGGTGTGGCAAAAAGCACAATTTGAATAAATCTTAAATGATAATTTAAATACTATAACGAATGGTTTATTTGTACATGTGAAAATTGGCTAGTGAATTATTCAAACATCGAACTTCCGCTTCATGTAAAAATTATTTTAAGTGTAGGTAATAAATTTTGTCCTCCAACCATCGGTTCTTCAATTCCATATTTCAAAATGGTTTCAGATGTAGAAAGTGCAATTTTTGGTTTAAATGACAAAGATCGTGTAAATATTCGGAATAATTTTATAAACATTTTGACAAATTACAAAAATAGTACAAAATTTCAAAATCTAACGCCTGTTGAAAAAAAAATTAACATATATGAAACAAACAAAGTCTTTTTAAAAGATATTCCAGGGATAATGGTCACGAGGGCAGATAAGAGCAGTGTAACAGTTTCAACTTTACGAACGGACTACCTGAAAAAAATGTACAGCATACTAGATGAAGATTTCACTTACGTACAGACTGTTAGAGACTTATCGACACCAATACAGACGATAATAAATTAAATGGTAAAAGAATGGGAGAAATCTGGGATTATTGATTTGAAAATATGAAAAAATTTAACAAGTTACACCGCAGTGCTTCCAAAATTATACGGTTTACCAAAAATCCACAAACCAAATTTGCCATATAGACCAATTGTAAGTTCCATAGATGGTCCTACATATTTGTTACCATTATTTTTTGGCAATAATCTAAAACCTAGTGTAGGAAAGACAAATTCTTATATATAATTCCGAAAATTTCAAAAATAAAATTAGTAACGTTACAATCCCACCAAATTTTCTGTTAATCTCTCTAGATGTTACGTCTTCATTTACCAACGTCGACAGCCAAATTGTTAAAAATATTATAAGTCAAGATTTGGAGAAATATAAAGAAAAATGCTAAATCAAAATTAACAAAAATTCAATTTTTCACTGTTTTAGATATCGTTTTGAACAATTCTTGATTTTCATTTGACAACAAATTGTATAAACAAATTTTTGGCTCACCTATGGGCTCACCAATAAGTCATATCATAACAAATTTATTAATTGAAAATTTGGAAAATTCGGTTTAAATTCTTTGGATTTTCAACTTTATTTTACTTTAGATATGTGGACGATATAATTACGGCAATACCAATAAACAAAATTGATTCATTTTTGGAAACATTTAATTCGAAAAACAACACAATTAAATTTACCTTAGAAAAAGAAGTAGATAATAATATTTCATTTTTGGACATTAGCTGATTCACGAACCAAATGGCAAAATTTTTTGTGATTGGTACCATACAAATATTTGGTCTGGTAGATATTTAAATTTTCATTCTTGGGTTCCCAACAATTATAAAATTACTACCATTAAAATTCTGACCCAAAAAAATTTAAAACTTTCTATCGGAAAATTCACAATAAAAATTTAAAAATTCTAAAAGATACATTATTTCGCAACCAGTATCCGGAGAAATTGATAAACCACATAATATGGAATTATGGAAACAAAAAAATGCCCATAAAAATTGTATTTCTCGATCAATAAATGAAACCACTAATTATTTTGCCATTCCCTACGTTAAAAATCTTTACGAAGAAATCAAAAATCTTTCAAAAATTTTAACTTTAAAATTATAGGATGTGCAGCCACAAGCTTAAATAACAACTTGTTTTCTAAAATTAAAGATAACATACCTTTAAAGAAACAATCAAACGTTGTTTATCAGGTACAATGTAGTTGCAACGCTACCTACACAGGACAGACGAAACAATTTTCAGAAAAAAGATTTTGCCAACAAAAAAAGTGACATAAATAAAGATCAAAATTTAAGCATTAGTGCACTTACACGACATCTGAAAAATACAAACCACCAAATAAGTTTATAGATAACATACAAATTCTCGTGAAACAAAAAAATTTTAGATAAAGATCGATTTTGGAAATGCTACAAATTAAATCATAAAACAAAAAATTGTTTAATTGATAAATATTAATTGACTCATAAAATTAAAAACTAAGAAAGATAACATTTCGTGCAGACTGAAGAATCATGCACTCTTCATTAGGACGATTTCGGGAATCGGGTCGTGAAATCATAACGCAGTTAAATGATCAGGGCATAGAGACATCTTTCGGGTAATGAAGCCGTTCAGCGAAAATTCCAAAACTAACCGAACAAATAAAACCAACAAAACTAATATGGGCGAAACTACATCAGCACCCGAATTCCGGTTCGATGACAAATGTCTCATATATGGATTTTATCCAAACTCGTGAAACGCGATTCCGGTTTGATGACTGAGAAATTAAAACTCATAAAGAAGGTCAAAAAAACCATGAAATATTTTTCTATGAGAAGTATTTTATTTAGATGATAACATCAATCAGTAAAAAATTGTGTCCACTTTTTAAATTTTAGAGCCCAGAATTTAAATTTAGAAGTCTAAATCTATTGTGCTGTGTGTAAATCTTACTAACTCAAATAAAAGATATTAATTGGCGCGAAAGGGACTCACATACGACAACAGTTTCTTGTGTGTTGTTCCAATACCAAGCCACAATCACAAAAGATAATAAATTTCCCCAATTTGCTTTATAGGTACAAATGGGCCTATTAAATTAATCTGTTATAGTAAATCCCCAGCTGTTATTATGTTAGACTAAATACTATACAATTCAATTTGTAAACAAAACTATTGTAAAATTTAAATCATGAAACACAATTTTCTGGTTTGTAATAAAAACGCAAAATTTTGTGAATAATGTTATTAAATCTTTGGTATACGTTAGGTAGGAACCTAAAATTATTGTGGTGTGCCAAACTTGTCCCAAAAGAGACCCACATATGGCACAACAATTTTTTTTATGTTGTTTACAAGACTTACATATCACACAAAAATGCCTCTGGAACTAGGCGTTTGTTGTCGATCCAAATGGATAGCTTACGTCCCTTAAATTTCTGCGAATTTTTACGAGGCGAAATTTAGATAAGAAAAATAATTACATACTATATACAAATATTATACTACATATCCATACATTGTGTATGTATTATAAATACAATTATTTACTTTTGATTTGAAGATCGCCTTATTCTTATATATACGTAAATGTATATATTCCATGATAACACTTTTTTGCAGTAAATTAAATATTTATTATAACTACAAGAAAATAACGGCTACATGAATTAAAAAAGGCTGAATTAAAAAACTTCTTCAAAAATGAATTAAAAATGTTATTAATGAAAAAAAAAAGTGAATAGCTATCGTATGAAAAGGGAATAACTTTTTTAATTCAAAAAATTTCTTAAAAAAATGAATTAAAAAAGTTGCAGGTGTTCAATACAAAAATCAACTTTTTCAATTCATTTTTAAAAAACTTTTTTAATTAAGCCTTTTTTAATTCGGTACCTCGAAAATAACAAATCTGCAAAATTATCGATCTATTAGAAAAGGGAATGACCTTTTGAGGTCATATTTTGAAAAAATTATATTCATTCATCGGATACATAAAAATGCATAGACAAAAATAAGACCAATAACCAAATACATATACATAATAGTCATAAAACCGCTTTTACAACAACAATAACCATGAAAAAATCGTTTTTTCATTCATCATATTTTTGCTTTTTACTAGGGGTGTGTTTATGTAGTAGTGGAGATAATTATATACAATGTGACCAATTTTTTTTCTTGTTGCTGCCTGTGATAGCAAAAATAAAAAATTTACTATTTTCGTCTAGATGGCATGATGTGTCGGGTTACGAGTTGTGTTTCTGCTACTGCTTATATTGCTATTGTCGCTTTTATCAGTCAATTAGTGCGGGGCCATGGGATTGTTCCCAATAGTTTATCTCTTTATTCTTATCTCTGATGAGGTGTTGTAATTTTGTGCTGAAGAAGGCATTCAATGGAACACAATTCCTCCAAAGTTTGATGGTTTACCCATTAATTGGCTTAATTTCAAAGGTATTTTTACGGGATTAGTACATGATGAGATAAAGTTGAGCGATACAACTAAATTTTATTATTTGATTTCATGTTTGCGTGATGGCAAGGCATACCATCTGATAGAGCCTTATCCCATTGATGACGCGAACTATAGTTCGGCTTGGAAATCATTTTAACGATGAAACACTCATACAGGAAATTCATGTTAAGGAATTGTATGAAATTAAAAATCCACAGGAAAATAATTCCGCTTCGCTTCAGAACTTCATTGATACTGTAAGCAAACATTTTATGGCCTTACACACAATCGATAACCAGTTGAATGTGTTTAAATTGTTTTTGTTGAAGTTTTAAAAAGAAAATCGGAAAATTAAAATGATTCATTCGAATTATTTATTGAGATTTTACAAAATGTGCAAAAATTCTTCGTTCAATTAAAACATAAGCATCTTCGAATACCTCGAACTCCCAAACAAGTATGGAAAAGGTCGCAGTAGGATATAAACCCAATTTCCAAAAAACATTTATGTCCAGATCTAATAATTTCTCTTGTGAATATTGTAAGGATAACCACAAAATTATAGATTGTTTTGAATTTAAAAAATCGGACATTTCCCCTGTAGGTTATGCACAAATTGTTTAGGCTCAAATCACAAGGTTGCCGAATGCAACGGTCAAGGATGTAGTCTGCTCACTCAAACATAATATATTACTTCACTTTAAGGGTAATGCATCGCATGGCATACCTCACGCACAAAGTAAGTCCAATATGGGTTCTTTGCAAAACGTGGCACAAGACACGATGCCAACTAATACTTCGAACATCAAGGGTTCAGTTAACGCTCATAGTACGCTCTACGAAACTAATTGTGTTTCAGGCCCGGTTCTATTACCCACGGCAATTGTTTGGGCTACAAGTTCTTCCTTGCAGAACACTGTTAGATAAACAGTTCTTCCTTGCAGAACACTGTTAGATAGTGGCTCACAATCGCATTTTGCCACCGAGCGCATATGCCAGTTGACAAATATAAGGGAATATTCTACTATAGTGTCGATATCTGGAATAAATCAAAAATCGAGTAACGTTAAAAGTGAAGTGTCGATCAGGATTCAATCACGAGTTTCCGATTATGAAGCATATTTGAAATTCTTGGTGCTACCAAGCATTACCAATGATTTACCTTCGAATTATGTGCCTGTTAACAAAAACGAAATTTTATATTCGGTTACAATGGCCGATCCATCGTTTTACAAACCGAACTGCAATGAAATTATTTCGAACGAAAAGCTAACATTGTTTAAGGAGATGCCTCCATTCATTAACACCTCCTTCGGTTTTGTCATAGCAGGCAAAATATACAGTCCACTAAAGTTAAAGTCGCACATTAAAATGAAATGCAACATTAATAGCGAATCTTTAAATTTCGTTTGTACATTACAACAGTTGAGCACTCAAATCCAGAAGTTTTGGGATATTGAGTCAGTCAAGTCTGATCGAAACTATTCTATCGAAGAGCATTTTGTAGACAATGTCTCGCGTGATTCTACAGGACGGTATTGTACGTCGCTTCCTTTTAATAACAAAATTAAGACGATTGGTGAATCAAGTTTCGCGGCTATGGCCCAATTCAAGATACTTGAGTCAAAACTAAAGAGAAATCCAAGGTTGCAAGAACAATACTCAGAATTTATCAACGAGTACATCGAGTTGCAATATATGGAAGAGGTTCCTGATTCAAATATCATCACAAATCCTTATGGAAAATCCTTCTATTTACCCCATCATTGCGTATTAAGGGAAAATAGTAGTACTACCAATTTGCGAGTACTGTTTAACGCTTCGCAAAGATCATCAAATGCTGTAACACTCAATGACTGTCTTCTGGTGGAACCCACCATTCAACAGGACCTCTGGTCAATAATTTTGAAATTTCGAAAGCACCCTATTACGTTTTGTGCCGATATCACAAAGATATACCGCCAGATAAAGATAGAAGATGCCGATTCAGATTTTCAGTGTATCTTTTGGAGGGGATCTAGTGAAAATGAGATAAACTGTTATAAACTTGAAACGGTAACTTATGGTACAACTTCAGCACCATTCTCAGCGGTGCGAACTTTACATCAATTGGCAGACGACGAAAAAAACGTTTATCCCAAAGCTTCAATAGTGCTTAAGTGCGATTTTTACGTCGATGATCTTCTCACAAGAGCCAACACCTGTACAGGAGCCGTAAAATTAAAAAATGATCTAATTGGTTTATTACTCAAAAGTGGTTTTGAATTACGAAAATTCGTATCAAACGAGCTGTCTATTTTATCGAGGGAAAACAAATTAATAGATCAAAGGGTTTCGGTGTTAAGATTACTGTGGGATTATAAAAATGATAGATCAGATCGAATTAAATGAAAAGATAAAATAAACCAAGCGTGTAGTATTCGATCCATTAGGAATATGTGCTAAAATGATATTCATAGCAAAGCTGTTCTTAATAAAACTAAAAACGGTATCGTTTCCTCGAGAAATTGGTTTACAAAAAGCCAAACAAATTGAACTACACGGTTTTGGGGATGCTTCTGAGAAAGGATATGGTTGTGTGATATACGTACGCATCGTTCATTGGGACAATAGTGTAACTCTTTAATTATTGAATTCCAAATCACGCATTGCTCCGCTGAAAGTTCAGACAATACCAAGATTAGAGTTGTGTGCATCTCTGCTGTTAACTGAACTTATGGAAAAAAACGCTGAGTATTATGGACGTAAAGTTTCAGTCAGTTTATTATTACTGGTCTGACTCCGAAATTACACTACTGCGCATTAAAAGTGAACCATCCTAGATATGTAATTTTTGTGGCAAATCGTCTCAGCCAGATTCAGGAATTATCGTCGCCAAATGATTGGCACTTCGTTGCTTCGGAAATGAATCCCGCTGATTTAATGTCAAGAGGCGTTATGCTAGAACAGTTTGCTGAATCTAGTTTATGGTGGAACGGTTCACAGTTTCTGTATTTGAATCGTAAACTGTGGTCAAAACCATCCGCAAGTAAAATATCTGAATCAGTCGAACTCGAACTTCGTAAAGTCCAAACCGTGATGGTTAATCGTAATGAGAGTTGGGATCATTGGGCTCAATATCCATGAATAAACAAATTGCTGCGAATCACAGCCTTGTGTAAGCGTTTCATCGATAATTGTCGATTGAGATCTGGAACTCGAATATCCGGAAACCTCACCACTCAGGAAATTAACTGCGCGTTAAAGGGATTGATAAAGATAATACAGCATTCTGAGTTTGAAGGCGAAATAAAGGAGTTACAAAAATCACGAATTTTATCCCCTAAAGGTCGGTTGAAATCGCTTAGTCCATTTTTGCACAACGACAACATGCTTCGAGAAGGGGGGCGATTGCAACACGCTAACATACCATATGATTCACAGCATTAATTCATATTGCCAGCAACGCATATCTTCACAAAGCTATTAGCGCGTTGTGAACACGAAAGAATGTTGCAATGTGGTCCTTCAAGCACTATTATATTCTTTTCGGTTAAATTACTGGATCATAGGTGGTCGAAATCTATGTCGAACGATTGTAAGTAAGTGCATTAGATTTTTAGAGTTCGTTCAAAAATTATAACACAAATCATGGGTGATTTACCCAGTTTTCGTGCTAATCCCTCAAGGCCATTCGCAATTACAGGTGTTGATTTCTGTTGTGTAGATACGTCACCCTGTTTATTTGTTTTTCCACAAAGGCTGTCCATATGGAGATTTTTGATAGTTTGTCAACTCAAAGTTTCATCGCCACGCTTCGTCGTTTTTTAAGTCGTAGAGGATTATGTTCGCACATATATTCTGACAATGCCACAAATTTCGTGGGCAGCAAAGCAGAATTGAGTGAGTTACAGAGGTTGGTTTCTGGCGAATCACACCAGCGTTAGGTAGATCAATTTTGTTCTGTAAACGGTATGCAATGGCACACGATCCCTGCTCGGTCACCACATTTTGGAGGTCTGTGGGAGGCAGGTGTCAAGAGCACAAAGCATCATTTAAAGTGCAAACTTCGTTTTTATATGAAAGCTTCCAGACAATTATTGCTCAGATTAAAGCGTGTCTCAATTCAAGGCCATTGAATCCAATGTCATCTGATCCAAACGACATGACCTGTTTGACACCGGGTCATTTTTTAATTTTTATTTAAAAATTATCCCAATATCAGCGCATTCAATATTTGATTCAACAGTTTTGGAAAAGATGGTCAAAGGAGTATTTATTGCAATTGCAACATCGTCGAAAATGGATAGAACCCACTAAACAATTTAAACTGGGATCTCTTGTATTGTTCCATGAGGATCATATTCCACCAATGAACTGGAAACTCGGACGGATTGTGGAAACTTTCGCTGGTGACGATAAAAAAGTACGAGTGGTCTTTGTCAAAACATCGACCGGTGATTTCAAGGGAGCTGTAACTAAGATCAGCGTATTACCTGTTGAGATATGACCGAATCTCTTTCTTGCAACCAATTTATCTGCGAGTTACTTCGGTCTAAAAAGACCAAAGTATTGAAATTCTGTCAAAAATGACGAAACATTTGGTTGGTTCAAAACCACTTTTCTCGACGTTTTGAAAATCCCCGAGTCCGAAAAAGCGAAAAAAAAAAATGTCCCTCCGTCTGTCTGTACCAGTGGTATCTCGAGAACGGCTTGTCCGATTTAGAATTTTTTTTCGCCAATCTGTTTCTATGGTCAAGGTGGAGATTTGAAAAGCTTTTGAAGACTGTACGTCAAGAGGTTGGGGTACCTGCCATACGAATTGACCCAAAATACCTGGTTTTATAAATATTGACGATTTTTTTATATACGCTGGTTTGATTATTGAATTGGGCATTGAATTGGGAATTGATTTGAAGGGTAAATTAGTGGTCAATTTGCGCGTTGAGTTGGGGTTGGATTAGGATGTAGTGAGTAGATAACAAATGTTTTATATGATTGAACTTGCCTATTTATCACCCGATCATTATGAGATTTGATATGTGTGTCAGAAATTTGAATCTAAATTGATTTTTGGATAAAGTTCTGGAATATGGCCAAGTATGATGGAAGTTGGCCATTTCTCAACAGGTTACGATGAAATTCGATATCTGTAGTGGAAATGGGATTCTAAAATGTTTTTTGGATGAAGTTCTGGGATTCAAAAATGATTTCTGGATGAAGTTCTAGAATATGGCCAAATATGATGAAACTTGGCTATTCCTCAACCGATTAATATGAAATTCAACATATGTGTTAGAAATGGAATTCTAAAATGGGTTTTGGATGAAGTTCTGGAATATGGCCAAGTATGATGGAACTTGCCAATTTCTCAACCGACAATGATGAAATTTGACATGTGTGTTGGAAACGGGATTCGAAAATGTTGTTTGGATGAAGTTCTGGAATAAGGCCAAGTATGATGGAACTTGGCTTTTTCTCAACCGATTATGCTGAAATTCGACATGTCTAATGGAAATGGGATTCTAAAATGACTGTTGGATGAGATTCTGGAATATGGCCAAGTATGATGGAACTGGGCTATTTATTTATTTTATTTATTATTTATTTATTTATTTAATTAATTTAACAGAACAATCTGTGGATGTGAGTTGGAAATGGGATTCTAAAACGATTTTTTGGATAAAGCTCTGGAATATGGCCAGGTAGGATGGAACTTGGTTATTCCTTACCCGATTATTATGAAATTTCATATGTGCGTCGTAATGCGAGGTGCTCGTCGAGCGAAGTATCACTATATTCTATAAAGTTATAAGGAACAAGTATAACAAGATAGATTGTTGTAGTGAAGTCAAGCAATGAGGAATCAGATTTGTCAGCTTAATTAAGAAAACACCTAGAAATTCTAGTCCAGTGGTTTCGATATGGAGGATTTGCCAATATCTGGTAATATTATATTAATTTTGCGAATTTTTTTTTTTTAAAACCGTTCCAAAAGTATTTGTACAGGTGCAGGAGGAATATTAGGTAGGAATACAGGTAGGTGGTTTGAACCTAACAAAATGCATGACTCATAAAAAACATTTTATTTTACTAACAATCAATGTTTTTTTGTTATTTACTTTATGAGGTTGGCGCTGATTGTTTAGTATGCCTAATAGAACTAAATAAGGAAAATGACAAAACGAACACTTCAGCGGCCATTTTTCAACGGACGTAATTAAAAATGGTAGCATTTTTATACTTATTTTATAATCCCTATTCATTTATCTTTAAAATAAGCTTAATTTTTGAATAAATAGTTTTTTTTTGTCTATAGCAATACATTCCAAATCTAAATATTAAAACATGCCTTCGAAATATATGTGATTTGACGTATTTTTCACCATATACTATTATTTACGTTTGTGTTTCAGATACTAAAATTGAGAACTTCTCAAAGTCTCTTAGAATTGGCCCCTGTGCGCAAGGATAACAACACGTTACTTGGTTTTTCGGAATTTTCCTTTTTGAGAAATCGAGTTTTTCGTTTTTAGTACAATAATTTCATTTACCACCTATGTTGTTAAAGCAAAAAAAAAATTTGGCATTTATCCCAGTTTTTTCTCACAGTCAATCAAAACCAAAATTAAATATTTAATATAATAAAAAACTAAAATAATTAAGTAGAATTGACTAATCTGATAATACATAGATTTTGTATTTTCATTTTACATAAATAAATAAATAAAATTTAAAATATCTTTTACCTTCCAAATCGATTTGTTTCGGGCACAATTTCTTGTTTTGGTCCCGGTGTAACTATAGCTGGATGTGAGTTTAAAACGTGATGATGTGTATGTACAGAAGGCAACAAACTAGGTGAAAAACGGTAAAATTCGCTGAAATAAAAAATAAAAATAAAATAAATAGATGTCTAAAATTAATTGTACGCATATTATACCTTGATAAAGACGTGTTTATAGGCAGCGATGAGGGATAAGGACTTCGAAATCCAGATGTCGCTGAATATACTGACGGCGTGTGCCTACATTGTGTAATAACTTTATAACGTATTTAATAAAATTATATTTATTTAAATTTTCTTACCAAGAAGCAACCTGTGACATATCCGGACTTAGCATTGGGTATGGATATTGACTAGTGGGAAATGGATAAATGGTAGGCCTTGTTAAACCTAAAATAAATAGAACAAAATTTAAATTTAATAAACAAATTATTATAATATTATACATCCTTGTTCTACTTTATTATTCAATGGATTATTAATAAAGTTCCGCTTTTTGATGTTCAATCCAGACATCAAAAAACTCCGGAGTGAAATGCACATTTGTAACATTTTTAGAGAGTATATGAACTCCAAACACACGAAAAAAGTAAAATACGAAAATCCAAAGTTTTTTGTTTTGCGAGAATTTAGTTTTTGTTTTTTCACGAATATCTAAACTCTTTTTCTATTTTGTTTTTTGGATTCACATTTTAAAGTAAAAAGTAAAATACGAAAATGATGAATCCCTTGCTTCCCGAGAATTTATTTTTTCGTGCATACACAAACTCGAAACTTCGTTTCTGGATTGTTCGTTTCTTTGTTTATTGAATATTCAATATCTTTTTGCATTTTTTGTTTCGCTTCTCATTGTTAAAAACTCATAACTTTATTTGAGCTTATAGTAAATGAAACTTATTGTTTCGCTGAAGGATGGAATTTGATAGTTTCGTAACCGATTATTTTGAAATTCGACATGAATTTATATGTAATGTGGACATTGGTTAACCGATTATTGAAAAATTCAACTTGTACGAAGGAAGTAGGATGCTAATATAATTTTTAGATGATATTCTTTAATATGGCCAATACGGATGGAACTTTGCCATTTTTCAACCGAATATGATGAAATTCGAGTTGTGTGACTGAAATGGGATCCTAAAATTAATTTTGTATTAAGCTCTGGAATATGGCCAATTAAATAGTACGGAACTTGGCTATTTCTTAACTGATTTTGTTGAACTTCAACTTGTACTATGGAAATGGGATTCTACCACGATCTTAGATGAAATTCGTTAATATGGCCAATAAGGATAGTGGAACTTTCCCATTTTTTTTAGCCGATTATTATAAAATTCGCTTGTTTGACTGAAATGGGATTCTAAAATGAATTTAGTTTTAAGTTCTGAAATATGGCCAACTCGTAAGGAACTTGGCTATTTATTAGCCGATTATGAAGAAATTCAACTTGTGCGATGAAAATGGGATTCTACTATGACCTTTAGATGAAGTTCTTAAATATGACCAATTAGGGTGGAACTTTGCCATTTCATAACCGAATATTATGAAATTCTATGAAATGAATTTTCTATTAAGTTCTGGAATATGGTCAATTAGTACGAAATTTGGCTATTTCTTAACTGATTTTGATGAAATTCAATTTGTGCGGTGAAAATGGGATTGTAAATACTATGATCTTTAGATAAATTTCTTTAATATATAAGGATATAACTTGGCTATTTCTTAACTGATAATAATAAAATTCGGGTTGCGCTATGATTGGTTTCTGATATGATTTTTAGATGAAGTTATTATGATGAAATTCGGCTTGTACCATTGGAATGATATTCTAAAATGATTTTTGTAAAAATTCTGGAGTATGGCTAATTATGATTGAACTTGGCTATTTCTTAAGCGATTATCTTGAAATTCGGTATGTGCGATGAACGTAAGTTTATTACATGATTTTTAGATGAAGTTCTGGAATTTCAAGTCGAATTTCATTAAAACCGGTTAAGACAATTTTAGTCACAAAAGCCGAATTTCATCAAAATCGGTTAAAAATGGCATAATTCCATTCGAATTAGCGATATTCGAGAATATCACCTAAAAATCCTAGTAGAATTCCATTTTCACCGTACAAGTTGAACTTCCTAATAATCGGTTAAATTCCATTTACATTTTACATTGGCCATATTCCAGGAACTTCCAAAATTCATTTTAGAATCTCGTTTTTACTGTACATGTCTAATTTAAAAATAATCGATAATGAAAAATCCAACTTTCATAATTATTGGCAATACCTATTCCTTAATTTTACCTAAAAGCCGTTTTCCATTCCAAACAGAACTAGTTCCGCAAGCACAATTCAAGATGTACACACAAGCAGTGAAAAACAAAATTGAGGGTAAGACAAAGGATATCCTATGCCTCGTCGGAGACCCTGAATCTTTTCCGGAAATCAAAGCGATCCTGCTACAAGCAGGAGCTCTCATATTATTAGTCCCAACTGTGGGCAAATAAACAACAAGACACGATGAACATTCATAGCTTCTACAAAAAAACTAAGGAAATCGTGCAAAACATTAAATCCCTTGCGAAACAAAACGCAACTTATTATGCTTCCTGGAATGCGATTTCCACATTCATCGAGGAAGATGCGCTGGCGGCGTTTATCTCAGGCCTGAAATAGCCTTACTTTTGATATGCGCAAGCCGCCAAACCAAAAACCATAGAGGAAGCATATGCCTTCCTATGCAAATTTACTAGTAACGAAACAATTTCTGGCATTTATAAAGAGAATCAAAGTCAGACTGTTCATTCGAAAGTAACCCAGTTGAATACCAACCATTCGAAATATAACCTGGTACAAAATAAAGCCAAAGACATTCCGAATTTCCAAACTAAAAGGTTAGATAGGCCTCCCACAGAGTAAATGGACGAAGTCCTCCCAGACGACGATAATGGTGTAGAAATATCTAACACAGCAACATTACACGACGATGAAAATTCCTATTTGGAAATTTTCAGAAGGATCTCGACTCAGATACGGAAAGTTAAATTTCCTGCCGTATCTCAAATGTCACGCTGCCAATAACCAATACATTACTCTATTATTGGACACAGGTGCCAATAAAAATATAATCAAACCGAATATCATACCTGTGAAGAATATTTTAGGTGTCCACAACCTAACAAAAAAAGGTACAGCAAATCTTATAAGTAAAAATTTACCTCCCCAAACTTATTATGAGTTCAACTTTCACAATTTTTTCGATGGTATCCTCGGATCTGAATCAATAGCGAAGATGAACGCTAACATCAATTACAGATCCAATACTATATCTCTTAACAACCACAAGTTTCAGTTTTACCGTTACTATCCAGCGGAAAATTTCTATCACCATACGGTCACCTTTCATACTTCAGAAAACGGCGACTGGGCACTACCCCAGTATGCAGAACTCAACAGTCAAATTACTGTCCAACACGGTCTTTATAAGGCCACTAATCTGAAACCGACCGTTAAAATTTTAACTAGTGAACCAATTCACTTACCAACACTCACATTCAAGATTAATAATTTCGAAACCATGAAACCAATACCGATTTCGAGTGATGTTGATACTGCTAAAGAAGATATAAAGAAAATACTTCGCACAGACCACCTCAGTACACAAGAAGTAACATTTCTCATTGACACAATTTATAACAACCGCACAGTCCTCTTAAGACCCAACGAAAAATTGTCCGCTACAGTCGAAATTAAACACAACATTATCACACGTGATGAAGCCCCAATCTATACTAAAACATATAGATATCCCCACTACATTAAAGCAGATGTAGAAGAACAGATCCAAGAAATGCTTAATAATGGGATAATTTGACATTCTCATAGCCCCTACTCAGCGCCTATTTGGGTAGTCCCCAAAAAAGCAGACGCTTCAGGCAAACGCAAAGTACGGGTTGTGATTGATTATATGAAACTTAATGAAAAAACAATCGACGACAAGTACCCAATTCCTCAAATAGAGGAGATATTGGATAATCTGGGAAAGCCTACCTACCTTACGACATTAGATTTAAAATCAGGCATTCACGAAATCCTAAGGGATGAAAGCTCGTAAGCAAAAACTGCATTTTCCACAGATAGAGGACACTTCGAATTCTACAGGATGCCGTTTGGATTAAAAAATGGTCCGGCGACGTTTCAACGCGTCATGAACAACGTACTCCAGGGACTTGTTGGTAAAATTTGTCACGTTTATCTCGACGACATCGTCATTGTCGGAGAAAACCTGAAATCACACTTGAATAACTTGAATACCATTTTACGTAGGCTCTCAGAATCCAACCTTAAAATCCAACTTGACAAATGTGAATTTTTGAAGAGAGAAACCGAGTTTTTGGGCCATATCATAACGCCAGATGGTGTAAAACCTAATAGAGACAAAGTACCAAAGATATTGGACTGGCCGTTACCAAAAAACCAGAAGGAAATTAAGCAATTTCTCGGACTCTCCGGATATTACAGGAGATTCATAGATTATTCAAAAATCGCGAGGAACATGACGAAGTACTTAAAGAAGGAAACACCTCTAAATCTAGCAGACCCAGATTATTTCCGATCTTTCGAAACACTCAAAAACACTATTGCAACCGATCAAGTACTTACCTATCCGGATTTCTCTAAACCATTTATATTAACGACAGACGCTTCGGATTTCGCGCTTGGCGCCGTTCTTTCCCAGATCGAAAATAGTGTCGAGAAACCCATCGCGTTCGCATCCCGTACCCTAAATTCAACAGAAGCGAGATATGCAACCAATGAAAAAGAGGCTCTGGCCATAATTTGGGCGGTAAAAAAGTATCAGCCCTACCTTTACGGGATCAAATTCACCCTGGTAACTGACCACAAGCCTCTCACATTCCTCAAGTCCTCTGAAAAGAACTCCAAGATCTTACGATGGAGATTGGAGTTAGAAAACTTCGATTACAATGTGGTATACAAAGAAGGTAAAGCCAACGTCGTTGCAGACGCGCTTAGCCGCATACCAAGCATTAACACTAAAGACATACACACGAACGAATTACTAGATCGCAACTCTGTACACGAATCCAGCGAACCTCCAATATATGTACAACGCACAACCTACTGACGACATCGAAACGATTCATTCGGCAGATACCTCGGATGATTATTTCATCCACTTTTCTGACAGACCTATAAACTACTATAGAACTCAATTAATCTTTAAAATCTCAAATCTTGATACAGTTATTTCAGAAAACATCTTTCCAAACTTTAAAAGAATTATTGTTTCTAAAAAAGTGTTCGGAACGGACGATGTTATGCACTTTCTAAAAGAGTACCACAATGGAAAACAGTCGGCAATTATGGCACCCGAGAGTTTATACAATACAATTCAAGAAACCTTTAGACAACATTTTTGTCAACCTGGCCACTTTGTCTTTGTAACAAAAATAGTTGAGGATGTTACCAATGAAGAAAGACAGAACGCACTAATCATCAAAGAACATCAAAGGGCCCACAGGGGCACTACCGAAGTGGAAAGGCAATTAGGGCGATCATTTTTCTTCCCAAAAATGGGAAACAAAATTAGAATTCACATCAATGCTTGTAACATTTGCAACAAGCACAAATACGACCGAAAGCCATATAATATTAAAATATCCCCGCGGCCAACCATGACGAAGCCGCTAGAGAGACTGCAAATTCTTGTCAATAATAGACTCCTTTTCCAAACATTTACAAATGTTACCAATGGAAACGAAAAATATCACCGATGCAACCTGTGCTCTCAATAAATACTTCAGCCTTTTCGGAATTCCAAACAGTATTGTGTGTGACCACGAGACCACATTTCAATCCGTACAAATGAGAGAATTTCTGAATAACCTTCATATCCAATTAGAGTACGCATCGCCTTCAGAATCTAATGGGCAGATCGAAAAGACCCATGCAACGGTTATCGAAATATACAATACTAATAAAAGTAAATTGCCAAATCATACTACCCCAACTGCCATAGAATTGTCAGTTGCATTGTATAACAACAGCGTGCACTCTGCTACCGGTTTCACGCCGAATGAAGTGATTTTCAATCAAAACAACTCCACTAACCCCGCAGAAATTCAAGCACGAGCACACGAAATATTTCAAACAGTTCACGATCACCTGCAAACAGCATCCACAAGAATGGAAAGATACAACTCTGGCAAGGAAAAATCACCCGACCTTACAGAAGGTCAAACGATGTTGCTCAAACCCAACATCAGAATGAAGTCTCAATCGAGACGAATTGAGACAAAAATTCAGAATGTTGCGCTGAAAACATTCCATACAAGTAGAAACATTAAGCGGAATCACAGTAAAATAAAAAGATTGAAAAAACAAAATTAATTAAAATCAATTATTCTTATCATTTCAGATAAATCTTAGTAAAAATTTTGCAATTTTTGATAAAATTAGACAGGAATACAATTATAATTTAAGAATAATATTGTTAATTTAATATTCAATTGTAAGCTTAAATTTACGCTTTTAATTCAAGAAAAAATATAAACTAGCATTTAAAATGCAATTCATGCATTTCATTATGAGACTACTTACAGTAACAATAACTTTACAAATCTGTTTTAGAAATAAAAAATTTACAGGAAGACCCAATTTTATTGCTTAAATTTAAACCATGTAAAATACAAACATTTACCATGTAAAATACAAACATTTTAACATTGTTAAAAACAAATTAGATGATAAGTTAGAATTAAACAAGATCATACAACATAAATATACAGAATTAGTTAATAACTTCCATCAAATAGTACCGAAACAGAGGTTACGACACAAACGTTGGGACACCTTAGGGTCCGCCTGGAAATGGATGACAGGCACTCCCGATGCCGAAGATCTCCGAATAATCAATAGCACAATGAAGTTACTCATCAATGCAAATAACCAGCAGTTTCACGTCAATGAGCAAATCAATCAAAGAATCAAAATTATCACAAGCACCGTAAACAGAGCAATGCGAACTGTAGCCAATACCGTGATACTCACTGAAATCGATATGATCGCCACGATTATAAACATCGACACAGTAAATACGATACTTGAAGATATCCAAGAAACAATAGTCAGGACAAAGATCGAACTGGCAAGCAATCGGATCCTCATACTGACAGAAAATTTTAAAGATTAAGGATCTCCTTGTCAGCCAGGGCATCAATATAACGCTACCAGACGAAACGCTTAAATATGTAACACCCAAAATCGCAATTAATAAAGACACGTTTCTATATGTCCTACAAGTACCTAAAATGGAAGAGGAAGACTCCGTCATTTTGACTATAATACCTTTAGTCGTCAACAATACAATTATACCCGATTACCCACGACATTTAATTAAATCTAAACAGAAGGTATTCACGACATTAAATCATAACACCTTCGTCCAAAAACAATCCGACATTAAGGAGTTTCGGGATAGTTGCATCAGACCGTTAATAATGGGAGCTAAAAGTCAGTGCAATGTTACGTCAGAAACACAAACCGTTCAATATATCGCAGAAGATAAACTTCTCCTCATTAATGCCAAGAATGAAACTCTATACTCGAACTGCGGACCCAACAATAGAGAATTAACAGGGAATTTTTTGGTAGACTTTTTCAACTGTACGCTGACTTTCCGTGACAAAAAGTTCCATTCGTATGAAATAGAAACTGAGATGCAGGTAATTCAAGGAGCAATGCATAATGTACAAGCCACACGGCAATTAATCGCCTCCTTGAGTGTTGATGTTCTCAATCAAGAAAACATCGAGAATAGAAAACTGTTGACGTACGTGTATTTAAGACAAGCCGATCATCAAAAATGGATGCTGACCCTGTCAGGAGGAATCTCTGTCTCATCAATAGGTATAATCATATTGATCATCTACATTCGTATTGCTCACCGCTCATCCACAATAAACATCAATGATTCGAGTAAAACATCATCGCCCACATCCACCACTTTGCCTAGCACATCCTACTCCGATGTACTCTCCAAATATGGTATCCTACCAAAGGCCGAGGACGCCCTTTCTCCACCCCCCGGAGGAGTTACATGCGCAAGATAAAGCTGACTGCATTCCATTCCCACCATTCAAATGCAACATCAGCAAAAACAATTAAGTTGAAACCTTTGAATAAAAGGTAACGGACGGAAAATATCGTATGATAATATTTTGATAACATAACATTAATTGTTGTATAGAATAAAAATTAAATGTTAAAATAGTTAGTTCTAGTTTACTCGTGTTTAGCTTAACATCTTAATAAATAAACTGTAAGAAAAATTATTAAATAAATATTTGTTTTTATTTAAATCACAGTATTCTGACTCGTAATTATTGTACATGGTATACAGGGTGAGGAAAAAGTATGGAAACCCCTAAAAATCTTGCGAATTTCGGTCACAAAAAAAATAAGCAAGGGTTATTCTTAGGTAATTTTTAATAAGGAATTTAATGGTGAGCTTGGTTGTGACCTTGTCCGTCATCTTCAAGGTCATTTTGAGGTCAAGGTCATTTTTTTATAGGGAGACCCCGGTTTTTCGATTCGAAAAGAGCAATCAGTTGTACGTCCGAATATGTATTTTCCATGACCTCCCAAGGTCACCTGAAGGAATAATGATTTGCTAAGAAAATTAAGAAATAAATAAAAATTAAAAAAATTAATTCTTCATTTTAAAATTTAATTTATTTGTTTTTGTATAATTTTCATAGCAACACAAGCATTATTACAATGTTCTGTATTTATAATTTTTTAAATTTTCATAGCAAATCATTATTCCTTCAGGTGACCTTGGGAGGTGATGGAAAATACATATTCGGACGTACAAATGAGACAGTCAATTTTTCTGCATTCAGATCTAAGGACATAGTCGGAAATAAGAGACAGGTCAACTCCCAATTAGCCTCTTAAATCGAGATTATTCTGTATTATTCTTCTGCGTCTATAGAATTACATAACATATTATAAAATAAATGCATCGAAAACCGAGAAATTGCAGGACTTGAGGTTCATCGTCTTCAACGTGTTCTTTGCCTGCTTTGAACAACTTATACTAATGAAAAACACGCGCTCTGGACAGTGCACTGTAACCAAAAGCCATGGCCAACATTTTTAACGTCTTGGAAGCAGAAATTTCATTTTTTAAACAAAATTTGATGCAATTACTTTGCTGAACTCATTTTAAAATTAAGCAACCGTATCTACCACTAAAGATAGTGATACGAAATTTGACATAGACGTCTGTTAGGGTGCTACCAACCTAAGAAAAAAAACCTACTCGTTTGGATAAGCCTGCGCAATTTTAATGGAAAAGTCTTACTATTTTTTGATCACAGTAGTATATAGGATTACTTATATACTCATAATGTGTTTCATCTTTACACAACAATTATTATTGTCCTTTTTATATAGTTTGGAAATACATTCTTTGTATTAAAGAGCTATTAAAGAGGGAACTTCTCGAAATATACATAGCATTATCTCTACATAAATACAGTTTCCGAAGTATAATTTGATTATTTTATCGGTTCGATAAACTTAAACTATATTTAATTATGTATCTTTTACGTATTTAATATCAGTTGATTAAGGGTAAAATATAGGGTTAGTCGTTGGATTTCTAATTGATATTCTAATAAATAAACAAGGAAGCATCGGTTTAATTACAATATAAAGACAATTATCTACATGAAACAAATAAACAATTTGAATACATGTTCGATTATAAGGATAATCGAATCAAGTTTAAGACTTGAAAAGTTCATTTATCAGTACCATTATTTTAACAAAAAAACGAGCGAATTACACGAAGATTAAAAATTGGGTTATCCACAAAAATCTTGACACATGTTACTATTTCTCATAATGAGAATATCACTTTCACTGGTTCTGTAACAAAATTTTCGAGAAAAATCGTTAGCTAAAAGAAAGGAATTCCCTATTTAATTGCTCACTACCGTACATATGTATATGATGGAAATGGTATTCTAAAACTAATTTTATATGAAGTTCTGGCATATGGCTAATGTTGATGGAACTTGGCTGTTTCGTAACCGTTTTACGATTGAAATAGGGATCCTAAAAAGGATTTTTGATGAAGTTCTGGAATATAGCTAATTTTGATGGAACTAGACTATTGTTTAACGGGTTATGATGAAATTCTATCAATATGATGGAAATTAGATTCTTAAATGAGTTTTAGATGAAATTCTGGAGTATGGCCAGTAAGGATAGAAATCGACTATTTCTCAACCGATTACGGTGAAATTCAACAGATTCGATGAAAGTAAGGGATGCGGTTATGTATTCTCGTATTACGAGTTTCGAGAACTCCAAATATTTTGACAAATTTCAACAAAAGTTGTACGAGTAAAACAACAACAACAAGTCGCAATTGCGAGATAATCGCGCTTTGTCGCGATTTTGAAAAACTCAAAACTCGTAATGATTGCATAATCGCACCTCAGGTTCTAAAATAGTTTTTCGATAAAATTCCATAATTTATTCAATCAGGATGGAACTTGGCTGTTTCGTAACCGATTATTATGAAATCCGACAATTGCGATGAAAATGTTATCTTAAAATAATTTGTGGATGAAGTTCTGGAATAAAATAAATTAATCTGGAACTTAGCTTATTTCTTAACCGATTATGCCGAAATCCATTCTCTTAATAGAACTTTCCTTCACTTAACGGATTTTCCTTTAAACTTCACCTAACAGAATTTTCCTTCAATTAGTATTGGAAAATTATCCTTTATTTACTTAAATTTTCAAATTTATCCATTCTTCACAAAATACAGTGAAATGCAAACTAAATGACAGATCGGCTTGAAAATGGAAGTTGCGTAAATGATTCTAAGCATTTTTGCAAATAAGAGTAAATAAGGTTAAGATGTATTTTAGGGGGATGACCTTAAGGTCAAACTGCAAGGTCATTTCAAGGTCAAGTGTGTTTTTTAAATGAGAATATCTATTTTTGACATCGGATTCGAAAAGCTTGAGAAATTTAACGTCCACATATGTATTTTCCATGACCACCAAGGTCACCTGAAGGAATACGGTGTACTTATAAAGCTTATGATTTGCTATCAAAAATAAACTAAAAGAGCGATGTTTCGCAAAAAGAACGATGAGAAGAGGGGAAGGCCCGGATTGTGCACTTAATATTATACATATGTATATGTATGTATGTATTTTGTTTTAAATAACGAGTAAGATTATGGAACGAATCAGGCTCGTAAACCGAGGTACCACTGCACTATAAGTTAAAATTACATGTGATACAAATACACAGTAGAACTTCCAATATTCCATATAATCTTTTTGTTACAACATAATTTGCTACAATTGAAGAAAATTTTTCTTTTTATAAGACATTCTAAAAGAGTACCCCACGACATATTTTTATAAAAAAATTGCTTTTCTGGCAGAAAAATTAACGTTTCGTAACCGCCATTTTTAAAAAGATGTTTTTCCCGAAATACACACTATACCATATGCCGTTGTGTACAATATGCCTTATTGAAACATGCCCATTTTAAACAAAGTGTAGGTTTACTCAATAAACTTAGATTCTTATCGTCAACTTAATAACAACATCATCTCAAATTATCCTAGAAGTTAGCTAAAAAACCTATACAAACATTTTGTTTTTTACGGTAAAAACCAGTTACAATTTGCATTCAGGAAATTCACTTAAAAAATTGTTTACGAATAATAAACAATATATATTTCATATAGGGGAAAAGTTGTACGTTTCAGGCCTCCTCTAATACATGCTATCGGATTTGTAGATTTTCGATAAAAAAAAAAAAAAATACTTTGAAAGTATAAATTTCAATAGTCCCTTTATATGCATGTCGCCATATAAATAAATTGCCGTGATATAAAATATCCAGGAAAAACTAATTGAAAACAGATTAACAATGGTTTAGGCAAGATATTCCGCTCTTAATAGGGTACAACGAAAAATTATTACACACAATGACATTTTGTCATTCAATTCATTGAATAAAAGCAAAAACATGATAATTTATTTTAACAAAAGGGATAATGTATGTTATATATGCCTATATAATAGCCCTTGAATATATCAAAACAATGGGAACCATCTAAATAAATAGGGGTTGACGATCATTTATTCCATTAGAATAGATCTTATTGCTCTCCGTCTCTTTTACGATTTTTCCGTGGGCTTATATTTTATTTAAAAAACAACAAATTTTTTTTTATTTGGTAGGTAATTGATCATTTTAATAAAAGTTTTATTAAAGGCCTTCTCTTCAGCTTTACTATTGATTGTATAAATTCTCAAGATCGGGAATCGGGATTTAAAACAATTTATTTGTTTGTGTATATGCTTATTTATATAATTTTTTATTGCAGCATAAGCGATTATGTTTATTTAAAATATTTGTACGTATTGTATTCGAAAATTTTAATTTATTAAATGCCCAAAAAATTTTTATTAAACTATTTTACGATACCATTGTTTTAGTAGATATTCATTTCAAGGTCTTTATTTTTCATATAATTGTTTGGAAAAATATTTTTAGTTGTCATGTTGGAGTTATAAAATTTTTTTTCAAAAGAGATTAGTGTTTAAATTTAAATAAAATGTACCGTTTTCTGGCTATAGGCATATAAGATTGTTGCCCAGTTTCAATGGCAGCGGTCATTTGTAGAATATATATCATATATATCACTATACCATCATACCATACCGACGAACGGGCTGCGATGCGAAGTTATCTCGTAGTCCAACTACTAGACTTAGCCTCTCCATTCCTACTCCTCCTGGCTACGTCCACGTTGTTGTCGGTAGTAACTGTTTTAGCCTAAGCTTCCGCTTCTAATCCCTCGGGGAAGCTAGGCCAGGGCAAAAGTCGGGGGGGGGGGGGGGGTCACATGGGTCACTTGCAAATAATACACTTAAGAGTTATGTGATTTAAATCCAGGAGCGTCTGTTTCACATTGCGCGGCTCCCTGGTCAGCGACTGTTCCCCAGGAGGGGCGGCTGTATACCTACTTGGCAGCAAGTATAAAATGCTAGGGGCGACACCCCGAAAAAGAATCCACGATGTGTACAGAAAAGAAAAGTTTAGTTACGGTGCAGGGAGTAGGAAACCCAGTATCGGCTGAAGGGAGTGAGCAAGCAGGCTCCCAACAGTCAAGATCCAGCAACTGCAATGTTAAAATGGTGACAATTCACCCAGTGGCCATATCCAAAAGAAAGGGAAACAAGGAGCTGGCAAAACCCAAGCCCAGGGATCTACGAGCCTTAATTCAAACTCAGGCATAGATGAACCTAAGAAGCCTGACAATGTAAAGGACCCTGATTAGCAGTTGGCGGGGGAAAAAAAGAGAAAACCACGGGAAAGAATTCCGCGTCACCGTCCCGATGCAATTAAAATAACGAAAACTGGAGCAATGTCGTATGCGGATATGGTTAAAAAAATGAAAAAGGATTCCAACCTTAATGACCTCTCTGGTAAGGTAGCTCGGATTCGTAGAACCGAGAAAGGTGATCTTCTACCAGAGTTAAAGAAAGATGTACACCCGAAGGAGCTTGGATTACAAAGTGTAATATAAAAAGCTCTTGCATGGTGACACTTAGAGAAGAGCACGTCAATAATGAAGTTTGTCCAGCTCAACTTAAACCATTGTGAAGTTGCACAGGACGTATTGGTCCAAACTGTGTATGAAACAAGAGTAGATGTCGCCATTTTGTGCGAACAATACAAAAATATGGAGGGACCCAATTGGGCAAGATCAAACTGGTAAAGCTGTCATATGGACCTGTAACAGACGGACCATTAATAATAATAATGCCACCACAGGATTCGTTTGAATACTTCTTGGACCAACTGGTCGGTATGTTCGAATGCGAAGCCCTGTTATCATTGCTGGTGACTTCAATGCCTGGGCAACTGAATGGGACAGCAAAGAAACAAATAAAAGGGGAGCAGCACTACTCGGAACATTTTCTTCCATAGACGTTGTGCTATTCAACACTGGTGATACACTGGTAATTGACCTTATGTACATTCGGTAGCAGCTGTTTGTTAAGAGTGTTGACCAAATGGGAATTCAGTGAGCATTATACGCATAGCGATCACCAAGCCATAATTTTCGAAATAAAACTGGCTGTGGAAAGTAAACGGAAAAAACGTTTAAGGAAATCGGCGGGCTGGAAGGCGAATACGTTTGAGGAGGACCTATTTATGCTATCGTTGGATAAACCGAACCTTACGGGGTGTGCCAATACAAAAGTGGCCCAGATTATGAATATGATCACCAGCGCATGCAGTTCAACTATGGTAGAAAGGCTGCTAGATAATCGTTGCCCACCGGCATACTGTTGGACTGAGCAGTTGCACAATTGCGACGGAAATGCCTTAATGCAAGGAGAAAACATCAACGTGCTAGGGGTACAGAGATCTATTCTAGCGTACACCACAATTAGCTGGATGCTCGGCACAAATTTAAGCAAGGCATTAAAGTAACGAAACGCCAGTGCTGGAAAGAACTATGCGAAGAAGTGAATCGTGACCCATGAGGGAGGCCCTACAGAATCGTCATGAAAAGGCTTAAAAAGCCTTTTTCCACAGCAAGATGATGTGATCCCTAACATGATTCGAGTACCTGGCATGGAAGAAATACCGCCGGTATGAACAGAAGAGCTCATCAACGCTTGTCAACGTTTTGGAAATTCAAAGGCTCCTGGACCTGACAACATTCCTAATATTGCATTAAAGGCTGCAATTCAGGCCAGACCGGATGATTTTAAGAAACTATATTATTCCTGTCTCAGAGAGGGAGTATTCCCCGAACGATGGAAGACACAGCGTCTGGTCCTGTTGGGAAAAAAAGAACCAACCGGGTGAACCATCCTTCTACCGACCATTATGCATGTTGGATACGGCTGGTAAAGTACTAGAGAGAATCATATACAGCTGATTGGAAGAAGCTGGAGATCTCGCTGAGAACTAATACGGCTTTCGGAAGGCTCGATGGACAGTGGCCGCTATCCAACACGTCATTGAAATAGCTAAGAATGCAACAGATGGAAAAAGATGGAAAGGAGGCTCAAAAAAGTTCTGTGCTGTGATCACCCAGGATGTGAAGAACGCATTCAACTCGGCCAAATGGAGTTGTATCCTAAATGCATTGCAAATATCAATGTACTTAAGAAGTATCATCACAGACTATTTTAATGATAGAGTGCTGACATATGATAATGACGGTGTGATGACATACAATGTTATGGGTGGTGTAACTGAAGGATCTGTTTTGGGGCTCCTACTGCGGAATATCATGTACGACGGTATCCTGAGGCTCCGTGTAAAGGTGAAAAGGTAAGGAAGGTGAAAGAAACCGTAACAATTGATGTAGGTGGAATTCTAACCCACTCACAGCTTTCATTACGATATCTGGGTGTGGAAATAGATGCACGTTTAAATTTTAGGGAGCACCTAAGGATAGTGAGCAGAAAAGCTGCCAGTGTATCTGCAGGTATTATTCCCAATACTGGAGGGTCTAAACAGTGTCGTAGAATGCAGCTGGCAAACGTAGTAACCTCCATCATTCTCTATGGATCGCCTGTATGGGGTGATGCGATGGACTTCGAAACATATAGACGCAAACTGATATCGGTGTATCGCCTAAGTGCTCTAAGAGTGATATATGATCTTCGCGCAGTATCTGAACTACTCGCGAAGGAAAGGAAGAAATGGTGCTGGACTTACCGTCTTATACCATTCATCGAAAAATGGCTAAATAGGCAACACGGCGAAGTCAATTATCACCTGACACAACTGTTAAGTGGACATGGTTGTTTTGGTGCATACCTGCACCAGTTCAAGCACACTGATACTCCAGATTGTCCTGTTTGCAATGATACACAAGATGGGGAGTACATTTTTTTGCAATGTTCACGGTTTGAGAATACTCGGAGGGAGCTGTCAACTGTCCTAAGGCAGCGTCCGACACCAGAAGACATAACGCAATTAATGCTTGATTCTAAGGAAGGATGGAATGCGGTAAGTCATAAGGCGACAGTGGTACTGAACGATATGAGGCGCTTAGAGCGTGCAAGGGAAGAACAACATGCCGTGATTAGATAGCGGTGACAAACTCAACCTAAGATTGAGGCGCTACGGGGAGAATAAAGAGCCAAATGGCTAGCCACAAAGTAATGTCTAACGATAGGACCGCATGTAGGATGTGAAAGCGGCGGTTGTGTGGTTTTTAGGTGGTAGAGAAATCCGCCACTGTTGCTGAGGTGTTTGTCCCACCGATGCATCGTCTTCTGAAGATTTTATACACGTTACAAAACCCCACAAAAAAAAAAAAAAACTCCATAACATCACACCATCATATATACCATGTTACCATGATACTATCATTCCATCGTACCGTCATACCATTTTATACCGTAATACCATCACACCTTTATACCATCGTACCATCATACCATCACACCATTATGCAATCGTACCATCACCATTATATCATTATACCATCATACCTTCAAAACGCCATACCATCATACCACTATACCATCACACCATCATGCTATCATACCATCAGTCCATCATAGCATGATACCATCATAACATTAATCCTCAAGCCAGCATATATAAAAAATTAGTCCACTACTCACTATATCCTAATCCAACCCCAACTCAACTCCAATTCAATTCAACTTCAACTCAACCAGCAAAATGACCCATAACTTAACCTTCAACTCAATCACAAACTCAGTGCAAAACGCAATATTCAAACCATCAAAAATTGGTAAATATTAGTAAGCCCAGGTGTTTTCGGTCAATTCATATGGCAGATACTCGACCTCTTGACGTACAGGATCCAAAAGATTTTCAAATCCCGCCTTGACCATAGAAACAGATTAGCGAAAAAAAATCTAAATCGGGCAAGCCGTTCTCGATATACAATACGATGGGTAAAGATGGCAGACGGACGGATATTTTTATTTTTTTTTATTTTTCAGACTCAGGGGACTTTCAAACCGTCTAGAAAAATGGTTTTGGGCCAACCAAATTTTTGATCATTTTTGACAGTCCTTTTAAACCGAATAATAGATAAAAAGGAAAAGATGATGGGTCCAAGTTTAAAATCACAACATAAAACAATTATTTCATTAATCCAGCTGATATTAATGATCCAATAGACTCAATGCTAACTGCATCTTGAAATGATTTTACAATTAAGTATTGGTTTTTCGTTAGCATCAGCTGTAATTTTAATGTAAATATTATTATGGCGAAACCAACAGTAAGTAATTTTTTTAATTTTTTCTTAATTCGATTAGATATTTTAGTATTTTGACGTGATGATCGTATCATTTGATGAGTTTCATGAAATAAGACCGTAATTTTCTATGTTGTTTAGTTGTTTTACGATGTCTTCATTGTCACTAGCGGTATTTGGGATTATAACGTCCTTTTGCATAACTTTCTGTTAGAGTATGTTAGTCTGGGATGTTAAAGAAGCCACTTGGATGTTAGATTCATCAACCGTTTGCTCAATAGTGTCCACTCTTTCGTTTATTGTATCGCCCTTGCTTTTAATTGCTGAAACGGTTGATTTCAGATTTATTTTAATTTCGCTTACAGATTTTTGAAGAGATTCCTTAGGTTCAGAGTATTTAGTGTTTGTTCGTTGATTCCATCAGCTTTGCAATACCAGATAAAATATCGGAGTTCGTTGGATTAGATTTTGTTAGTAAATCATTGGGGTTCATTTTTAAATTTAATTTAACTGGATGTTAATTTCGTAGTGATTAATGTATTTGTAGAAATTGTAATATATGTAGACGTTAATGGTGGTTACTGTATTTGTAGAGATTAAACTTTTAAGTTATATGTGTATGGAGATCAATTTTTGATATTCACTTTTTTATAATTATAATATCTTTCCGTCATATGTATATGTATTTGATGATTAGTTTGAGTATCGTTGCACTTATGTACATAACTTAACAACTACCTGGATATTTTTTGATAATCACTTTTTATTTTAGTTATAATATAATGTACATACAAATTTGCTCTTAGTTCATTGAATTATTCACTTGTAACACAATCCAGAATTCTGATTTTATAATATTTTCAATTTTGTTTTTATATTCTATATTCACCAACAAAAACATTTTAATCTTTACTCTTTCGCCATTTGTAATCCCAGAAAATCGGTTGGCTTCTAAATACTTATAGGTTAAAAGCGTCGCATCTTACTTCTTTATTAAACATCTTCATGAAACAAAGACTCGCCAAAACCTTTTGTACTTACGAAATTTTTGTACCCAGAGAAATTTATTTTATACTTTTTAGTTGGTTTTATAAGGGTAAGGTTTTTTTTAAAAAGTTTAACTTAACTGTTAATTTACACATGTGCTCTCATTAGCACATGTATTGTACCTATAGTATGTGATTGTTAACTTGTAAAAATCAGGGCCTTGCAACCCCTAAAAATTAGTTTTCGATTAGTTAGTTTCACAAACAGTCTTCCCGATTTAAAACATTTATATGGGAACCACCCACTTAACGTAGGTAATTGAGTTTTTATTTTTTTTTTTTGGTTGACAACACCATTCTCCGTATTTTCACAACATTTCTCAAACAATTTCTATGAGGAACACTTACTTAACTCGAGGTCCGAAAGTTTAATAGAAAGTATTGTCACCGAAGTTAAGAAAGCATACAGAGTTTTAGGGTCCCGGCTTTAGGCTATATGGGTAAACAAAAATTAGATTAATATTAGCGGGGACTGAAACATTCGAATCATACATAGCAGAATTAAGGAAACATGCAACTGATTGCAAATTCGAAAACGCCCTTGACAGAATTTTGAGAGACCGAATCGTATGAGGGCTCAGAGACGAATCGCTTCAACGTTCTCTTCTTGCTGAATCGGATTTGACCTTAACTAAGGTCATTGAGAAAGCATCAATATCTGAAGCAGCAGCAAAAAATCAAATCGATATTCGTCGCCTTGAATGTGTCCAGCTGATTTCAACGAAAAAACCACCGTATTTTAATAAAAACCAACCGTGTCTCGCCATTGTATTTAGTAACTTCCTTGGACATTTTAATAAAGTGTACTGTTTTCTTTCTTGATATAAATATTTTCCAAAATTAACCTTTCATTTGAGATTTTGCTCCTTATCCAGTATTTTAGCGTTATCTATAGATAGTGAATGGCTACTTCCACGCAAATTATTTGAAAATGCGCTATTTGAAAATTTTGGTTTTGTTTGTCCAACATATGTGAAGAAAACAATCGTTAAAAAAAATTCATTTAAATTATTGTATAAAATTGTGCAATTAAGAATGAAGAAATTTACCGTCGAAACCAAATATCGCATCCAAATAATCGTTATGCATAAATGTTAATGTATATATTTATAAATATGCGTTTGTAATTTTTGTGTAATAATTGATTACTCGAAGAGCAATTTTGCTTTTTTGTTTAAATTTTGTATTCCAATTATTTTATTTTAAGAACTTGAAAGAGACACGTGTCACATGACAAAATTGCAGAAATATTTGGAATTCATTTTTATGAATAAGATGATTTGTTGATGAAATGTTACGAAAACATGATGATATATAACTAAATACTACAAACGTCGGATATATAAAGGGGTAATATTATACATTGTTTGAGGGTAGATATATTACAATTTGGTGGTAGGTTTTTAATATGTAATATGTAATGATAATAAAAACATTTTACTCTGTACGCATACAAAGTAATTTTAGGGTTGATTTATTTGCTTTTTATTTCAATCGTAATATTAAAGACCCAAGAAATGTACAAAAATTATTTAAACTGCTTAATAAAATAAAATTACTTACCAATTGCTTTTGGATCTAGCTGATACGGTGGGATTCCACAATGAGCTGGAGGCGGCGTCGTTAAATGGTCACCATTACAAAAAAATGATGGAATTGTCATTTTATTTGCCTAAAAAATAAAAACATAAAATAAATATATTTATAGATGTTTAGCAAAATTATGATACCAAAGTTAAAAATTGGTAAATGTACTTAAATATTATATAGAGAGTGCTATGTACTTAGCTAGAAGTATTTTAAGGCATGATTCCTTAAATAATTTTGAGCAATAAATTGTTGTTTAAGGAGGGATAGTTGTAGGTATTGAAAGAATTCGTCATCATCTGGCAGTGAAAATTTAGAAAAATTTGATGCCAGCCCAAGATTGGTTCGAACGTTTTCAAACTGTAGCAAATTTTCGGCGGCGGACAAATTTAAAAATTAACTAAAAGCGATTATTGAGGAAGGTGGTTTGAAACGGCTTCCGAGAAGAACATTCATTTCCAAATCTGAAAAATCTTGCCCCAGATATTAGTTCAGTAAAGATCGGCTTACATTTCTAGGAACTAGACGATAAAAAGTTGAAAAGTTAAGGAGTTAACACGTTAAAAATTTAAAAAGTTAAAATTAAAAAATTAAAAAGTTCAAGAGTTCAAAATTTCAAAAGTTAAAAAGTTAAGGAGTTAAAATGTTAACGGTTAATAAGTAAAAAAGTTAAAAAGATATGGAGTTAAAACGTTAAAAAGGAGTTCAAAAGTTAGGAAATGCAGTAAGCGATTTTAAATTTAAGCCTCTTCTTATTTACAACTCTGGTAATCCAAAAGCTTTATAAAACGTGAAAAAAGTATTCTTTCGATTTATTGGTGCGAATAAAAAAGCATAGATGATCGCAGCTCTGTTTAAAGATTGTACATAATTGGGCTCTTTTTAGGGCTATTAGACAAGATATCCAATTTATGTAGAATATTTACTGAAAACATAAAAATGGTTTTTATGCCTCGAAATACCACATACATCATACAACCTATGGATCAAAGTATTATATCCAACTTTAAATATTATTAATTACGACAAAAGGTCAGCCAACTGGATAATTGCGGTAACTAATGGAAGGATAAACCCACCATGAATTAGTTTTGGAAAAATAATACCATCATCTAGATTTGAGACAATAGCCTTGAAATCGTGAATTGATAGATCTGTTGTGAAAAGAATACATTACATACCGGAACAAAATGAAAGCGTTGAAAGAGGTAACATAAAAGTTCAAGAAAGGGCACATCATTGCATGTGGTTTACAAGTGTATTTGGCCTGATGCAGATCGAACAGCCATTTATGTAGCACATAGTTTATTTTCTCGTGTGCTTTTTAACAAAAAACAACGATTTAGCCCATCGTTATTATACTGTGTGCTTATAGGTTTCCAATTTAAAATTAAACTTTTTAAAGTTCAATTGAAACTTTTTCTAAAATAAAACAAACTTTTTCAATTTCAAATAAAACTATATCAAAATAAAAAAAAACCAGTACAAAGAAACGTAATTGCACTTCTTAAAAAAATAATAATTTTAACGGTGGTTTTCTATTAATTATAGCGGTTGCATTATTATAAAGTTAACCTGAAATTTTGTTGACTTTTATTTTATAGGATCGATAACCTTGACATTGATTCCTTGAACAGATTTCGAGGTAGTTCTTCGCCTTAAATACGAACTTAAACAAATTTCGTCAATAAATAGTAGATTGTTCTACAAGTAAAGAGAAGTGATAGTTTTCCAGCGAGTGTAATTGTTTAATTCACGAGCGAGCGACTGGATTAACAATTTTACGAGCATGGAAAACCACTTTTCTTACGTGTAGAACATGCTATTTTTCCGTGTATTTGATGACAAATCAGGTAAAAATAAAAAAAACAAGTCAAAAATTAAAAAATCATTTGGAAAAAAAGCGTTTCTATAATGAAAAGTGTTTATAGTGAAAAAAATTGTTGCTAAGGAGAAAAGTAACTGTTTTCTTTACTGTTTTCAACCAAGAAATGACACTGTTTGCCATTAAGTACACGAAAAAAGTATTTTCTTGCCTTGAAAATTGGGAACATTTGGATGATCGAGCCATAGTTTCTCGTTTAATCCTGCGTTCTGCATTTGTTTACCTTGTGGAACTCAAAATACGTTTTCTTAGTGTTATTTTTAGATGTTTATTCATTAGGACTTTAGGTGGTTAAGCTTTTTTTAATTTCTTGTTCATTGGTTTTGAATTTGAACTTTTATTTTTTATTTGATATTAACGTTTTATTTGAGATTAGTTATTAATTGAGGTGTGGCCAACACACGACTTTCTTTTACGAACAGCGAATTTTGAGAAACTTTTATAACTTTAAGAAATTCTGAAACATTCTTAATCTTTTTGGAGATTTCTGAAACATTTCTAGAAAATTCTGGTGTAGAAAATTTCAGAATATTCTTGAAAATTCTAAAACATTCCAAAAAATTTTTGAACATTCCAATACACCTGAAACTCTAAAGAAAATTCTGAAACACCTGGAATTTCGTAGAAAATTTTGCAGCATTCTCGAAAATTTCAGAATTTTTTTGAAAATTCCAGAACACCGGGAACATTATAGAAAATTCTGGAACCTTTCGGAACATTCTGAAACGTTCTGAAATTTTCTAGAAAATCCTAAAAAAAATACTGGAAAGTCCTGGTACATTCTACAAAATTTTGGAAATTCCGGCCAAATCTAGAAAATTCTGAAACTTTCTAGAAATTCTGAAACACCTGAAACTGTTTAGAAAATTTTGCAACATTCTAGAAAATTCGAGAAAATTCTTGAAAATTCTGGAATATTGTAAAACATTCTGAAAAAGTCTGAAACGATCCAGTACACCTAGAATATACTAAACATTTTTTTAATATTCTGGAACTTTCTAAAAATAAATGGTACCTTTTAGAACATTCTGAAATTTTCTAGAAAATCCTAAGAAATTCTGAAACGTCCTGGCACATTCTAGAATATTTTGGAAATTCCGAAAAATTCTAGAAAATTCTGGAACATTATGAAACTGGCTAAAAATTCTAAAACACCTACAATGTTCTAGAAAATTCTGGAACATTACGAAACTTTCTAAAAAATTCTGAAATATTCTAAAATTGTCTGGAAAATCTTAAGAATTTCTGGGACGTCCTGGAACATTTTGGAAATTACAAAAATTCTGGCACATTCCGAACCATTATAAAAAATCCTGGAACATTCCAATACACTTGGTACTTTCTAGAAAATTCTGGAATATTTTGAAACTTTCTAGAAAATTCTGAAACACCTGAAATTTTCTAGAAAGTTCTAGAAAATTCTAGAAAATTTGAGAACATTCCTGAAAATTCTGAAACATTCCAATACACCTGAAACTTTCTAAATTCTGAAACATCTTCAATTTTCTAGAAAATTTCAGAACATTCTACAAAATTGGATAATATTCTTAAAAATTCTGGAACATTCTGAAACATTCCAAAAAATCTGAAACTTTCTAGTAAATTCTGGAACCTTTTGAAACATTCTGAAATTTTCTAAAAAATCCAAAAAAAATTCTGAAAAAACATGTACATTCTAAAAATTTTTGGAAATTCCGGCAAATTCTAGAAAGTTCTATATTCTGAACTTTCTAGAAAATTCTGAAATACCAGAAATTTTCCAGAAAATTTTACAACATTCTAGAAAATTTGCGAATGGTTTAGAAAATTCTCGAACATTTCGATCTGAAACTTTCCACTATACCTGGTTCTTTCTAGTCATTTTTTAATAGTCTGGAACTTTTTAACAAATTCTGAAACCTTTTAGAACATTCTGAAATTGTATAAAAAATCCTAGGAAATTCTGGAACGTCCTGGTACATTCTAGAAAGTTTTGGAAATTCCGGAAAATTCTGGAACATTCTCTGAAACTTGGGATAAATTCTGAACCACCTAGAAAATTTGAGAATATTCTTGAAAATTCTGGAAAATTTCAAAACATTCTAAAAAAATTTGAAACGTTCCAGTACATCTGGAACTTTCTTAAAATTGAGGTGTGGCCAACACACGACTTTGAGAATGAGCAATCCATCATTTTGACGGGTTGTTAGTTTTAAGGGGGGAACCTCCTCCAGATATTAATTTTTTTTGTATTATTTTTTTTTTTTTTTGCTTTAAAAATTCGTTTAGGATCTGAAGAATATATTACCAAAGTTTCAAGCCCAACAGAAAATCTTAAAGGTCCCCAGGAAGTCACTGAAGTGCATTATTGCAGCAAAATATTTTTATGGTTCTGAAAGAAACCGGGAATACGTTAGAAGACGAAGAGTGGAATACTCCTACTTTGGCACTAATCGCCATTTTAAAGCTGTTACCAAGTTCACCAGGGCATTTGGCCAATAAAACTGATAAATTTTTAATTTTCAAATCCGTGAGTTTATTAATTCTATAAAGGGTAAATCCCTTATTAAAATATTTAAATGATGTATTCAGTTTCAGACACCAAAAGAAGAATATTTTAATGAAAACAAACAGCCATACATCATTGCAAGTTGACCGTCAAATTATATGTTTGCCAAGCAATTATGGCATAATTGACTCATTTAATATACTGTTTTGTGCAATATTTGCTTTTTATGGAGTACGATCCAGATTTGAAATATTTTTACACGTTTTTTGAGAACTATGTCTACAAGCTACCAATTATTACAAAATTATCGCCAAGGCTTCGACAGATTTGTAATCGATTGGATGTACTCGAGAAACAAGAATGTTAAACATTCAAAATTTATTAACGTATGCATGTTAGTACGTTCTACACTTATTTCAATTATCATAAACACTCAATTCGTTTGATTCAAAAAGTTTTCGTATCTTAAATAAGTACAAGTAAAACATTCTCTGATGCTTATTTTAACCAAAATCATAACTGTTTAGAACATTTTCAATTTTATTGCTGTGGTCAAAATTTTCAAAGATCCAGTTTTTTTAAAAACAATGCTTATTTAACAAAGGCTTATTACCTGCGTCGAGTCTTTCGAACTCTGATTGAGTCTATTGATGGTTCAAATCAAGGAACAATTAAGAAATTTTGGAGGAAATTTACCATAATGAACGCAATTGACAACATAATTAAATCGTGGGATAAAGTGAATGAAACTGCGATGAATGGTGTTTGGGGTAAATTATGGCCATTATCAGCGAGCTCTCAATTGTTAACTATGGACCTACTGAAATAGGCAACATGTCCCAAGAAATTTATGCAGCGCATTTGAAAAATAATACTTTGAAAATGACTGCCCGCGAGATGATGACGATCATCCATTTCTTACCACTAATGATAATGGATATGGTCCCCCGTAATGACTCAGTAGGACATTTTTTAATTACGTTGGTAAAACTTATAGATGTAATTTTGAAAACCTCGTTTAATGAAAATGATATCGAAACTCTGGAAAACATCATTTCAAGGTTGAAAGTACAATCAGGTCAAGAATATCAAGGTATAAGGCTGAACTAGAGTTCTTAGTCACAGATACCATTACCGGGTCGATCCCTGCTACCAATATCGATATAAGCCGATGGTCAGTTCCATCCAATATTGAGCTGGCCGATCCACAATTCAATACTAGTAACAAGGTTGACATGTTATTAGGGGCTGGCATTTTCTTAAATATTTTGAAGCCAAATCAGATCAATACACCAACATAATATGCCCAGTATCCAAAATACCCAGTTTGGCTGGATATTTGGCGGGAAATGTGAGAAAGTGAATTACTGTTTGAATTTAAGAATTCTGCAGCAGGATGAAGATTCTGAAATTTCGAGGTTATTAACTAAGTTTTGGGAGATTGATTCGTTACCTTCAAAGGTTCTAATGTCAAAGAAAGAAGAATGTTGTGAGAACCATTTTCTGGAGGAACAGGTTGTTTCGTAGTATCTCTACCATTTAAAGATTCAACATCCAAATTGGGATTCTCGAAAAATCAAGCTTTCAAACGATTTCAGTTCCTAAAACAGAAACTTGAGCGTAACCCAGAATTGAAATCTCAATACACGCAATTCATAAATGAATATTTGAATTTGAAACATATGCATCTAAGTTCTGAGCAGGGAAATGATACAGGTTATTTTCTCCCACACCGCGCGATTTTAAAACCCTCTAGCTCGACGACGAAGCTACGTGTTGTCTTTGATGCGTCGTCAAAGACAACTTCGGATTTATCACAAAACGATATACTGTTGGTCGGTAGGAATTTGCAGGATAATATTTTCTCTATAATATTGCGTTTCCAAGTTTAAATATGTGTTTTCAACAGACATTTCCAAAATGTATCGTCAAGTGGTTCTAAATCCTGAGCATACTAAGTTTCAAAAAATCCTATTGAGAGCAGATTCCAAGGATCCAATAAAGGTTTACGAACTAACCACCGTTACTTACGGTACCGCTTGTGCCTCGTTTTTAGCGACACGCGCTTTAAAGCAATTAATTTTAGAAGAGAGCGCAAGTTTCAAAGAGGCGTCAAAAATTGCATCAAACTTTTACGTAGATGATCTGCTTGTAGGTGCAGATGAGAAGGGTGGATTTTCACTTCATAAATGGAGCTCAATTTCCCCGGAGTTGCTTAAAAATATTCTTCAATCAGAACGGGAACGAATTGATGTGTTTAGTGAGGTTGATTCTATTAAGACATTAGGTCTTTTGTGGCAACCATCGACTGACGAATTTTTCTTTAATATTCAGAATATCAAACCGAATGAATTAGTAACAAAGCGAACTGTCTTATCCAACATGTGTAAAATGTACGATGCTATCGGATTTATATCGCCAGTTATAATGACCGCCAAATTGCTTGTTCAGAAGCTGTGGTGCTACAAGCTAGGCTGGGATACTCCTATATCAAAGGATGATCAAATGTTGTGGGAAGGATTTTGTAAGGATTTAGACAGTTTAAGTAAAGTGAGTATAAAGCGCCATGCAATAATTCCTGGTGCAACAGATATGGAACTGCACGGATTCGCAGACGCGTCTCAAAAGGTATACGGTGCATGCGTTTCTATTAGGTCAGTTAACAAAACAGGCGAAAGTCATATCACGCAAATCACGAGTAGCACCTTTAAAATTCGTATCTATTGCGCGCTTAGAATTATGTGCCGCATTATTGTTGTCGAATTTAATCTCTCAGTGATTAAAGCTATGAAGATAGAATTTTCATCGGTTGTATTATGGAGTGATTCACAGATCGTTTTAGCGTGGCTGAAGTTAGAAGCCAATACGCTTAAAACTTTTGTTGCAAACAGAGTGCATTTCATGTTTGAAAAGATTTATAGCATGACGGGGTAAGTGTCAAGTCATTTGGTCTGATAACGCTAAGAATTTCATAGGAACCCGAAACGAGTTGAATAAAATGTATCAACTTTTTAGCAATTCTGGTCAATTCGAAAAAATTAATCAGTTCTGTATCTTGGAACAAATGCAATGGAAGTTTATCCCACCTAGATCCCCGAATTTCGGAGGATTATGGGAATCTTCGATCAAGTCATTTAAAAGTCATTCCAAAAGGGTAGCTTCCAACATAAACTTCTCTTACGAGGAACTTTTGACCATCATAGTTCAAATAGAGGGTATATTAAATTCCCGGCCACTGTATTCCGTCTCAGAAAATCCGAATGATCCACAGCCCATTACTCCTTCTCATTTTTTAATCGGCCGACCGATCACATCCATGGTAGAACCTACACTTGTTGAAGTTCCAACTAATCGTCTTTCGAAATGGAAGAGATTGACGCAAATTGTGGAACATTTTTGGAAGAGATATTCTAAATAATTTATTGACTAATTTTAATAACAATTTTTGTTAGATTATACAACAAAATTGTTAGCTCATAATAATATTTTTTTTTAATGCAGACTTACTCAAGAATTAAACAGCTTTCAGCATCGCAGAGATGTTGCAGAACTCTGCGTCTTTACAGATGCTTACATGGTAAATGTTCTGCAGAACTATCGGAGAAAATACCACCATTCGTTACAACAACAAGAGTAACAAGAGGAACAACCAAACCAATGCACATAGGTTTACGATGAAGCTCCCGAAACCTCGAACTGAACAAATCAAGAACATCAAAAAAGTGAAATTCGCTAATACACTTCAAATTTCCGAAGGAATAAATTTAAGGTAGCTATTAATCTTTACTTGCAGGATAGCGCATTGGGTGCAGAAACTCTGACAGTTACAAGGAGCTAGGACCGTTAATAAGTCCGCTCTGCACCCATTTAAAAAATTTATAAAAAAAAAAGTAAAAATTTGGTTGAAAATATTTAATATAGTACATATAAAACATTAAATAGGAATCCCACACTTTCACTACAAAATATAAACACAAACTTTTAATTTCATTATATAGAAAATGAAATAATTGAACGAATGACATAATTAATACGGCCGCAGCTACAAAAGGACATTAAAATGCATCCAAAAGTATTTTGGGCACCCCTTTTTAGTATAAATATATCAATGAAATATCCAAACAATAAAAATTAAAAGTTACCTGCATAGCATATTCTTGCATGGGTTATCCGGAATTTTTACCTATGCAATTTTGCTTTGTTATCAAAATACCTATATAATTTAAGGTGATGCATAGAAACAAACACAAATTAATATAAACAATGAGGGGAAAAAGTTTGGTTTAGTAAAGTTCGAAAAAAATGTAGAGGTTAGTATCTAAATATTGGAATGGTATAAATACACCGAAATTAAATTACAGTAAAAGCCCGTTAATCCTTGGAAATGAAGGTATTCCGTATAATTGAAAATATCGATAAAATACGAAATTTTAGGGTTCTCGTAGCTATAATCAAAAGTTTATCATTTATTGAAAATAATAAATATGTAAGCACATAATAAGAATAATCCATTTACATAATTAAATAGTTGAATGCTATATAACAGGGTTTTTACTGTAATAGTAATTCCTGAGATATTAAGTAATTTAAATCTAGGTACCACCTCGAATAATTTTTCTTTGGCTCATATCGTATCATAGTTTGTATTGACGAAGAACACATCCTCTCTCCTCTCAAAAATATACAAGAAATCACCCCATGAAATACAAACAGCCAATTACATAACACTCTGGTTAAGCATAACTATATAAGGTGGAAGTTCCGTAATTTTTGTGCTGTATAAACTAATTATAAATATTTTTGATGGAATTTAAAACCGTCAGAAATATTTTAGATGTTCCTTAACCTACAATAAATATCAATTTTTCAAAACTATTCGCAATAGCTGTATGATCCATATATGTACATTGTATATAAGAAACAAATCAATATAAATGCCTACATATTAATGTGCACCCACCGAGAAAAGGCGTATTCGATTTAATACAATGGTTCATCACCACCTACAATCATTGGGTATGGAAAATCAAATATTTTTTCATCCTTTTCTTATGTAAGTTGTTTGCAAAGGAAGGAATTTAATGAAAACACAGACAGTTTTCCATATTTATTTTTACCGTACGAGCTGTGTTTTCCTTTTTAATTTGCGATAAAGAGAAAGAGATGACGAAATAGGAATAAAAATTAGGCGATACTAAAAAAGAACATCCTATATATTGATATATTTATTACACATACATATATGTACATATAATATAGGCACCGAAAAAAAATGCACTTGTTAGGAGAGATAAGGATGATATAAAAAAATAAATTGTTTGTTCGACGGAAAGTGAAAAAGACGATAAAAATCAAGATCATATAAAAAATTCCAAATTTCAAAATCTAAAATTTATAATTGAAGACTGTACAATTTGAAATCTCGATTTTTTACCACGCATAAAACTTGGTGGAAATCACATAATCTTATAACGCGTCATTAAACATATTTAAACATTACACTTTTGCCATATTGGTGCCTTATCCCATTTTATCACATAATTTTTTCTATCCGCGTTTTTAAAGGCGGTATATACGAGTAACTACATTGTTGTATGCTTTAAGATTTACCAATGATGTTGTTCCATAAATATTTAAGAGTATAAAAGACGCAGTAACTGCAGCTTTCGTCTTTCTTTTTGCTTAAAAATTATTGGTTTTCAAAACGTAATGTTTTGGTATTTCACAATATAAAAATTGTTTAACATTATGGTCATTTCTATATGCATAGCTCCAAAAATTTTAACAAAGCTGTTTCCTTTAAACTATTTTGACATAAAATCGATTCTTTGTGTCATTCAAGAAAAAATACTGAGTGAGTCTCCGGTAAATGATAGTATGAGATTTATCAAAGAGCTATTAGGGTAAAAAATAAATTAAACAAACTTGTTAGAAAGGGGATCCAGATTTAAAAAATATTTAATTAAAATAAAATTCAATTATTTTGTTTTTCATTTTAAAATATGTTTAAAATTAAATGGCTTCTACTGAAATATCTTAAAGATATATTCAACATCGAAATAGCTTCGAATACTTATGTATGTGACAATAACCCAGAACGAATCAGTTGTTACCTTTAAAAGATATGTCGTCATCAAATATAATTCTTATTTCTCTTAACCCATATTGATTCTGTTGTAGATAGACACAGAAGCAATAAAACATAAAATTCTGTACTTTTCCCCGTTTAAGTGCATGATAAATAACATTTTGGCTTTAAGTGTGAAGTACCAAAGCGTTCCTAGATATATAAGCCGTCAGATTAAAATTCGAACTTAATATATAAAATCCCTTTATTTACAGACACATCTTTATGAGTCGTTCAGAAGCCAATGCGGTTAAGTCCAATTTTTGAAATTTTCTGATTTTTGTAAATTTTATTGCAGCGTTAATTAAAACCACTCATTAAAAGAAAAAATGACGAAAGTAAGTTTTGAGTATGGTTCTGGTAACTGGATTCAAAAGAATCAGAAGTTGTTGTTGCTATCCAGAATTCATTATCTTTGTTGAACTCATAACGAAATCGTCGTAATTTTATGTTTGACACCGAGGAGCAGATTGGTTATGCTATGTCACTGATGAAGAATTAAATATTGATGAACTTATTTCATCATTCAGTAGTTTAAATGAGCTCGATTTTGTTGAAGGTAGTGATGTATCGGTTGCAGCACTATCCAAAAAACATAAAATTCTTATCAATTTTGATGTAGATGACAAAAATTGAAGCTCATCAAATTCGGATTCTAATAACAAGTTTAATGGCCATGCCAATCTATTTCATCTGGAATAAAAATAGATGGTGGCGTGGCAAATTCCTATGATTCCAGAGCATAAATTCGATCCGGCCATTATTAATTTGAAGATGAAAAATTCGGAAGGTCCAACCGATATTAAAAAAATTGCAACACTGAAATTTTGGACTATCGCACATATTAAAATTTTCATTCCTCGTGTTGCACAACTTAAATCTGAGCAATTCAACTGAAAATTCACTTCGCATAAGCTCAAATGAGTTATGTTATTTCGTGGACCGTGGATTTAATGGGATTTGGCTTGAAATTCTATCGCAATAAATTATCCGAATTTATTGAAGAGTCTCAATAATTTCAAAGTGGTCAATAATAATTGGATCAAATTGATCAAGTTACAATACGAACCATATTTAACGAGACTTGGAGTCGACTAACTACAACCGGGCCGTGCATAAATTGAATCATTTCAAATTTAATATTGACTATTTACTAATTTACTATTTTTTTCTTTCAGACGAAAATATGAAAATGGATCATATAACAGTATGGTCCTACTCAAAGGCGGTCAAAGAGAAAATCAACAATATGTATGAATTTTTTTCAGGCTTTGAGAATTACCTATTGCAGCTGATTAAAATCAATTTCCAAACTATGGATTTAAAATATTTCATTGAGCTGTTATGCTCATTTTTGTGGTTCAGTCGATTATTAAATTTGTCACATAATAATTTAGTAATAAGAATAAGCTTAATGACCCCATTGTTCCATCTCTAATCCAACATTTTAAATATATTTTTGAGATGTTATTAAATTCGATTGGTAATTTTAAAACTGTTGGTCTCATCGAAATGAATACGATCAAATGTGATTTAACACCTACCTGCTAAATACTTGTAAACAAGACACGCCAAAATTAAACGGGGTCAATCCGGCCCATATGATAAAATAATCATCCCTATTATGATTGTCGAATTGATCGACAATTGACACGACTCTGTATTGCGTTTTCGTTTTTTTCATTTGATAAACACTACAAAAAATGAAAAGGCAACACAGAGTCGTGTCGATTGTCGATCGGCTCGACAATCATAATAAGGGTAAATGATATACATAATATGCTGGCTGGTCGCTAATAAATAATAAAAACAATATTGTACTAGAAAAGGATAAAATATATTTTTAATTTTAAAATTTTGCAATTTTTTAATATACCGAGAAATTTTTTTAACCTGATACACTCAAATATCTCGGAAAATAAACACTCTACGTTAAAAATGGTAGAAGTCAAAATTTAATTATTCCGCGGGGGAAATACATTAGTGTTAAAATTAGTAGCCCTCCCCCTCCTTGTAGGTGGGGCGCGGGGTAACTTTGAAACTAAGATAGAAACTCCTATTTTTTATTGCAGATTCGGATTCTACGGCTAAAAATACGTAGAATTTGGCTGAAACATTTTTTACGATTCGTGACAGATGGCGCTGTAATTGACGATATTCAATTTTTTCGATTTCTCCTATTGAGAACCTACCCAAACGATTCTGCAATACGTCTGCAATAAAAATACCATGGTTTCGTTGTAAATACTCGAAGTTAGTCTTAAACAATTTGTATTTCTTAAATTTTCAATTACTGAAAAATGGATTCGGTCACGTGCCCCATTTCAGCGTACGGTCAAACAATTTATTACTGATGGAAGTGTTCAACCAAAAAAAAGACTCGTCCAACAACATAGTCACCGAAGAATGTAATGAAATTGATGTATTGGCTGCAGTAGTTCATAATCCTCATATTAGTACACGAGAAATAGCTAACGATTCTGGATTGTCCCAGACCTAAGTATCATCCATATCATATGTCTTTACACCAAAATCTTCATGGCGTTGATTTCCAAAATCGGGTAACTTTTTGTCAGTGGGCACGTGAATAAACACAGCAAAACTCAAATTTTTTTCGTTACGTATTGTTCTCCGACGAGTCGTCTTTTACAAACCATAGAACATCGCTACTTTAAATAATTCCGCGGCATCATATTTAATGCAATTTGATTCCACAAACATTGATTTAGTTAATTCCAGCAATTTGCTAATAGTACCTGATATCCCTTCTGCTGTGAGCGACGATGCTGTTGTAGAAATACATATGGATTTTAAAAATGTTGTGGGGTAGTTCGGTATTACGTCTATTGCTACATTCCAACTGTTAGTGGCAAACAAAATTACTCTTCAAGTTTTGGAAATTATTACCAAAGAGGATCTAGATGAACTGTTTGATGGATTCGCAAAAGGAGAGAAATTCCTCTTTAAAGCCGGCCTAAACGTATGGAGAACTAAACTGGTAGGTTTTCGTGATAGTAACATTAAAATTAAATCGATTTTGTATAATAATTGTTGTAAATATTTTATATTTTGCAGGGAAAGCCAATTGAAAGAACAGCCGACACTAAATCAGTTAACATTGATGTCATAAAAAATGGGTGCAAGAACAACAGAATATAGTTCCACCTCTATCTGATAATACATCTCAAAACAATTTTGCGTGCTTATGTTTCTTACAGTTCAAATAATTCACGGGTACCATTCGAATCAAGTCCGACTATTACACATATTCTAGAAACTTTTATTCAAGGTCAAATTTTGCTTGCGTTTTACAAAAAAAATAATTATATAACTAAACATCATCAAAAGGCTTTAGTTCATTGCCTTATTTCTTATTATATGTCACGGAAATATATTTTGAAGCCTCCAGATTTAGAAAAAATTGCTAAAAATATAGCAGATTAGCGATTGGGATTTCTCGATAAAATTTATTTCTCGGGAAATCGAGAAAGTTTTTTAGCACTTACCGAGATTCCCGGGAATTCTCGAGAAAATTACAAAAATAAATAAAAAGACCTATTAAGTATAATAAAGAATATCAGTATTATCCATTTTATAAACAAATAAATATTTCAATGTTACAAAATCAAATTTTCAACTTCAATTTTTAGAAAAGTTCGAATATAAGTATTTATAAAAAGTTTATAAATACCCAGATAAAAGTTAGTTTAATTATTTGTTTTTTAAGAAATGTGATTTTAAAAAACAGATCACGTCCACTGCTTTGTCAGATAATCTTGTTCTTTTTTTGGTAACTAGGTTGCCTCCTACAGAAAAGTTTATGTCGGTTTTATGGTAAACAAAGCATCTTCCAGCAGCTTTAAATTTGGCGTTAGTTGCCCCGTTAATTTATATAAATTAATTTCCTTACCAAGATCAGATCAAAAAACAAAAATATTTGAGGTTAGATCTCAAACGGACGTAATTTATTTTCTTTTGCGAAAACTTCGTTTGTAAGCAATACTTAAGTTTAACATTAGTTTATGTACTCGTTTATAATTTATTTTGTTTCTATTATTTTCATCAACTATTAAAATCAATAGTTTTCTGCTATTATTTTAATTTCCAAAATTATTAAGTCAGTTTCCTATAGTTTAAAATATTTGACAGATAAAATGAGTATGTTTAACGGAAAGTAAATAAAACAATTGGTTTTTCAAAATTTCTCGAGAAAATAAATGAACTTCCCGGGAAATGAGAAATGAAAAAGTTGCAGAAATTCCCGAGAATTCTCGATCCGAGAATTCTCAATCCCAATCGCTATAGCAGATACCTTAAAATCAGAAAATTGGGTTAGTTAAGTCTTTTAAAACCAAACGAACAGTGTTATAATTCAATTTACTCTTTTAGCTGGACTATTATATACTCCCCGCCAAGGAAAGAAAAAAGTCAAGGGAATACTTTACAGCAGATATTCCAATCAGTACCAGACAACTAAATATCTCAAATTAAACGATAGTACGAGATCAGAACATACATATGATAATGAGTCTACTGATGATTTTGAGAATCCTGGAACAATTTCGGGTACTGCAAATTACTTTTATTTGACATTTTCAAATTGATATAATGATAACTTTTACATTTTATTATTTTATAGAAGAGTGATGTGGCTAGCAAACAATTTAGACCACCGCAACACAACGAAACAATATATTCAAGCATTCTTTGGATAAAAATATACACCTTGGCTATCAACTTGTAAACAATACAATTGCAAATAAGTAATGTTTCCTAGAAGGTCGGGTTTGCAGTTAGATCGTTATGATGATTTTATTAAAATATCTAAGGCTATTTATAGTTTGGAAATTAAAGACCCAAGAAATCGGAACGTTTTACAAGAATTGAAAACTGATAAAGATATAAGTCAAAGTAAGACGCATCAAATTTTATTTTAAATGTTTATAAATATTTATTTAAGAAAATTAATTTGATACTTTGTGTAAAATTTAGATTCGAAAGACGCAATGATTGCAATGCTTTTACAAGCCATTATTCAACCAAAGCGGATATCTCCTAAAATTAAACCAACAATACCAGATGGTCAGCAAGATTTTATGCTTCTGATTGGGAATTTAAATGAGCTACAATCAAATTTGGAAAAAATTAAACAAATGGAAAATGGAAAAATTCAACCCCGTATAATAGTGGTTGGCCCATCAATAAAGCAGATTGAAGATTTTTTTATATATTTCGACGACATAAAGTATAAACCCGGTTCTATTAGAAAAAGCATCGATACATTGATAAAAATTTCGTATGTATTTAACTTAGAATATTCGAATATAAGCTAGCAATCGTGGTTAACAATAAAAAGACATTCATCTAGTTTGATCTATTTTTAAATTTTAATGCAAACTAAACAGTTGTTTTCAAATTTTTCAAAATATATACAAATATGAATATCATTTGAGAAAACATGAATCAGAAAATCGTTCAGTCCGTTCCAATGAACTTAAATAATTCTAACGAAATCTCTTGTAATCAGCGATGTTCATCTAGTTTTGACGCTATAGCTTCTAGTTTCGAGATTTTAAACTCAAATACTTTACCAAACTCTGATAATGAATCATCTTTAACGCATCATAAAATTTTTGAAAATTTTGAAAAATGTACATTGCAATTTTTACTTGATTTACCCAGCAAAAACAGTTTTCCAAGGAAAACAGTACTTACCATTCAAACTTCTGTGAAATATTTGCTTTTGAACCCTATAGCTGAGCAACTTGCTCATTTCTCTAATGAAATCAAGGAGGAATCAAAAGTTAATTTTAATAATCTTGTAAAAATATTACAAAATCCTTTTGAAAATTTCAATTCAGAATATTTGAAATATTTAGAAAAACACAAACTGTTTTCCAAGCCAAAAGGTTTTTTGATTAACAATGATATCACCGAAGTTTTTGTGAACGGTTTACCAGCATTAGACAATAGTCAAGTAGAGGGATGTTTAATGAATATACGATTTCAAATTCAGAGATATTTTGAAATGGATGGTATTTTTGAAAGTGTTATAGAAAGTATTAAAGGCTTAGAGTCTAAAACTGATCTCGAAAATTATGTTAATGGTTCAATATGGAAGGAGAAGAAACTGAAGTATAGCAATCGTACAATTATCCCTTATCACCAGTGTTTAAATTCATTTTTTCGTTCCCTTCTTTTATCTTTTTTTTCTCTCTTTGTGAAAGAAAACAAAAAATATTTTTATTTGTTTCTTTCCCCGGGAACAAAATCGACAAAAGTAAAATATCTCTCCTCATATAAAACACAAAAGATAAGAGAGGAGAGATATTTTATTTTGTTGGATTTCGTTCCGGAGGAAAGAAACAAAACAAAATATTTTTTCTCTTCTTTCGCAAAAAGAGAATAAATAAAGGAACGAAATTTGAATTTAAACACTGCTTATCACATTTATTTCGATGATTTTGAGGTAAATGATGCTCTCGGAGCACATTCAGGAAAACAAAGTGTATGTGGAATTTATTATACATTCCCCAACATACCAATACATCAGTCATCGAAATTGAAAAATATCTTTGTAAATTTGGAAATAAACGTTCCCTGAGGCCTATAATAGAAATAATTAAATCTTTAGAAAACGATGGAATTGATATTACAGTTAACAAATCATCCATCAAGTTATACTTTATACTTGGTCAAATTCTACGGGATAATTTAGGCCTAAACAGTGTTTTAGGCTATGTTACATCATTTAATTCAATTTCTTTCTGTCGATTATGTAAAAGGACAAAATCCCAAACTCAAACTGATACAAGAGAATTTAATTATTTTCTTCGAAATAAATTAAATTATACCGCTGACTTAGAATTAGCTGATGTAACATTGACTGGAATTAAAGAAAAATGTATATTTACCGAAGTATATGGAATCCATGTAATCGATATGGTTTCATGTGATATAATGCATGACTTATTCCTTGGAGTATGCAAATATGTATAACCTTTCACATATTCTCAATCATTTGATTTATGATAAAAAAATTATATCTTTAGATGATTTCAACTATCGAAAGCGTTTTGTTATGGTGAAATTGACATTGCCGATATAAGTGAACCAATAGACAAAAATTATATAAGGAATAAAAATTTTAAGATGACGGCAAAAGAAATGTGGATTTTTTTTCATTATCTTCCACTTATGATTGGAAATATAGTGCCTGAAAATAATAAAGTTTACAAATTTATACTTCTTTTTATTTCTGTAATAGCCATGCTGTTATTATCTCGATTCAATGAGATTTAATTGTCCAAATTGGAAAAATCGATTCAACAACATACGAGTAATATATTATATCTTGAGTTATTTAAAGATACACTGAAGCCCAAACACCATTTTATGGTACATTACCCAAATATTATTCGCAAATGCGGCCCTCTGAAATATTTATGGTCATTCCGACTCGAAGCAGAACATCAAACTCACAAGCAATGTGCAAGAAGCATTAATTCACGAATCAACATTCCTCTTACATTACCTATAAAGGCAGGACTAAAATTTTCTAATCATTTACTATCAAATGATTTTTTTGAACCTGACGTTATAATGTTCAATTTTACATGGGTTCTTATGGGAAATCGTAAAATATATCCCCCTTAAATTAAGCTTGTTAATTTAAAGGGTCGATGCTGATGGCTTGTATATCTAGGAGCTTTGGTAGTACTGAAGTTTAGCAGGTACAGCAAATATAAAGTGAAACTTAGGCCTTTTGGATTATAATAAATTCATTAAGGATTGGGTCTAGTATTCTTTGTATAGCCCAATAGTATAATTTAGCGATGGCAATGCAATATATCAGAGCGGAAAGGTTTAGTGGTATTATGTAAACTCGAAATTTGGAGATGCAAAGTCTACGCAAATAGAAGGTTTAAATTTTATCTTTTTTATTAAACAGGGTTCATTAGCACGTAGCAATAAATAATATTTTCTTTGTCTTCTTGGATTTGTTGCTATTTGTGAGAGAAGGGCAAAATAGTGAGAATTATCAAACATACTCTATACAAATACTACAGTGGTTGACATTCGTATAGTGTAAATTGTGTCTATGATCTTAAACTTGTTGCTAAGATAAAGCATTATTAAAAAATTTAATGCTGTAGTTTTTAAATCATTAATTGAATTAAGGTGCTGTCCATTTTCATAAACTTTTCGGGAAAGGCCCTCTAAAGGTTTTCGTCACTCAAGAATGGAAATGTTTTTCTTGAGAAACCACTGAGCGGTCTCGTTGAAAAATATAATTTTCGTTTGTATTATTATCCAGAAAATTTATCAAAACGTTTTCCAAAAGTTCCACGTACATACGGAAGTTCCTTCGTGTTGTTATAAAGCAGATCCGAAAGGAATCCGCAGGCTCCGAAGTTTTATCCATTTTATGTTCAGTGTACTATTTAAAATGTAGGCGGATGTGTCGGGTCGTCACAGGAAAATCCAGTTTTTCTTTTATTTGCCTGCATGATAGATGGTTTCGTGTAGCTTATTTGTGAATTAGACCTTTCTGGCGAGCTGAGATCTTGGATAGGCTAGTCCTGATTGCAATTCTATGAAAACCCTTTAGAGGGTGTTTCATGAAAAGTTTATGGAAAAGAAAGCAATATAATTCAATCAATGATTTCCGGAAACTCTTAAAAATTTACCAAATTCAATGCCTACTCGAATTTTTGAAGTTATTCAAAAAGGTGGGGGTTGCCGAACAAAATTTTTTTATATATTAGTCGTTTTGATCCATCTGTCACTCCTGAGCGAATTATGGAATACATTTGTGATAAACTGCAGGACTATTCATCAGAGGACGTTGAATGTAAATTATTACTAGCCAAGGATCGTGTTATCGATAACTCACTAACATTCATCTAATTTAAAATCGGATTGAAGGAAACCCATTACAATATGCTCACTAATTTTGAGGCTTGGCCACTTGGGGTAATAATTCGGTCATTTACCAGCTATCCACGTGTGGCAAAAAACCGGACTGGGGTAATATTCCCTTCCAAACAATAACAGCTGCGCCTGCCATTACACCATCTTTTAAGCCTCTCAATTGCCGAACAAATCCCCAGCCTTATTCATTCTTAAATATATATTACCATAATTCGGGCGGCATTCGAACTAAATCTAAGTCTCTATATCTGTCAATCTTGGAGGAAAATTACGACGTTATTTGTATCACGGAAACGTGGTTGACTGCCCACTACAGAACCGAGGAGTATTTTCCACCAACTTATGCTGTTTATCGGAGAGACAGGCATCTACAGCAGGACACTTATGCCAGAGGTGGTGGTATTATAATACTCATCTATGCCGATAACGTTAACCGACTGTGGCACTGAAGTTGTTACTGTGCGCTTACGGTTATCATACTAGCTGATCATTTGTGTCGCATGCATATATACCATGTCATTCAAGCGTCGCGGTTTATGATATGTTTTGGACACCATGAAACTTAATATTACTGCACTCCTTCAACCTGAGGACCGCTTATTTATCTTTGGTGATTTTAACTTGCCAGGTATTGTATGGGAGTATATGGATAACAATTTAACTCCCATAAACATGAACGATGATGTGGAAAAGTTCATATATAAAATTTTTTCGTTTGTGCCAATTGATCATGAGATGACCGTCACAACCTGTGATGATTTAGCTGGATTTTCAAGTATTTATCATTTGCCGCTGAATATTTCAGTCTTGTTTGAATACAGTGAATTAATCGAAAATAATACCGACTTTGTCATCTATAACTTTAAAATGGGCGATTATGTTTCTTTAAGTGCATTTCTTGATGGGTATAATTGGTCTTTATTTTATAATTGTAATAATATAGACGATATGTTGGACGAATTTTATAAAATTGTTCATATGGGCATTGAAACATTCATTCCTAGACTGGTTGCTTCAGGCTCCAAGAAGGAACCGTGGTATAACAGTGCAAAACAATTGCCGCTCAGGTGTGCTTTCTATTTAATAGAAGTCTAAGCGAGGGATATTTCCCTACTCTTTGGAAGCGATCGCTTATTAAACATATTTTCAAATCCGGGATTCGTGGTAACATTGAGAACTATAGGGGTATTTGTATAATTTCTGTCTTACCCAAGTTGTTTGAGAAACTTGTTAAAGATCAATTATTTTTCACGTGAAAACTTTTATCTCTCCAAAACAGCATGGTTTCTTTCCAAGCAGATCAACTGTTACTAACTTACTCTTGCTTACAAATTGCGTCTCTAATGCCTTATATAGAGGGAAAATGGTGCAGGTTGTGTACACTGATTTCTGTAAGGCCTTTGACAAGATTGGTCGTGACTTGCAGTTCAGTTTTTTCCCACCTACTGTAAAAATATTAAAAATGTATAGTTCCACGGTAATGCACTTTTGACATCGAATAGCTCTTGTGATATTTGACCAATCAAAAGAAGTAGATTTATAGTTGCTTGTATAATAAACAAAAAAATATGATTTGCATTTATGACAAAAAAAACGGTAATTTATTAATTTGGATTGCATTGAAAATGGGGGAAATGATTTGCGGATATTTTCTTCACTCATACAAAATCACATCCTTATTAGATTTAATATAGATTTTCATTTCATTACCAATAATTTTATTTGCTTCATTACACATTCTTAATCCAATTTTTGATGTTCCTTATATATTTTTCTTACACATTTTCCATTCAACACCCAATGAAAAATAACATTTTATATTTTCTTTTCATCAATTTCCCATGTTTATTTATACTCATGCATTTTACTATATGTGCCCAATCGTTGTGTTTCTTTTATATTTTATTTTCCATCGAAAAACCTCCCAATATCATTACTCCAAGTCAGACACACACACACACACACATACACATATACACAATTTCTAATATAGGTTTCTCCTTTGTCAATAGCAAACAAGTGATTAAGAACTGAGTAATCGAATGAATAAACAATTTGGATTAAGATGGAAGCTTAGGAATACACACAAATATCGTAGAATATAATAGAGCAATATCATAAAAAGGAAAATTATCGACGTAAATGGTCATAAAAAGTTTTCTTAGTTTTTGTTATTTGTTTGTTTATTGTTGCGCTATCAGTGTTGTCTTTTGAAATCAAAATGTTTGTTAGTACCCACGGTTTTATATTTCATAAGGGTGCATATTGTCATTGGTAGAATAATAATAAGTTATTTCTTAAATAGGGGTACACTATGATATTAACTAAAGTAATATTGCGTATGTGTGTAAACGTAATAATTATAGGATGTCAGAGCCAGTGCCACTAAATTTCAAATCTACGAGGTAAACAAAAACTATTTTATTGGACCATAATGAAATTGTTTGGCTTGAATCAATTTGTTCTTTTAACGTCGCTAAAATTCAGCGGGCCATTCCACCATAAATCATTCCTCGCGAGACGATATCGGCTGGATTGGCTTTTGAATCCACATGCCACCAATTTTCCCTCAATGACAAATTATGAATCATTTTGATGCGGTTTGCAATAAACACTTCCAGATCGCCAATTGGTATATTTATCCAGTGTAGCACAATTATTGAATCACTCCAGAAATATAACCCTTCCACTGAATAATTAACAACCTGCCTGTATTTTGCAGCCATCTTTGAAACCAGCTCTGTCGCGCACAACTCGAGCTTCGGTATAGTTTTCCCTTTTGGTGCTATTCTCGATTTGGAGCACACAAGCCTACAAATTATTTTATTGTTGCATCTACTGCGTACATAAATACATCCACCATAAGCTTTCTCACTTGCATCGGCAAAGCATTGCAACTGTATCTCCGTAGGATTCGCACAGCCACCGAAAAGATGCCGAGGAACGCTTAAATTCTTTAATTCGGAAAGCTCATTTTTGTACATTAACCACTCATTATGAATCTCCAATGGTAATTTCGCATCCCATCCCACTTTGAGTGACCACAATTGCTGCATTAACATTTTTGCTAAGACCACGACAGGGGCTATTAACCCCAAAGGGTCAAATAATTTGGCCACATCTGAAACTACACTACGCTTCGTAAATTTGTTTGAGAAATTTTGTGGTTGCACCTTAATTTTAAAACAATCACTGTCAGCACTCCACAATAGGCTCAGAACTTTCATCATTTCATCGCCGTCTATACTACAACATGTTCCACGATCAGCTTCGGTTATACTCCCCAATAATTTAATTCGTCTACGGAATTTGAACCCGTTAGTATATTATCGACATAACAATCCTTCTCAATACGTTCTGTAGCATGCGGAAATTCATCTTGATATTGCAGCACCAACTCTTGCAAGCATCTTGTAGCCATGTATGATGCCGGACCTAAACCGTAAGTAACTGTATTTAACTGGTAGGTTTGAACTGGATCACTGGAACTAAATCTCCAAAATATATACTGAAAGCGGCGGTCTTCCTGATGAATCAAAAACTGCCGATACATTTTAACGATATCCGTGCTAAACACCCACGCGTATACCACTAGTCGTTTTGGCCGAGCCATCGAACACAACCCTTAATTTGGTAGACGTTGATTCGGAATAAACTGCAAAGTGGGGCAAATAGAAGTTACTCTGTGGCACGTGCCTCACCAGCTCCATATGGCCCAAACGTAGATACTCGATCATGAAGTCGCTATATAATTTCTTGGCACATGCATCCCGTTCCAGTAGTTTTTCAATATTTAAAAACCTTTTCAACGCGAGCTTCGAAGAATCACCAAGTCCACACTCATTGCGCTGATGAGTGCTACTAGCTGTGCTGCTGCCAGCCACAATCTATCCCAGAGTTGTGTTTTGCAATATAATGCCATTTCCTAGCTGTAAGCGACCATCCAAATTTATGTCATATACCAGCTCGTTTCCTATTAGCAAATCAATGGCCCTCGCGGCTCATGAAATGAAGGATCGACCAATTCTAAATCATGAGGTAGACCCAATTCCTCTCGAACAAATGCGATTGATGGTTGATCGCTCGTTATTCTGGATAAAACGTTAACTGCTAGATCCGTCGTAAAATTTCCAATTCAGGATTGCACATTTATGGTGAGTGCACTCATAGACTGTGTTGAATTGCCACCAATCCCATTAATATATAACTGTTGCTTTTTTGGTTGCAAACCTAGCTTGGACGAAAGCGATTTCGAAATAAAATTTAGCTGCGAACGATCTAGCAACAATTATTTGCTGATTTCGTACCCAGAATATTGCAATTGTGGCCGATATAGAGAAGATATATCGGCAGATCCTTATTCATCCTGATGATGCTGATTATCAACGAATGGTTTGGAGAGGCAGCAACAATCAAGATATCGAACATTACCGACTGCTCACTATAACATACGGGACGAGTTGTGCTCCTTTTCTAGCAGTTCGTACGTTGCATCAGCTCGCTGATGATTATAAAAATGAGTATCCCGAAGCATCAACCATTTTAAAACGCGACTTTTACGTGGATGATTTGATTACTGGCAGTAATAATCTGGAAACCGCAAAAAACATTTATCATCAAATGTCAAACTTAGTAACAACGAATGATGGATTTACATTGAGGAAGTGGCCGTCAAATTCAAGAGAACTAATGCAAACCATTTACCCAAAGAGTCAACAGAGTAGCTTGGTCATGTTCGATTATCTATTATCCGTAAAAACGTTAGGACTGATTTGGTGTCCAACACGTGACCTTTTCCAATTTAAGGTGCATCTCGATGATAGAACTTTCCACACAAAGAGAAGTTTATTGTCGGAATCATCGAGAATTTTCGATCCTCTTGGGTGGTTATCTCCCGTAGTTGTGGGGACGATGTGTTACCTCCTGATATAAATTCTGATTGGATTAACCTAAGATCACATAGTTATTCAAGCTGGAAGAAATTGAAGTTACACGTTGCACTACACGAGGATTTTTGAGTAACCAACACTGCTCAAAACAACTTCATGTATTCACAGATGCATCGAAAAGAGCGTATGGAGTTGTCATATATTTAAGGGCAGATAATCAAACGAATGGAATAGGTATCCGAATGGTTGCAGCAAAATCTAAGGTAGCACCCATCAAACAGCTGTCGCTACCACGGTTGGAGCTTTGTGCTGCATTACTCAGAAGTCGCTTGGTAAAATTTGTAAAAAGGGCGTGTAAGGACGACGAACTAGAAGTATATAGTTGGACCGATTCGATGATTGTATTGTCCTGGCTTACACCGTCACTACGAAAGCGGGAATGTTTCGTAGCCAGCGAGTAACAATGATATTAGATCAAATTCCGAGAGCTAGATGGTCGCATGTTCCTTCAAATCAGAATCCAGCGGATGTCGTGTCAAGAGGACTCAGTCCGACAATGTTGCGGAAGAACGAATTGTGGTGGCAAGGTCTAGAGTGGCTTGCAAGACCCAACGAACACTGTCCTATTCAAATTCACGAGAATTTAATATTATGTATACTGGAACAACAGGGATCCATACAAGTACATCATGTTAACTGTTGTGTACCTATATATGATTTATTATTTACCAAGATGAACAGTTTGTTGAAGATAAAAAGGATTTTAGGGTACACATGGCGATATATTCAAAGACTAAAAGCGGGTAAGCAACAAAGAGGCAAGAAATCACAATTGCAAAACACTTACGAATTATTGCGTAAGGGCAGCATCCATGTAACAGACAGTATCGCTTCAGCTGCACCACTGGGCGTGGTTGAACTCAATTGGGCAGAAAGAATATACCGCCAGATCAACATTCACCAAGACGATCGAGCATTCCAGCGGATAATCGGGCGAAATGAAGTATCCAGTGACCTGAAGCATTTTCAATTAGTCAACTGTAACTTATGGTCTTCGATGCGGCTCCTATTTAGCGATATGGACTCTTAAATAATTAGCGTATGATCACAAATTTAAATTTCCACTAGCTAGTAAACTTCTGCAAAGAGACTTCTACGTAGATGATTTTATCAGTGGATATGATAATATTGAAGATGCCGCGCATATATACCAGACAACAAATAAGCTTCTTGCCGCTGGTTGTGTATTCGAGTTTGTGATCATGGGGATGAACATATTTCCTTATAAACAACGATCATGCATTTGTTCAAACATTGGGGTTATTCTGGAACCCAAGAAAGGATTGTTTTGGTTTCAAAGTGAATTTGCCATCGAATCTACACCACACAAAGCGAACACTGCTATCTGAAGTCTCACGAATATTTGATCCGCTGGGTCTTATTTCTCCGATAACAACTTCTATGAAGGTTTTATTCCAACAGTTATGAATTCACAAAATAGAATTGGACCAAGAATCAAATAAGAAATTCCTTAATTGTTCTAGAGACACTCAAGGTTGCCCGTTGTTTGAAACTCAACGCGGCTATTGTTGGCGCTCAAATCCACACGTTTGCTGATCCATCCGAAAAAGCTTATGGAGCAGTGGCGTATCTTCGAACGGTAACCGACCAAGGAGAAATAACAGTCAATTTAATCACTTCAAAATCTAGAGTTACTCCGATAAATCAAGTTACTATTGCCAGGCTCGAATTGTGTGCTGCTGTTTTGGCCGCATCTTTATCCAAATATATCTCAAGGGCATTAGATATTGAAATAAGTGAAATACATGCCTGATCACGTATTATCCAACAAGGTGGAAAACGTTTGTAGCCAACCGAACCTCATATATGTATATTAGATATAATACCACGTAGTTGCTGGGGCCATGTTCCAACTAACTTAAATCCAGTGGTCAGGTCCCAGTTTTTTACATAAGCCAACCGCCATGTGGCCCATACAAGAATTTGGATCTACAGAGGAAGCATTACCGAATGTGATATATGCCTACATGTATTCAGCACGTACAGTTCAATTCAAAAAAGCTATCGAGTTTTTGTTTTTATCAGACGCTATATAGCTCTTTTAAAGGTTCGACAAGAGGTGAGACGTAGCAATGGTTGTCCGGGTAATCTACCAACAAGATATTTATCAATTCGTAAATTTATGGAAACGAAACATCAGAAAAGTAATAAATTGAAGGACGTAATAAAATTCGATCTCAAATACCTTCATGCTGGATCAAATATGTTAATTGGGTTAATTAGGCAAAAATATTGGATTTTGTGCTGCAAAAATCTGGTACGAAATCACATACGCCTTCCAAGCCGCCTTGGGTAGTCTTCCAAGATTAAGAGTTACACCGGGAAGACCATTCATGTGCACTGGAGTGGATTATGCCGGCCCAGTTTACCTCCGTGATAGGGTTGATCGGGGTCCTTTCAAAACTATTAAAGGCTTATTAAAGTAAAAGCGATTCATTTGGAGATCGTAACTAGCGTTTCCACCGATGCATTCATAGCGGCCCTACAAAGATTTATTTCTCGTCGAGCTCTTCCAAGCGGAATAATTTCCGTTAAAACGTTTACCGATTACCAATTACGATGTATTGTACTAGTGCAAGAATCTGAAACGATCGACAAATTAACCAGTTTAGCCGATACAATTTGGAAATATCATAGCCCATCATCGGGAGTCTGTGGTGTCTCTAAACCAACCGAAACCTTCACGGTCCAAAATGTAATCTTAGAGAGCCTTACGGTAGTAATTAACGAACTTCGTCAGCATGTTTTTAAACAAAATCGATCAAAATCTCGGAACTAGTCTCCAAATCAGTCACGCAATAGATCATCTTCAAATTCACGTAACCGTTTTTCCTCTGGCAGACGAAAATTTTGTTATTACCATTTCCGATTTGATACTGCGGCCAGAAAGTGTGCATGAGGCTCATGTGAGTTCGTTGGTCAGTCGCATAATAATAATAATAGAAACGAAAAGCAGGAAAACTAACTAGTCCCAAAGTTCTCGCGACAAATGATGGGACGCATAATACTCGTCGCCTATTTATTAAATGTGCCAAAACTAACTTTAGTTTTCTGATCGATATAGGGGCCGACGTCTAAGTTGTTCCTGTAAGTTATTTCAAAAACATTACACGCGACTCAGGTAGTAAAATTTTCGCTGCAAACGGTTCTGCTATAGTAACTTATGGAATAAGATTATTATCGAGTTAGGTCTCCGCCGTGAATTCAAACATCCTTTTATAATTGCATCAAGCCAGGCCTATTATAGGTGCTGATTTTCTGACTAAGTTTGGAATCATGGTGAACTTAGTGAACAAGCGGCTACTTGACTCGAACCCGGCGTTATAGGTCAATACCATGGGCATATACGATCCATTACCAGCAGTTCGACTGTTCATGGTCAACGAACCATTCAGAGATCTACTTCGATCATTCCCTAGCTTAACACAGTGTCCTAAACACGATAGTAACGATTGGTGACCTTGTGGGGATTATCGGAGACTTAATGATGTAACAGTACCAGACAGGTATCCCCTTCCCCATATTCAGAATTTTTCACTGAACTTGCAGAGTTGTACTATTTTTTCAAAGATATACCTGATTCGAGCTTACCACCAGATACCAGTAGCAGTGGAAGATGTACATATATAAGACAGCTATCACAATTCATTTTGGACTTTTCGAGTTTATGAGAATACGCAGACTTTTCAGCGTTTCATTGGCAAAGTCACAGAAGGGTTGAATTTCGTATATACTTATATCGACGATGTTTTGGTGGCTAGCCGGTCAGAGTCCGAATACTTAAAAAACCTTCGCATCCTCTTCCAACGCCTTACAGATTTCGGCATTATCCTAAAACCCTTGAAGTGTGTGTTCGGTGCACCCTCGCTAAATTTTCTTAGTCACGAGATCTCTAAAGATGGAATACGACAATCTTCAGAGAGAATCGTGGCTATAAACATTTTCCCCCAACCCACATATCTATAAGGCAAGTGCAGAGTTTTATCGGAATGGTTAATTACTATCACCGATTCATTCCTCACTTAGCCGAACTGCTTGCTCCGATGCACTCTCAATTAGCAATACTTCAAAAAGACAAAAATAAAAATTTTTTTTGGCCACCTGATTGTCAGGCAGCTATGGATAAAACCAAAGCTGCCCTGACTCAGATAACACTTCTTGCCCATCCCCTGGAGCGTGAAAAATTCCGGATAACAACGGACGCTTCCAACACGGCGCTCGGGGCTGTATTGGAGCAGTAACACAAAGGATGTTGGAAAACATTGGGATTTTTCTCCAAAAAGCTTAAGTATTCTGCCTTCGACCGTGAGATGCCTGCAATATATTGCGCCATCAAGCATTTCAGATGCTTTGTCGAAGGTAGAGTATTTACTATCCTTACCGACCATAAACCGCTGACTATTACCATTTCCTCAAAGTCGGAGCGAGGTCCCCGCCAGGTTCATCAGTTAGACTATATATCTCAATTTACGTCCGATATACAGTTTATCAAAGGTGTAAGTAACGTGATAGCAGATACGTTATCAAGAAACGACGAAAACGAACTATCTCCTATAAGTCACACTGGTTTAGATATGGAAAGACTTGTCTCCCTTCAGGAATCAGTCAACGAGTTAAAAACGCTTCTAAGCAACAGCCATCCAGATTCTAAATTAAAACTCGAAAAGATTCGTCATTCTGCCTCCGAACTAAAAGTCTGGTGTAAGACATCGACGGGCATTAATCATCCGTATATACCGCCAGAACTACGTCTGGAAGTATTCCAGAAATTTTCAATCGAACTGATGAGCCTATCGTTCTTTAGTACTAATATACTTCTACGTGTTATTTGTTAAAACACATAAATGGTCTTAGGACCGGTTGCATAATTGGTATTACATGAATTAATTAATTAACTGATGAATAGAGCTGTTGTGAAAAAGAAGAATTGTAATTGAATTTAACTGTATTAGTATAATTCGCTAATACTACTCTCCAGAACTCTCCAGTTCGAAACTGGATTATTAAATTCGCTTACAATTTTTCAGAAAAATATTAACGTCATAATTAAAAAAAGTTATTCTTTTTCCTCTAAGCTTTGTCTTCATAACTTCATAAGATCCCAGAGGTTTTTGATCGGATGAGCATCTGGACCCTGGGCAGCCCATCCAAAGTTTGAATGCCATTTTGCTCTTTCCACTGGGTGCCAAGGCGACATCGTTTTATAGGTTATCCTCTTCCACGTAAAAACAGTTTTTCAGAGGACTTTAGGAAACCATTTTGGTATAATTTCACCATGAATTGAACATTCAGATTTCTTATGAAGAATACAAATTTTCCAAATCCTCTGGAAGAGAATCATCCATAAACATGGACTTTTTGTGGGTGCAAACCGTAACCGCACCGCAGATTCAAACCATAGTCAATTCAAATTTACATTCCACTAACAATTCACGCAAATGTACCAGCCCTCGTTGTGCATTACTTCCTACCGCACTAATACAAATTCATAATCACAACGGAACTAAATATGTTGCCAATGCATTGCTTGACTCAGGTTCACAATACACTTTCATAACTGAACGGTTAGTTCAACGTCTTCGATTTGCACGTAACTCACTCATCATTTGCAGTAAACGGCTTCGCTAATTCATTCGCAGCTAATACTAATAATCGAGATGATCATCATACCGCAATTATTAACTCTTCACCCAGTCACTACCCCCTATGGAACGACATGCGCTCCATTTTTGGCTATCCATCCAATAATTGCGAAAATCATCAAGGACTTTTATGTAGATGATTTGCTTTCTGGTTGCGACAACCCCAGTATCGCAATCAAGTATGTATGTTGAGATGATCCGTCAGGTTTTGGAGGGGCCAGGGTTCTGCTTAAGGAAATGGAAGTCCAATTCATCAGAGTTATTGGCAAAAATTCCTAACGCACTAAAGAAGCCTTCCATGTAACGTTCGACGATAATACTGCAACAATAAAAACTCTTGGTATCCAATGGAATCCTGTTCGAGACGTGTTTTTATTTATCATCAACATATCAACCATAAAAGCACGTTGTAAACGAGACTTTCTTTCAGAAATTTCCAAAATTGTTGACCGATTAGGTTGGGTATCTCCATCAACCATTTCAATGAAAATATTGTTCCAAATGCTGTGGCTACGTAAGGTTGGATGGGATGATGAAATAATGGCACAAATTTCATAGAAGCTAAACGAGAACTTCAAGAACTATTCAACTCAGTACAAAAGTGTGAAAACAATAAATTAATTTTCGATTTTTTTTCACAGAATATGATTAAATTTTCATTTAATCCAGCAAGTGCACCACATTTTGGGGACTGTGGGAATCAAACATTAAATCCATCAAATATCATTTGAAGAGGGTTACTACTGATGCCACACTTACGTTTGAAGAATGCACCACTCTACTATGTCAAATCGAAGCTCTACTCAACTCAAGACCTTTGTGTCCAATGAGTTCAAATCCTGAGGACTTGATGGTGCTAACTCCTGGGCATTTTTTGATTGGAGAGCCCCTCATCTGTATTCCAGAGCCAAACTTGCAACATCTTCCAGTGTCACGTTTATCTCGATGGCAAAATGCTTACCTCATCGATGGAATACGATGGCGGAGTGAGAAGTCTGGTAAAATTGCAACAGAGGGCGCTACAATCGCAAATACCAGATATCATGTGGCAATACCAAATTAAAATTTTCAACCAGATCTGTCATTTAGTTCAGTTTTGACAGCCATTGAAAACAGACAACCCATTGGTCCATTGATTTTCCTTGTGGTCGTACAAGCACAACTGATGCCCAACGTTCAGGACGCCCAAATGAAGCCACCACACCAAAAATGGTTGATAAAATCCATGATACGGTATTCCAAGACCGCAGAATGAAAGTGCGCAAGATAACTGAGATAGTAGGGATTACAGATGAACGTGTGTGCAATATATTAAACGAACATTTGAATATGAAAAAGTTATCCGCGCTTTGGGTGCTGCGTTTGCTTACAATCGACCAAAAACGCACACTGCCAAAATCCATGAATTACGGTTCGAATTTGCTTCCACATCCGCCATATTCTCCAGACATAGCCGCCTGCGACTATTTCCTGTTTCCGAACTTGAAGAAATCCGGCTCTAATGATGCAACAAACACCTATTTTGAATGGTTGGAGAAATCGTATTATTAGGAAGGGATCGAAAAATTGGAAAAACGTTAGACTAAGTGTAGTTCTGAAAAATAAGGATTCCCTATTTACTTTTCGTTTATTTTTGCTCGCCACTGTTTATATGTACATATATTTTTATGTATATGTCCCTTGGCAACTGAATTAGAACCACCTTCTGATTTTGGTATTTTTTCAAAATTATCAGAACAATCCTAAACAATCCTAATAATATAATAGTTGTTTTTAATAGGAATAGATATGTATCAATTCCACATCAAGATTGTTTCTGATAAATTTGAAAAAATACTAAAATCAGAAGGTGGCTCTAATTAAGTTGCCAGGGACTGTATGTAGCTACACGTTTTATATATGTACATAATATACACACGTTATAAATATATCAACGGTTGTGTTCAATGTACACATACAGCATGTTTATATTTAAATTTCAATGGCTTCAAATTTAACATTGTCGAACATTCCAAACGACATTTGAAACGAGGGTGGGAAATTTAAATAATAGATTTTCACTGAACTCAGTCCACATACATATATTCAATATTAACATGCATTCGCGTTGATTTTTTAACGTTTATTAAAATTGTATTTGTACAAAAATTGCAGAGAAATAAGGGGATTACGATAAAAAAAATGATAAATAGATTTAAGTACTTTCTTTGATCTTTATTCCTTTGTTCCAGCAAAAAAAAAAAAAAAAAAAAACCCCGTATACCATGTTTATAACAACATACCATATCCACCCTTTTATTCCTCTAAAAATTGTATTCTCCATTTTAGTAACTGAAAAATTCTTATTATAGATGTAATAATAATATGTACAAACATAACATACACTTTTAATATTTTAGCATCAAGCTAATGTTACTTCATTTTGAGTATTTTAAGCTGCAAGTATACGATGTAGAAATTTAAAGTAGTGTAAGTAAATATTGCTTGAACTATGGCTAAAATATTTCGGTTAAAAATATTCAAGAATTCGGAAAATTAATATGACCTATTTAATATAGTGAAATGAGTTCTACTAATTATAAGAAATATTTTTTGGATTGTCAGCCCAGTTTTTTATTTTTTTACAGGAGCTGAAAACTCTCCTGTATTGACACATCGACGGCATTTTGTAGGCGCAAAAAAAAATAAATCAAAATCTATGATTTTATATTAAGTGATTGTAAAGTGAAGTTGAGTGAGATTGCTGACATCGTAAACATTTCAAACGAACGTATAAAATATCTTGGATATATTATGAATTTATCATTATCACTATACACCAAATTCTGGGCAACAGTCTGCTCATTTGATGGAAGTTGTTTGGAACGGTGAAAGCCGGCCAAAAACACAACAATCAATGAAAATTCAATTACATTTGGATTTTTTTTAGTATTTTTCATATTTAGCACATAACGACTATTTTCTGTTTCCAAAATTAAAAAAATGGCTGCAGGGAAAGACGTTTGCATCGAATGATGAAGCGTTAGCCGAAACAAACACATCGTGAGCCGATTACAAAAAAAAATTACAAAAACCGCCTACTTTAATTTATTTTGTTGTGAAAATATCTACTATATATGGCCGAAGGCAGCAAGTGCTTTTGAAAATGAAAATTACATACGAGCAAAAGGACCACAAATTATGCTTGTATAGTGTAAGTGACTCAAAAAAATTAAATGGATTAAATGGAAATAGCGAGCTGTGAAAATTGCACAGATATGTACATTGATATTTGGTTAATTCTCTAAACTGTTTAATTTTTTAATTTCAATAAAAATTTTAAAATTTAAATTATTTTTCTTTCAATTCTATAAGTTCCATCAATTCTATAACTTCTTTAAATTCTGTAAATTGTATAAAGTCTTAAAATTCAGAAAGATCTTTAAATTCTGCAAACCTTGAAAATTCTGTAAATCTGACAAACTCTGTAAATGCGGTATATTCTATAAAATCGATAAATTCAATAAATTTTATAAATTCTACAAATTTTATAATTCCGAGTGAGCACTATAAAAATTTATAAATTTTATGAATTTTATTTGTTCTATAAATTTTTAAATTCTAATAATTCTATAAATTTTTAATTGTATAAATTCTACAAATTTTGTAGATAGTTTTGTAAATTCTATAAACTCACATTTAACTGATTTTAAACATTGGTTGACATTTTTTAATTCTATTAACTCCAAAATTTTTATAAATTTTATTTATCCTAGAAATTGTATAAATCGCAAAAATTTTGTATAAATTCTATAAAGTCAAAAATTCAGGAAGTTCTTTAAGTTGTAAAAATCCTGTAAATTCTGTAAATCTTACAAACCCTGTGAATACAATATATTCTCTAAATTTTATAAAATCAACATTACAATTTCTTGAAATTTTAAGTCTATAAACTGTTTAAATTTATAAATTATATAAATTTTTATAAATTCCATAAATTTTTTATAAATTCTATAAAATCAAGAAATATTGTAGGTTTTTAAAATTCTGTAAATTCTATAAATCTTACAAACCCATTAATCTTGCAACGCCTATACATGTTCTAAGCTCTGTTAATTATTCTATAAATTATAAAAAAATCGATAAATTCAATAAATTTCATAATTTCTACAAATTTTATAATTTCTATTAAGCCTATGTATAAAGTGTGCTTTGGACACACTCAAACAGTTTGCAAGACACTTTGAATTATTTGACACCACTACTATTTGAAATAAATTGTTTACGTTAATTATTAAATGATTGTTACTAACAATAATTAATTGTATTCAATAAGAATAATTTATTATAAATTATTTGTGTTCATCCCAAACATTCGATATTTCGCCACAAATAGTTTCCAAACACTCCTTTTTATCATTCTGCACGGAAGCGAACATGGACCGAGAAATGTCAATCTACAACGCGACAGTCAAAAAATGTCAAGCAGTCGAATTTGTTGGGGCGCATTGCTAAGAAAAGCGACTTCTTCGTGCTACATATCGGAGAAAACGTCTTATGTAAGCTTAAGCTTTCTCCTATCATGGGACGGGTGATATTTTGCATATCGAGGGGATATTAAAAGAAGGTTTCGAGTTGTAACATCCCACATTATCCAGAACAATTCTTGAATAAAAAGAAGCCCAAGGCAAGTTAGAAAGTATGGTCTGTCGCAATTAGTGAATCTGAACCCTACAATGCTGCTTGGGGATAGGCTGGATCTAATGCTATACGTCGTCAGATAAGCGCATAATACATAGAGGAAGCAATAACTAACAAAATATAAAAACCGCAGAAGCAATAACTTTGCCTATCAAATTCATTTTAAATATGTACTCTAAAAATCAAAAAGAATTGCTAATTTTTATTTTAACACGTTGACTGTCATCATATGAAAAAAAAAATTATTATCAAAATGCCAAAATGGATTTTTTTTTCACACTAGTATTAAGACCAACTAAACCAAAAGGTAACTAAATTTTATGTTTAGAATGTTTCAATAAAAATCACTATCCTATAATCAACGGGTGTATCATGTGGCAGTCAATGTGTTAAATAATTTATTGCTAAGGTAAGATTTAAAATTAATTCATTGAAGTGAAAAACTTCTGCTTTCCACTTAAAAAAAGTTTATATAAAGTAATTTATGATCACAAGCCCTTTAAATATCAATAAAAACAGTATCAACAATTTTTTCCCCATTAAGGTTAATATGAAACCCATTTAAAAATTCTATTAGTGCTGACTCAGTATTTTTACCAGACTTACTAAAATCAAATTGACAATTACTAAGAAGAACATTATTTTTAGAAAAGAAAGAACCAACCCGTAACTTTAAATCTTTTTCTATAATTTGCAAAAATGTTCTTTGTACCTGTATTATGAATTTCAAGATATGCTTGAAAGAAAATATTTTCGTAAACTAAAAATAACATTTATAAGGTTTTAAAATTGCCATTCATAATAAAAATGATAAAATCTACAAAAATTAAAATAAGAAAGTTTTGATTAAGAATTTGTATTACAACTATATATTGAAAACAAAATATCGAATGATATAACGATCATTGGGAATGTTTCGCTGTAGCTGGTAGTTGATAAAATTAAGTAACTAAAGTTAGTAAATACTTGTTTTATTAATGTATTAGCAATTTTGAACATTTTGCTGAATTATAGTCATAATGTTGTTAGAATTTAAAGGAACTTACATTTAGCCAAGCTATATCAAGTTATAAGCAAAGTGATTTGAACTACTCATGAAATATTCTTGCGCGAATATAAATTGTAAGTTTAAACATACTAGGGATATGCCCACAAATAGAAAGATTTAAGGCATGGACTAACTTCATGAGCTTTTAATACGATAGGTAACAAACAAAAATAATCTGACGAACCAATAAAACCAATTTATTTGATAAACGTGGCTTAATGGCAAAGTATAAACCGTCACCCTTCGATACGCCCATAATATTTAAGTGACGACGAAACATAAAAAAAATTATAAATTTCAAGTATGCCAGGACCTCTATTGTCAATTAAAACAGTTTGATTGTAAATCAGTTTGTTCTACAATTTTTAAGTTTTTTAAATTTATTTGAAGTTAAATATTTTCGAAAATTGTATTTTTGTTTTACAATTTGGTAAGAAAATAAAAGATTTATAGGGGTGACAATAAATATTGTGTCTAAAGTATTTTTGTATATTTTGTTGTACGTTTTTAGGTGATATTATAAAAAATAATTTGTATAGGTATTAGGTACAGTAAAATCAATTAACTATTTTTTTAATTTTAATTCGTGTAATTTCTAATATACAATCGATCCTAAGACCATTTTAATGTGTTTTATAGATAACACGTAGAATTATGATAGTATTTACGAACAATTATTTATTACCCCAAAGATAGACAGGTTTCAATATTAATGATTTTTAATTTATTTGAAGTTACTATTTCCGAAAAATTGTAAGCGAACCTTCTTAATCCAGTTTCGAACTGATGAGCTTATGATTATGAAAAAATCAATCAAGATTGTACCACAATTTACATTCTATATTATACAGAATGTACTGTGCATGTTGTATTAGCGAATTATACTAATACAGGTAAACTCTCTTACAAATTTTTCTTCGTCACATTTACACAACTCTATAACTGTGTAAGCAAATTTTATATCAAATTTTCATTGTAAAAACCCGGTTAATCGGGATTTTAAGAAACGTTTACCGAATTACCGGTAATACCTAAATCCGGTAATTTTGCAAACTACACTGAGAAAACCCTACATAAAGACGGCTGTTGTTTGCTCAGTATTTAAACTAAGTTACATTTTTGGTTTTAAAAGTTAATAAGTTATTCTATTTTGAATTTGTAGGACGAACCTTACTTATGTTAGTTGATCAAGAGCAAAGTACAGTTCTGTTAAGTTAATCACCTAAACCTGCCATGTACGCTTTAAAAGATACCATTACTCATAATCTTGTTAATCTGAATTAATTTTGTTCAAGATTCCATAGTAGTAAATAATCACGGCAAACTCGCTGAACGAAGCAAAATCGCATCGCTTTGTTACTGATCAGTTTAAAGTTTAAAATAAATTAAATAAACCGGTTTTATTTGGACGCAATATTGATCGTAAAATCATTGCAATTGGAAAGACAGTAGCGCGAAACCCCCATAAATGCATATATTTGTATGTATTCTAGTGTTTATTATTTGTGTGCATATTTTATCATTTTTTGATGTTTTACGCAAAATTTCACGTTTTTTTACCGAAGTATATATAAACGATGAAAAATTAAAAAAAGCTATTTATTGGATTTTCATATCTTGTGAAGGTGGAAAGACGCTTTTCGAAATATAAAGCATTCTTAATCGATGGCACCACAATCACATTACACAATACTTTCTCGTTCTGTCGTATAAAGCTGCAAAAATCAATGTTTTTCTGATTAAGACAAATTAGACATGTGTAGAATTAAAAACAAAATAGAAATTACAGAAACTGTAGAATTTATTGAATTTAATAGAAATTATAGCATTTTAAGAATAAGTCATATTTAAGTTTGTAGAATTTATAGAACCGACTGAGTTGAAACAATTTATAGAACTCATAGAATCTACAAAAATTAAAGAATTTATAAAATTCATAAAATTTATTTAGAATTTGTAGAATTTATAGGATTTACAGAATTGATAGAATTGAAATTTATAACGTTTATAGAAATTATAGGGCTATAAACTTATTAGAATTTAAAAAATTTAAATGATTTGTAATAGAATTTATAGGGAATTTGTGGCATTTTATGTAATTTGTAGAATTTATAAAATTTGCAAAATTTAAAGGAATCATGGAATTTTAAAATAAGTCAAATTTGTTTTTGTAGAATTGATAGAATACGAACTCGAACTCTTCCATAGAAAGAATATAGAAAATTTAAAGAAATTAGAGAATTAGTAGAATTTATAAAATTCATAAAATTTATAAATTTACAGGGTTTATAGAGTCAGTAGAAATTACAAAATTCACAGAATTAGTAGAATTTTTAAAATTTGTAGAATCTACGACTTTAAAAAATTTAGAGAATATATCGAATTTACAGGATTTGTAAGATTTATATAATTGACATTTATTTTACTAAATTTTTAGACATAATAGAATTTATAAAGAATTTGTGTAATTTATAGAATTTAGAAAATTTATTGAATTAAAATTCATTTTGCAATATTTTTGAAACTTATACAAAATTTGTGTAGAGAATATATAAAATTTATAAAAATTATGCTTTTCATAGAATTTGAAGGAATCATGCAATTTTTAAAATAAGTCAAATACGAATTTATAGAATTACACAGAACTTATAAAACCTAACATCTACAAAATTTGTAGAATTTATTGAAGTAGTAGGATTTCAAATAATTATAGAACTTATAAAATTTATAGGACTTATAAAATTCATAAAGTTATAAATTTACATTGTTTAACCTTCACTCTGTGTATAGCTTACTATCACGTTGTCTGTGTATAGGGGTCAATCTGACCCCATGGATAACTTCATATATTTCATAGGGAAAGTAAATACAAATTGTTTATTTTCTTCTGTACACATTTATATTTTTATTGAAAAAGTAACTACATTCACAAAAAATCACATTTTAATTAGTCAAATTTATGTTTTAACCAGAGGCGTCATCTGAAACCACTTAATCTTCATCCGAAACCATTTCCTATTCTTTGATGCATTCTATGCATAGGATTTTGGTGTGGTTTGGACAAGATGGCTCATTACAAAAATGACATTTTGTTCTGAGGCGCAAGTAACATCTTGGTCGTTTTCTAACGGTCTCAGCCGCCAACCGCCACTTATTCGCCTAAGGAGAACAATCGACCTATTAGGTTATAGTAACTATTAGGTCGATTGCTATTCTTACATTTTTTTTAACTTTCGAGGGTTGGAGAGCTGGCTTGCACCAGTTGCATAACCATATCTTTGAGAAACGATTTTCTTTAGGATACAACTTTCAAGTGTTAGGTGGTTATCAAAACTAAATTTTTAAAATTTTGGTTCTCGTTTTTTTTTATAATTCCTTACTTGTACTAAGCTCTTTAGGCAAATCGGGTTTGATCTGTAGGATTGTTCCAATTAATGTGGATTTTTTTCTGCAAAAGTTGCTCGGCTAAAGTACAAATAGTGAAAAAGTTGTGTTACGACTGCTCTTGTGGTCGTAAACCGCTAAAATGAATCCGCACGTTTTCTGATCTAATTGTTCATAAACGTAAAATATGGATCACGCTCTATGGAGGTCTGGTGTCTTTTTTATGCTCATCTATGCTGCGTTTTACTTTATTAAATTGTTTTTGTTGTGAACATATTTTGGTTTAAAATATTGTACATATAATGAATCATGAGTAAAGCGCAATTGGAAAATAAAATTTTATTATACTTAAAGTCGTGACGCGCTGGTGTTTTGTATATACATTTGTGTATATAAGTACATATCGGGTTACTGTAGTACTCCACGTGGCGTTTTGTTTCTTGACCCGTTGAGCTGACTTTCGGTTTTGGTTGGTGGTATGATCTTACGGGATCTGAAAATGTTCGGGTGGCGTGATGAGTCGGATGATTATTATTATGATTATTTTTTTTTGTTGTTGTTTTGGGTTGAAATATTTTTTTTTTCGGGAGTTTTTGATCAGTCTAGTTTTGATTTTAAAATAAGAAAGTCTGATGTGAAATATAACAAAAAAAAAAAAAAAAAAAAAAAAAAAGAAGTATATATAAAAGTCTAGTTTGTAACTTTGTTTAAAGAGTTTTTTTTTTTTTTGAAGTTTTTTTGTTCGAGATAGTCGATGTGATTTTATTTTTAATTGTTTGTAATTAATAATAAAAAAAAAATAAAGATATATATACGGTTCAGTTATTAGTGGTGATAAATTGAAATTCGTTAGAACTAAACTAAAGAGATTCTGTTACCTATATGTATTATGATTGATGTATAAAACTTTAATAAGTTATAAAAAAGTATTCGTGTCTGTTTTGTTATATAAATAAAATAATAATTATATAAGTTTAAGTTAATAAGCTTGTAAACTAAATAAAACATTGTATAAATAAAACTCAGGTCGAGTTATAATGTGGTAATCGACCTTGATTATAAGGAATCTGATTTGTAGTGAAATAAATTTGTATCGAACTAAAAAAATAAAAAAAAAAAAAAAATAAAAAAAAGTTTCCTGTTTTGTTTGTATCTCGTGATTTTGGTGGTGAAGCCTAAAAGTTGTTTTGGGTGATATTGACCAATGGTTGGCGTTGAAATAGTACATTTTGCTAAAGAGTGATTATACTCATTGCCTGCGACAATATTTCGTCACAGAGATAAGATTCGAAAAAAAAAATAGAATCCTAGACGCATTGGTTGGTGTTGGTCGGCGAAGAGTGAGTTTGTGGCAGCAGACCTGCCAATCAAGCGGGTCGGGGTTCGTGTTTGAGGGGGCAGCTGCATCGTTTCCTGCGTCGGCGCTGTGCTTGTGGTCGGACGGGCTCATTTGTGGGTGTGATGTTCAGGTAAGGTGGTTTTTAAGAGAAAATAAAGAACTGTCTTAAAACCACCGCGTGAATTGTTGTTTTCGTAATTTTTTTTCCCTAACTGGACTGTTGGGGTTTGTTTCATTATTATATTTTTTTTTTTTTTTTTTACATTATATTTCATAACGTTGATTTTCAGATTCCGTGGGGTGTACGGACCGTACCACCCACCTGAAAACCGAAAATCATCTCAACATTTTCCTTCGTTATTTACATATTTCCATTTTTCCTTAATAAATTTTATTTTTTTTCAATACAACTTCGATAGTTTTCTTTTATTCTTCATTTTTTTTCCCAATTGAGTTCCGTTTACTTATGATTCAAATTTTTTATTACTGGGTGTTTTTTTTATATTTTCAACAAGTGTGTGCAGTGTATTGATCGTTATTTTTGTGCCTCTACTCAACATGTGTGAGTAGATTTTCGGTGTGATCGCGTGAGGATGGGCGGCCTTATGCTGACCTAGGCCTTGAGCAGGGTCGCCGGAGTGGCACCGGCGTCCTTGTCGAACGCTCCCCTTTTATGATTATCTACCACTGTGGTCGTGGCAAAGTGGAATAATTTTCTTGTCCCCTTCGTTTTATCTCTATGCGGTTTTCAAGCATAGTAATATGTCTGGTAACCCCCACGCCTAGCGGCGAGCTTCAGCCAGTGCAATACCGCAACCAGACCTCTATTGCTATGTTCTGATAACAAAATCCCTTTTGGGGGATTTTGTTACAGTTGTTCATAGTAATTGTTCTTCCTTTGTTGACGTAAGGTGCGGATATCCGATAGACTAAATTCAAGTCGTAAGTAACCAAGTGAGGCCTCTTTGATTGCCCATCAACATACACTTCTGCGTTCACTGGGTAAAAGATCTTTGCGTCGCGCAGCCAGAATATTTAATTCCATACTTCCCTAGTTTTTATGGACGGACTGTCGGGAAGAAAATCTCCCTCGTGTTAGAACCAATTGTTCATCAATGGTTAAATTTGCTGACGGTTTATAAGGTTATCGAATGTTTGCCAAGAACATTTTCCATACAATTTGGAATGCTGTAAATCTAGCTATTTTAGCGGTTCCTGTCGGATATCATAGCTCGATAAAATGAACGGTTGTCCCAGTTCTTTAGAGCGGCAAACTGCAGCGCTTTTCTATTGGTCTGGGCCACGATAATATTCACCAATATTTCTGGGATGGTTTTTTAGAAAGCTAGTAAATGATTTGTTTAAAGTTCAAAATTGTCATCATCATTAAAATTTATCGGCTTAACATTCTCACGTGTAGCTCTCGTCGCAATTTGAAAAATTCACATCAATATTATCGTTCGCTATTTCCTCTTCATCTGACACTCTTACATACTAATTAACAAAAAAATGCAAAAAACATCACCGACATTTGTCCATTTCTAGTTAGAGAGATAAATAAATGTATAGATAATAGTGAGTTTCCGGATGTGCTTAAAGTAGCGAGAGTGACCCCAATTTTTAAAGAAGGAAACAAGTTATTGGTTTCGAATTATCGGCCTGTATCAGTTCTAAGTGTATTTTCCAAAGTTTTTGAAAAAGTTTTATACAATCAGCTACATGAATTTATAGAATCTAATAATATAATTAATCCCAATCAATTTGGGTTTACTCCAAAATCGAATACGCTAGCAGCTACTATACACAACTTATTAGTACTATTCAAAGAGATTTAGATAAAAAAGATAGTTATGTAATATGTTTATTTATAGACATTTCAAAAGCTTTTGACTGTGTAGATCACCACATTTTATTAGAAAAGCTCAAACAAATTGGATTTACCGATAAAGCATTAAACTTGTTTACATCATATCTTTCAAATAGAAACCAACAAGTAAAGATAAAAGATAAACTATCTCAATTAAAAGCTATAGATAAAGGAGTGCCGCAAGGTTCTATCCTTGGTCCCATCTTATTCAATATCTTTGTGAACGATGTTTTAAATATTCAACTTGCTGGGAAATTTCAACTTTACGCTGATGATCTGACATCATATGACTTATCAAAACTTTATAACTTTTTTCAAACCAACCTTTTGAAAATTAATTTAAATAAAACTAACTTTATATGCTTTGATAAAAAGCATAAGGAAATAGATATTAATTATAAAATCGAATTTCATTCAATCAAAATCAAGAGAGTATATTGTAGTAAATACTTAGGTTTGGATATAGACTCGGAACTAAACTTTAAATCTCATATTTCGCGTATTAAAAATAGTATAATGTCGATGTCATTCGCTATTAAGCGCGCCAGAAACTTCATATCAGAACAAACGGCCTGGAAAATGTATAATGCGTACATTTATTCTAAAATGATTTACTTACTACCAATCTGGAGTTGTGCAAATATTGTTGATTTAAATGTTATGCAAATACTTCAAAATAAAGTTGTTAAGACAATATTACGATTGCCGAGATTGCACCCTTCCATAGAGCTATATAGCATGGATATGCTGCCATTTAAGGTTCAAGCGGAATTTGAATTGTTGCTCTTGGTTTTTAAAATAAAAAGAGGAATATTAAAATGTAATACCAATTTGCCTTTAAGGACTGATGTACACAATTATCCCACACGCGGTAATCAAAACTTTTCAGTAGAAAATTTTTTAGAACTAATGTAGGTTATAATAATATTTTTTGCCGAGGGTTAATTCGATTAAATGAGCTGGATGATGAACTGAAGTCTCAACCGCGAATTTCAATTTTTAAACGAAAACTTAGAATTTATTTATTCGATAATTACGAGAGAAGATAATTTGATTAAGATTACAAAAAAAAAAAAAAAAAATTATTTAAATCGTTTTGTATTTTGAACATTATTAGATGTTTTTTCTCTTTTGGTGTTGAAATTTATGTATAAAATGATGATCGAGGATATTTTTGTAAAATAGGGATTAATTGTTCTAATTTGATGTAGCAATTTTGAAAGTTAACGATTTAACAAATCATAATATTTGAGTATCAATTTATTTAATTAAGTATATAGAATTAAGCAATAAATTATAAAAATAAGAGTCTGTACCACAGTTTGTATACAATTTTTCAGATTCAATAAAAATAAATAAAAAAAAATAAAAAAAAAAAGACATGTTTTAATATTTTTTGCGGTTTAAACATTTCTTACCCCGAAAAATCACAACATATTTGGATACTTGTTGAACAACTCTTTTTTAATTTTAATATTTCCAAAACAGTTTTTCCTAGCATCGATTTACTAATCAAATCTTTAAAAGGCGCCTAAAACACCGTAATTTATAATGATCACTTGTAATATTTGCAAGGTAGCATTTCCAACAGTTAATGTTTATATAAATCATTTCAACATTCACAATTTAGTGGAACTTAAATGTCTATTTGGTAAACGTGTCAGAAAATACTCATATACATTTTCTTTAAAATCTCATTTAAGAAAACCAGATCCAAAAAATAAAAATGAATTACTTGGAACTGATATAACTGAATTTGTTATGTTAAAACGGGCGATACTGCCACTGTTCATAATCCTTCTGTTCTGTTTTATTATATAATTTTGAAAACCGAGGTTTACGGAATAAAACGTGATATTCTGAAATTAATCGTAAATATCTATAATGAAAACTCAGTATAAAGAAAAAAAAAAATGTTACAAATGATAAAACAAAACTTTAGTATTTTCCAACACCACATAAATATTGTTATAGCTAAATTAAATTATAATTCAATTGAAGTAATCGAATATTTACAAAGCCTATCCAATAGTTGCACGATTGGGTCGGAATACAAATTATTTAAAGAACTACAAGAAGCAAATTAGTTAAATTTTCCAGAAACTCATGTAATAAGAACAAAAGTTCATTTAAAAAATTCAATTAATGGGAGCATAATTATAAGAAAAAAAGTAAAAATTCAATTAATTAATTTAATCGATTTATTTTCTTGATGAATTAAACAATAGTAACAACACATAATGTGTCAAATTACATCCAAAGTTTAAGCTGGCATAGCAAAGTAAAAAAAAATCAATGAACCAAATAACGTTCTCTTATTACCTCTTTTTATTTATTTTGATGATTTCGAACCAAACAATCCGCTAGGTTCTGGTAGCAATAAACAAAAAATTGGTGCAGTTTACATAATGATTCCTTGCATGCCACTTTATATGCAATCAAAACTATCTCAAATTTATCTAGCAATACTCTTTTTTATGGCAGACCGTAAGGAATTCCAGTTAAATGGTAATAAACGTATATTTTATTCATTAAGCAATTAAATCACTTACAAAATATTAGCATAAGCATTAACTATCCAAAATACATCAAAGTTAAATTAATTCCTTCCTTAATTCTTGGTGACAATTTGAGGTTTAATCAGATTTTAGGATTTTCTGAAAGTTTCAATTCTAGAGTTTTTGTAGGATTTGTAAATGCAGTAAAATACTCACCATCAAATTATGTTCAGAAAATTCATATTTTTTAAGAAATAAGACAAACTACCAACAAGATGTTGAGCAATGTGATGTTGGAGTTACCGACGTAAAAGAAAACTGCGTTTTTAATGACATGTTAAATTTTCATGTGGTAGAAAATCTAAGTGCTGACATAATGTACGATATTATAGAAGGGGTTGCTCATTATGATTTAATACGAATTTTGAAACCCTTTATTTTCGAAGACGGATTCTTGACCAACGACTCAATTCTTTCGATTATGTAAAACAGTTAAATAAACCACCCCAAATTAAGAAATCTACACTATTACATGGAAATAAATTAAAATATTCAGCGGCGGATATGACTAATTTAATAATTCACCTTAATTGCATAATCGGAGATTTGGTACCACCACAAAATAAATTTTGGAGGCTGTATTTAACTTTACGGGAAAGAAATTCTTACGGTTTTCACAATTCAAAATGCTGACGCAAATTCTATTGGATTATTAAAAAATTTAATTGCTGATCACCACGAGCAGCGAAAGCATTTAACGCCGAAATTCCATTTTTTAACTCACTATTCCCATCACTTAGTTGTTTGCTGCTTAAAGTGTTTGTCACAAATGAATTTGTTTTTTGAGTGTATAATAAAAAAAATTGACTTCCTAATTCGGCTGAAAGTTCTTCTTCTATCAATATCTAGTATATCTACAAACTAACAAGAATTCAAGAATACACTTGCTCCAAAGCAATTTTATAGCAATTTTTATAAAGAGCTCTTTTTATGTATTATTAACCACAAACCAAATAAAGATGCAATAAACTATTATCTATTATCTAATATACCTACTATTAGGGAATAAAACTACATCTAATTTTATGCAAATATTAAATTTCAATTTAAAAAGACTGAAAATTATATTTCATGTTTATTCTACTATCTTGCTTTAAAACAAGATTAAATTTATTGAAATCGCACCAAATTAACAAAAAAGTTAAAGAGAATAAGGTGCTAAATACATCGACGAAAAAAAACAATATTTATAAAAAAATATAGTCAGAAGTAAAAAATGAACAAGCCGAAGAAACCCAAAAAAAAACTCCAACAAAAAATCAAACAAACTTTACCGCCTTATAATTAAATTTATTTTATTTTTTTGTTCTATTTTGAGTTTGATTTTTGATAAATCGTTAAATAATAAGGTGATAATTTGTTGGTTGGTTCCACGATCATAATTCGTTTCCAATAAGAAAATTGAATTTCAGTGAAGTGTTGTTTGATTACCAAAAGCTTTAATTTAACTATAAGTAACTACGTATGTATATGTTTACATATATGTATATATGTATATACCGGGTGGCCCACCATCGTTTGTTTCCTACGAACAATTTATTACGGACAAAGTTGACGAATGCAGGACGTCAAGACAGCAATTTTGGTCGCAAAATGAGGATTGAGAATTGAGAATTTTGTGTAGATATACACGTCGTATACTATAATTATATATTTTGCTATTGTGTACCGTCAAATATTTTTATTGTATTATCAAATATTGAAACAAAAGATGTTGTGTTCTCTTTCATTCACATCAATATATGACAAGACGAAATTCATCCATAATCGGACGGTTTATTATAGGAACTTGGCACATTGAAATTTGGTATAATATTTATTTTCTCCGATATTTCAGTTGATTCTTTTAAAATGCTGTCGAAATTTTTTTTAAAATCTTCAAGTGATAATATCATGGCTTGTGTGACTTAATGCCATATCTTTTTGCTATAATAATTGGCTTAAAATATGAAGTTTTGATAACAAATTGTTGTCAATACAACAAACTAATAATTGTTTATTTATTGTTTTCAAGATTTAGCAAGAGCTTTAGCTGGTATTTAACAGCTTTTACACTTTTCAATTGATATTCCCAACGAGTATCGCAAGGTGGTTTTAAATTTATTTTTAAATATTTCGTTTGAATAGCCCATCGCTTGGTTGATGCAGCAAAAATTTTATATAAATTATTTATTGTTGTAGAATAATTCTGGATTTTATCACTAAATTGATGTTGTGTCCACCACAAGGAGTATAGCATGCTCTGCTGTTGATTTCCAAAATTCGGCTTTTCACTCCCTTATATTCTCCTTTCATATTACTCGCATTGTCGTATGACTGGCCACGACAGTCAGCAATATTGATGCCTAATACGTCTAATTCCTCAATAAGAACGTTTGATAAATTTTCCCCAGCTGAAGACATAACATTTGCAAAGCTTAAAAAAACTTTCTACGATATTTGACTTTTGGGATGTTATCTTTACATACCGAATAATTATGGATAATTTGTCCTTTTTACGAAAATCTGGTGTGGTATCTAATCTATCATCAGAAATGATTTTTTTTCCGTTTTTTTTACCCTTTTCTTCTTTTGGCTTCGATTCTGGGGCCCCTAAAAACGCGGGGCCCAGCGCGGTTGCTCGTTTTGAACGTATCTAAGTACGGCCCTACTGTAATGCGGTTACAGACTGTAAAATTAAAAGTTTTAATTTATCGGATTGAAGCTCAATGGTTTTAAGATGGACATACACATAGCTTACTTTTGGCCAAATTTAAAGGAATCGTACCGTTGCAACCTTTGTAATTTGGCCCTGGGCGCAAAGTCTATATCATTTTTGAAGTAAAATTAGCATTTTCGTTGGTTTGTTTAAATATGGATTTATTATTTATTGATTATCAATGAACTTGTCGCTTCCGGTGTTATTCATCCCGGCTAATAAACCGTCGCTTACCTCAGGTGGAACGTTGCCCAATTTATTTGTTATGCACATATTGTGTAAAGCACAATACAAGGTGTTTATAATTTTAGAAGTTATTGGCAAATTATAACTTTTATTATTACAGACGAAAAATCAAATTTTACTTCAAAAATGGTATAGAATTTGGGCCCAGGGGCAAATTACAATGGTTGCAACGGTACGATTTTCTTTAAATATGACTAAAAGTATGTAAACTATGTGTATGTCCATCTTAAAACCATTGAGCCTCGATCCTACAAATTATAACTGTTATTATTACAGACGAAAAATCTATATTATTCCTTCAAAAAGCGAATAAATATTTCAATATTATTATTATGTATGTTTTGAGAGGGATAAATATTTTTACCGTTGATTTTTGGGTGGAAAAATTGCTTATTTATTTAATTTATGCTTTTTATGCATTTTTAGACGCTTACGCGGCCGTCATATAAGCGCGACCGATGATAAATGGACAACCTAAGGTCAATCTATTAGCAGCAAAGACTCGAGTAACGCCCATCAAAGCATTGAGTATTCCCAAACTTGAACTTAGTGCAGCAACACTATTAGTCCGACTATTAAATACTGTGCTACAGTCACTTAAATTACCAAATCAACTGGTCATATACATACATATTTACCATATATTCGGACTCAACTATAACTTTGCAATGGTTATCCAAGCCACCAAAATTATTGAAACCGTTCGAGGCAAACCGTGTCTCTCAAATAATGCAATCAACTAAACTTTGTCAATGGTATTTTATTGCAACCAAAAATAACCCTGCCGATCATGCCACTCGGGGAGTAAAGCCAGATGAATTATACTACATAATCCAACTTGGATCAGTGGACCCGAACAAAAATTAATTTTACCACTGGTTTACCGGGTTGGCTACATAAGGCTGGTTAGCAAAATCTCGGTTTCAAAAGACTGGTTTTCAAATGACTGGTTTTCAAAATCTTGGTTTCAAATGAGTGGTTTTCAAAATTTTAGTTTTGAGAAAAATATTTTTATCAATTCGGGCCGCCCGGTTCAGTTAATGTAGCATAACAAATTACTTTGGTAAACAGTAATGGTTTGATGTATGTGGATATATGCGCGTGTGTATGTGTATGTGAGTATGCGTGTACGTGTTTATTACACCAAAACTGTGGAAATTTAAAATAAATGTAAGTTGCAGAAAAAATTGCAGAAAATAAAACATATGTCATTGGTGAAAACTTTAGCAAAAAACTCAATTTTAAAGCCTTGAATGCCAACAAGATAATTGGGTGTATTTACTTAATTTGCAATACCAAAAACAAAAAACTTTGAGAGCAAGATCCAGCATAATTAAAGAACCATACATAATACAACCATATAGCTATACCGGAACAGGTAAAATTTCTGGAAGGAGAACAGTTCGTTGTATCAGAAAAAATATTTAATGACCGCAGAAGAATGTTCTTCTAGGAACTTCTACTAGTTTAAAGCGCTTGGCTGAGGCTGAATGCTGGCTAATGGACGGCACATTTGAGGTCGTACCATCCTTTATGCGCCAACTATTTACCATTCATGGACAAATTGGGTATGGAATCATACCGTTGGTGTAGTGTATAATGAGTTCAAAAAGTAGATCGGTATATTTTGAACTATTTTATGACATTTGTAAATGGGCTTGCAAATGGAAGCGAATTATTACAGCTTTTGAAATCCATCAAATGTGCTATACGAAATGTATTTTTGAAGCCTGTATGCGTGAGAAGGCCTAGAATAAAACATGCCATTTTCGTATATTGGGGCACACAGTGCCCCGTATAATCATTAATGATTTTGTATGTAAAACGGCCAAATTCTTCATATTTTCGCGGTTTTTTATTTCATTCGACACAAACAAAAATAATTTATATACATATGTATGTATATGTACTAAGTTTTTTTGATTTTATTCGAATGTGCAATACTCTCAACTCTCTTTGTAAATGGGTATGCAAGAATAAAGAAAATTCGTTACCGCAGGTAGATTGTTTGTGTAATTAGTGTGAGTTGTGATAAATTAGTAATTAGAAAAAAATCGTTAGAGAATTTTCTATCCCTTTGTTGCATTTCGTGGTGCTGTTATTTTAGAATATTTTCATTATTTTAGGTAAGTAAAATAAACAAGTAGTAATAAATCACTTATTGCATTGAACAAATAAATTAGTATAACAAAATTGTATCAATTTGAGCATCTATTGTCCAGTGCAAGCGTTTTATGCCAAATTAGATTAAAGATTTTGTAATGTTTCAGCTACTCAACACTAATCAGATACACGTTTATTTGTGAAAGAATATGGATCATTTGTTGAGGTTGCTAAAAACCTCAGAAATTAGAGATTTAGCTGCTAGCGAGCAATTAGAATTAGAGAACGAAATCGACAATGTTCACGTGTCCGATTCAGATGATGAGGAGAATTACAGCAATATTGGAATCGGTGGCCCTAGTTATCTTGCTAGAGCTCATACAGTAGAAGCTGGTGCACATCACGGTAATGTAATAAATACTGACCAAAATAATGATGAATCAGACAGAGATGAACCAACCGAAGAAGCTGAACCTTTGCCAGACCTCCGACTTCAGTAAATTATTGAAGATTTACGTGAAGCTGATGATCAAACAAGCTCTGCCGAATATTAACCAGAAACACAACAAAACGAAGCTCCGGCGGTTGAACCCAATCGAGGATTGCGCTACACAGTACAGAATAAGAAATTTCAGCAAATTTGGTGGTCGCTTCCCTCTAATTCTGAGCAAAATAGAGCGATTGTCGCAAAAACGGCCAGAGAACATCACTTTGCATTATGTAATGGAATATTTCACAATAAAGTAGACACATTCAAACGGCTCATACCAATATTAATTGTCGAAGATCGCAAGAACATGCGATATTGGACCGATGTGAACGAAGAAGAAATGTATGCCTACATAGCAATTTTATTATATGCCGAAGTTGAAAAATCTTGTTCGGTGCAGGCAAAGGATCTCTTCCATGAGTCGCACATGCCTTTCTACAGAGCTGTGATGTCCCTAGCCAGATTTAAACAAATAACTCGCTTTATTAGGTTCGATGATACACGTACTAGACCAGCTCGCTTGCAGCCGGACAAATTAGCTGCATTCCGCCACGTTTATTTCAAAAAAACCTTGCAGAACACTTTATCCCGTCCAAAGACTTTGAACTGTTGATGAACGGTTGGTTACCACCCGAGGAAGATGTAGCTTCAAGCAATACATCCCCAGCAGACCGGGGAAGTATGGGATCAAAATTTTTTGGCTTGTTGATGCTACTACTTTTGCATTCTCTGAGAAAACGTTTTGCTTCTCTCTACAGCACACGCTGATCAAAATATAGATGCTAACACCCGAAAACCACAAGTTATTATGGACTACAATGCTACCAAGGGTGGTGTTGATATGTTTGATCAAATGAATCGTATATACACATGCAAACGTAACACTAGTCGTTGGCCCGTTACACTGTTTTATAATATATTGGATGTAGCTGCCCTTAGTGCCTATCGAATATTTTAACTTAGTAATCCAACTTGGTGTACGTCATATCGAAAAAGCGAAAATTATTTTTGAAATCGTTAGCCACAGAGTTGGCGGCCGCACACATTCAAAACAGAATTGCAAAAGGTTCACTACACAAGTCAGTCAAATCAGCATTGCAGTTAATTGGTTATGAGATTACGAACATTACAATATTCCCAAAAATTATGAACAATAAAATAAAACAAAGATGTGAAGCCTGCAACCAAAACCGAAAAGGGCAAAAGGGTGATACAAAAAAACAACGAGCGAGTTCACCCTCAACTCGCAAAATATTTATGTGAAAACTTTTTTGTATAAATATCTATTAAATCATTTCAAGCCAATTCGATAAGGCTCAGAAACCCCTCTATAAAGACGGATGTGTTCGCTCAGTATTTAACCTAAGTTACATTTTTGGTTTAAAAAGTCAAGTAATTCTACTATTTTGAATTTGGAGGACGAACCTTACTAACATCAATTGAGATTGAGCAAATTACAGTTCTGTTAAGTTAATCAACTAAACCTGCCATGTATGCTTTCAAATAATCCATTATTGAAACACAGCAATCTTGTTCAAGATTCCATAGTAATAAATGATCACGACAAACACGCTGAGCAAAGATACATCGTATCGCTTTATCACTGATCAGTTTAAAATAAATTAAATACAGCGGTTCTATTTGGGCGCACTGTTGGTCGTAAAATCATTGCAATTGGAAAGACAGTATCGCAAAGCCCCCATAACCAAACTCACGAACAGCATGAGCTTTACTAATAACCGATTAAACAATTTTAAAATTATTATTTTATTATGTTTCAATGTATATGTACAATTTTCACAGCTAACTATTTCAATTTAATTTTTTTACACACATGCATAATTTGTGGTCTTTTTGCTCGTAAAATTTTCATTTTCAAAAACACTTGCTGCTGCGGCCATATATAGCAGATATTTTCACAACAAAATTAATTAAAGTAGGCGATTTTTTTTTGTATTCGGCTCACGATGTTTTTGAAATGCCGGATGATGTTGTATATTGTATGTGTATGCGTAGATTTTGTATTGATTTTGCGTTTTATTTATTTTTTGTTCTTGTCGATATTCACACATACATGCAATATTTTTTGTTCGGCACTTTTATTTCCGTAACCCGAGTTCTATACAATTTTTTACTTACTCCTGCCGCTAAAGATGTTTTCACATCAAAAACTACTGCAGTTTGCGATGTCTATCGCACCTCAACTTGCTCCAAACATTATATTAGGGTATGCGAGCAGTGTAATACTACAAGCGCAGATCCAGTGACTGATGAGGAAGAAGACTGTAGTTTGAGTAACTTGTCTGTGCAACCCATCTCCCTGTCAATATTACCATCAAAACGACCAAACTAAATGTTAATATTTAGAATAATAGTTATGTAATATATTTTCAAAATAAATGAAATTCACTCTAAATGCCGAATACAAGAAATTTGTGTGTAGAAAATTGCAACGATTTTTTTATTTGAAACTAAAACACCCCTTTCTAAGTAAAAAACATCTATTATACGATAAGGAACATTCATTTTCCACCAAAAAAAATTGGGGCATTGAGTGCCCCTAAGTACGATAATTCGATGTAAGTAAGATGTACGGCTCTAGGGTTAAATAAGCGAACTACATATACCATAAAACTACATATACCACCATAAAAATGAGAGCTCAACGATTAAAATTTGCAAATGAACGGAAAAATTGGACATCCGAGGGCTGGCGATTATAAAAACTGACCTTGCATGTACATTATAAAAAATAATGAAGCCACAGAAAATTGTTAAACATTACCCTATACCTCCCCCCACTGACGGTTAATGCTCAGCCTTAGGCTCATCCTAATGACGTTATAATTAATTTGTGTAAATGGGCATTTGTGATAGAATAAAAATAAATCGAATTACATTTTATCTATAACGTAAAAATAATAATAATATTAATTTCAGATATACAAGTAGTATATTAAATTAAAAGAAAATATAAGAGAATAAAATATTTTTTATCTTAATATATAAAAATCACGTGTAACGATGTTCGTACACGCTAATCTCCGAAAATGCCCAACCGATTTCAATGAAATTTTGTGAATGTAAATGGTTAATTCACGTTTAAAAGATAGGATAGCTTTGGATCCGATAAGTAGCACTGTTGTCGAGATTTAAAAAAATTCTTTTAATTTTTACAACAAAAAATAAAATTTCACTGACTGATTCGAAAAATTCGAAAATTTAAAAAGCAATCCGTGAATAATTCGTATTTGTTTTGCGCGAGAGGGAGAGTATTGTAGTCAAATGTACAATAGAAAGAAAGAAAGTTTATGAAAAATATAGTTCAATAAAATGTTTAATTTATTTTAATCAATTTTCTATTATGTTTAATGTAATCTACGCAACCAACATAAAAATTGCGAATAAAATTCGCAGTGTGTAGAAATTGACCAGTGTTTGTGAAAAAAAATCTGTATCGAAAAGAAAGAGGAAAAACATTCTTTTTAAGTGGTACCTACGTTTCCTTGATTCTACAATTTTTCAAAAGGTTTAAAAAGGGCACCATGCGGAACCACCGGCAAGACGTTTTTAATATCAATTATCCTTGCAAATATACGTTCGCAGCAGCAAATTGCATTGGCAATTGCATCGTCAGGCATTGCCGCCACTTTGTTAGATTATGGACGAAAGAGTTCGATTATTATCTGGGATGAATGTACTATGCAAGATTTAAATGGCAACAACAAACTATTCGGTGGTGCAATCTTATTCGTTTATTACTATCCGGTGATTTCCGACAAACATTGCCAGTCATTCCACGCCCTACTTATGCCGATGCATGTTTAAAACAATCATTTCTATGGCGAAGAGTAGAGACAGTTCGATTGGCTCAGTAAACATGCTATTTTGGCAGCGATAAATTTTGATGTTAACGAAATTAACTTTCAGATACAAGAGTCGTTGCCAGGCGAACTGATGTCTCTCAAATCAATCAACACTGACGTTGACGAAAATGGCGCAGTAAATTATCCAACTGAATTTTTAAATTCACTAGATTTGCCAGGAATGACAATTATCTTAAATTGAAGATTGGTTGGCCGATAATTCTGCTTCGTAATTTAAATCCACCCAGATTATGCAACGGCACACGTTTGGTCATCAAGCGAATCACTGGAAATAATATTGAAGCAACCATTTTGAACGGAAAGTTTAAGGGATAAGTCGTTCTGTTGCCACTTATCTCAATGATACCCTCAGATACGACATTCGTAATGACAGTCCATTTGTGGACTGGACTTAGAAAATCCATGTCTTTTCCACGGCCATTGCATGCTCACGAATCTATTCATATTGGCAAAATACGGATTGACAAAAAATATTTTTCATCAAATAGCGCTATATTAAATTGAATTCATTATTATAATTACAGTTAATTACAATTGAATATTAGATGATTAATAAATAAAATAAAAAGTATCGAAAGTGTTTTATATGGATCGTATTCGTACGGCAATCTGTCATACTATTCCAAAACTTTAAGATATTGCATATGACTTGCGCATGTATTCTATGTATTTCAAATGCATATAATATAAGACACTAGTGCCACCAGATAAAAGGCGGTCTACATGAAATGCGGTCTTCATGAAAGGCAGTCTGTGGCAGGACAAAGTCGGTCGGGCCCTCTAGTTCTTTATTGGCAATTGGACAATTAATTGACTCCAATGCCGCAAACGAAAAATTTCTACAATGTTGACAGAGTAGTTTTAAAAAAAAACACAAAATGTGGCAATTTTTGGCATGAACAAGCAGGAAATTAAAGAAACAATTAAAGAGATAGTTTCCCATAATGCAAAATTTGATTTTACTCCATGTGTGGAAAAGGTTATAGCTGAAGTCATTTTTGAAGGATTATTTCAATGATCGGGATTAATTTACAAGTTACACTATAATGAAATCAAGATAAGAACATCTAAATTTGAAAATATTTCGTTTGTAGTTTACATAAATCATTTTTCTGACAATATAGTTAGCACTTGTAATAAATGGTTTGTAAACAGTGGCGGATTTAATGGTGGGCGCACCGGATGCGCGCCCGGGGCCCCGACTCCAACTTTCCAGTTTTTCTAATGGCTAAGTATCTAAAGTAAAATAATTTTCGTGTTTACATTGTGTGTAGAAGAATAGAAAAAATTTGTTAATAATTTAATATAAATGTATAAAGATTAAGATGACATTGATTCAAGTAATTTTGAAGATGAGTTGGAACATGCCTAGGCGTGAATATTCTTTTAATACTGTTTTCAATATTACAATTATTTGACGTCATAACTTGTTAAAATACCCAAACGAAAAAAAGTCAAGGTCTTCTTCTTATGGCTGTATGAAACTCACTTTTCCTCCCACTTTTTCAATGACTTGAAAACAAAACAGAGTGAGAGAAAAAATGTATATACAAAATATTTGTGAGAGAGAGTGTATACACCATTGATTTTAAAAAAATATTGAAACGCCAAAAAAAAAGTGATAGCTCAATTTTTCTAGCAGTTAATCGAGCAAATATAGCAAAAAAGAATTGGATTTGATTGTTTTTTTCTGACATTTCTTAAATAATAGAGCAAATATTTATGTTTTGTGTAAATTATGTCGTTGCAATTAATTGCGACAGCTAATGCAAATCTATTGAGCGCTGCCCTATATTATATTTCTTACGAAAAGAATCAAGAACAAAAAAAAAATATTCTTCCCAATGGCTACTTCGCGGCGAAAGCGAAAGATTTAGCCAAAATTTATTAAAGCAAATTGAAGCCGAAGACGTAAATTTATATTGGAGAACTTTGCGGATGACACCTGTACAATTTCAGAAAGTATTGGAGATGTTTCATCCATTTATATAAAAATTAGATACACAAAATTTTTTTTGATATTTTGTTTATCCGAAACTTCAAAATATTTACATATATGTACTGTTGTCAACACTAGCCTGCTCTGTTTCGCTTTACTAGTTTTGTAGCAATTTATTGCACTTGAAAAAAAGTTAGTGTCATACAGCCATTATGGTATTATGGCATTGGCTTGAAAAAATTGCGATAAAAGTAAGCAATGTGTGATTAGGACAGAAATAGTGAGGTAGAAAGAGACAACATTGTTTTAATTACAAAACTAAAATAATTAGACATTTTTAAAACGGCCTACTGATAAAATAAAAAATTCAAACTATTGAATTGTTGATATGTCAGTAAAAAGTATACAACAAGCGCTGAAAAATACTATGCCATGATTCGTTTTTGCTAGAATTGTGTCTAGGTACTACCCCTATATTGTGTATACACTCATACATTCGATAATTTTCTATCCTTATTATTTCTCTCTTTTTCGCGATACTTTTTCAGCGCTTAAAAAATCGCAAAAAAAGCGAGTCGACTACGCCGCGCTTCACCTCGCATGCAAATATAATTGGTACTATTTTTCAATTTTTTTATAAAAATATACGACTTTCCAAAATCGTAGTAGAGGCTGTGAAACGGCATATTTTCATAACTATACAGTGGTAGACATTCGTATAAACGCACTATGTTTTTTGAATATAGTTCTAAGAGTAAAGTGTTTTGATTTTTTTCAAGTAGTCTAAATTATGTCTATCATCTTAAATCTGTTGATAAGATAAACCATTAGTAAAAATTTTAATGTTTTACTTTAATAAATTGAAAAATCTAAATTTCAGGTGGACATTCGTATAAACGCACTTCTAATAATGTACTAAAATAAAAACCAAAATTAGCAATTTTTCATATATTATTTTATTTAATATTTGGTCTGGGCCCGACCATTCTGAATAACTTCGAAAATTCGAGAAGGCATTGAATTTGTTAAATTTTTGAGGGCTTTCAGATCAATTGTGGCCCAACATTCACGGATGTCACTTTTCAAATCTTTAATTGAATTATATTGCTGTTCATTTCCATAAACTTTTCGAGGAAGGCCCTCTAAAGATTTTCGATAGGATTGCAATCAGGACTATTGCCTATCCAAGATCTCAGCTCGCCAGAAAGGTCTAATCCGCAAAGAAGCTATACACGAAACCGTCTATCATACAGGCCATTGGATCTTCCTGTGACGACCCGACACATTGCCCGTATTTTTAATAGTTCACCGAACATAAAATGGACAAAATTTTGGATCAAACCACTTTTAGCGGCCATGGATACGAATAATCCGCTCAAATTTGCTCGTAAATACATATCGTCCATAACGGATTGGCAGAGTGTGATTTTTTCTTACGGAAAAAAAATTAATCTGGATTTTCCCGACTGCTACAGTTGCTACTGGCATGATTTGGAGAAACATGGCGTCATTAGGTCGAAGCGTAATTTTATGGCGGTGTGTTATGGTATGCGGAGCATTTTCTTGAAACGAGGAGTTTCCCGTCTGCTTTATAACGACACGAATGAACTTCCGTAAGTACGTGAAACTTTTGGAAGACGTTTTGATAAATTATCTGGATAATAACATCAACAAAAATTATAATTTTCAACAAGACAATGCCTCGATCCATGCTTCGAAGGAGACCACACCGTGGTTTCTCGAGAAAAACATTCCCCTTCTTGAATGGCCAGCTTGCAGTCCTGATTGCAATCCTATCGAAAACCTTTAGAGGGCCTTCCCCGAAAAGTTTATGGAAATGAACAGCAATATAATTCAATTAAAGATTTGAAAAGTGACATCCGTGAATGTTGGGCCACAATTGATCTGAAAGCCCTCAAAAATTTAACAAATTCAATGCCTTCTCGAATTTTCGAAGTTATTCAGAATGGTCGGGCCCAGACCAAATATTAAATAAAATAATATATGAAAAATTGCTAATTTTGGTTTTTATTTTAGTACATTATCAGAAGTGCGTTTATACGAATGTCCACCTGAAATTTAGATTTTTCAATTTATTAAAGTAAAACATTAAAATTTTTACTAATGGTTTATCTTATCAACAGATTTAAGATGATAGACATAATTTAGACTACTTGAAAAAAATCAAAACACTTTACTCTTAGAACTATATTCAAAAAACTAGTGCGTTTATACGAATGTCTACCACTGTAGTTAGGAAACGAGGAATATTTCATAGCTAGCTAGTGAGGAATTATTCATTAATTCAACATGTTAATTTTTTACGCTACCATCAGAGGTTCTTTATCAAAGTTTATCGCTCTCAGGGTACAGTAAGTAAAGCTTTGCTTCGCGACTTAAGGATCTTAGGTTCTTTTTGTTTTGCTTTTAGCTCCCGATCCTGGTAATAGTAAGAAGAAATTTATCACGCCGATTGTGGTGTTATTAATATAGTGTTACTAGTTATCCTCTAAATTAAATTAAATCCACTGGAAGAGTAAAAAAAATGTGGTCTTCGTTTGTAAGGCGTTTCATTTAATAGTTTTGTAGCTTTGGATCATTCCCTCGTGAAAATATTGACAATTTTATTAATAGAAACGGGTACCCAAGCCTAAATATAGTTACAAAATTAGTGCTGTTTACAGATTTTGTTTCTTTTCTTGGGGCAGCGGGTAAGTTTGTAACTCCATAAAGAAGCCTACCAGATATTGGCGTGTTGTTACCGTAAAGGCTTTAATGGTTTTTGTTGCGCCGTTCTGCATAACAGAAGAATGCATTTATACTATCTTTATGTAATCGAGGAAGATGCAGACAGCTGAAGCAATCACCTTTAGGTATTCGATGGAGAAGACGAAAATAAAAATGGACAGCTACGAATCGAGGTCAACAAAAAATATCTGAGGATAAAATACAAAAATTCTTTACTGATTTGGTACAAAATAGGCACCAAAATATTTAGATAAATATATAGAATTAAATTATCAGAAGTATTACTTTAACAATAAGTAAAAACTTGAAGGTATTACTTAAATTTTTTCCGGTAAGTACTTGTAAGCACAAGAAGGATATTATTCACTTCGAAACAAGAGAAAACTTTTGCTTAAAAGTAGTACCTTTTATGAAAAAGTTAACTCTTATAGATACTTACTATTTTTTATTCGCTCCACCCAACGTATAAACGTGAAAACTAGTAAAAAGCAAAGCTTTTTTTTATAAGTTTGAAATTTTTCGGTATTATTTTAGTGGTAGTCCTCTCGGAAAATTTCAAACTCATAAAAAAAAGCTTTGCTTTTTACAAGTTTTCACGTTTACACATTGTCTTATTTTTTAGAGAATCAACACCCAGATTAACATATATTTTTATTTTCCTGGCTCTCTATATTTTTTTAAGGGGCCTAGTTTTTTCTATTGCGCCCGGGGCCTCAACCAAGCTTAATCCGCCAATGTTTGTAAACATTATAAATATTGATCTTCTCCTTTATGTCAATTGTTTTAAGATAAGATAATATATTTTGTCCGACAATTATCGGTAATTCGGGGTCACATTTCAAAATTATATCCGATGTTAAGAGTGTGATTTTTGGTTTGAGTGATAAAGATAAAATTGTTATTGGAAACCGGTTTGTTAATATTATTACGAATCATAAAAATGCAATAAGTTCGAAAATGTTATCACGTATTGAAAATCGTATTTTTTGTTAAACAAACAAAAATGTTTTTAAAAAATAATCCAGGTATTTTATTTACACGCGCAGATAAAGGAAAAATCACTATTTTGACGTTAAGAACTAATTTAAATTCAATGGTGAAAAATGTACACAAACCTAATATCCCATATAGACTAATTATAAGCTCGGTGATGGTCCAATGGTTTATTAGCATTTTTGGAAAATATTTTAAAACCTAGTAAACAGAGATTTCAAACAAAAATTAGTAATAATTGCTGCATTTCTTGAATCATATAGTTCCCGATAAGACCAAATTGTATCTATGAAGCAAGAACAACAATTGATCCAACTTTGATTTTGGATCGCAAATGTTGATCTAAAAATTAATCCAGCTTATCCCTCAAAATGTTATCAACAAATTTTTGTCTCAGCAATAGGTTCTCCTATTAGAACTAATCAGACAACAAAATTTCATTTTTTAGTCCTCTTTTGATGCATGAATCGAATAGAAAAATTTCTGTGGGTTGTTATCATAAAGATAAAGATAGATCTTGGCTCCCTATAACTTACAAAATTAACATAATCAAAATTCTTACCCAAAAAATTTTAAAATAAAGCTTCATTATACAAATAAGAAACCCTTTTACTAAACTCATTATCCCGACAAATTAATAAACGTTACTATTTGAAAACAAATTTTCTTAGAAATTCTGAAGTGATGGCCGAAGATTCAATATTTTTTGAAAAATTATAATTTCAAAATTGTTGGAAAACCAACATCGAATTTGAATGCAACTATTTTTTTCCAAACCTAGGGTTCCAGTTCCTCTAAAGAAACAATCAAATGTTTTATCTATAAAGCTGAATGTGAGTGTGACGTCGTAATATATACCGGACAAACAAAACAATTTATGGAAAACGTTTTTACCAATACAAAATTGCGATACTTAAACTACTAATAAAAAGAGATTCCAATGACATCGTCTGCTGTGTCAATTGGTGTTAGGTGAAAGCTCATGTTTTTACCCACGAAGAAGAATCGAAACACCAGCAATATTTTCGTTTGGATGGCCAAAATTTCCGTAACAACGCTGAATAATTTCTAGTCGTTTTTGAACTGTGTATCTTTTCCTGATGAAATGTCAAAGCTTACTGAATATTTAGGTTCCTAAATATGTAAATAAATATTCAAAATTCGGACAATCCAATTGGAAAATCTCATACAACTATAGAAAGATGATCGCTCAATTTTACCCTTGCACAAAACTTATAAATCAAAATATAACAAAAAAAAGGCAGCACGGTAATGTCATGGCTATTAGAAGACAATTATATCATGATAAATATTATGTGCGGCCTTTTTGTTAACAAAATAAAAATACAATATAAAATATATATTAATAAATGAGCAGAAAGATTGTCAGGACACGCAAGAAGAAACCAAATTATTATTATTAAGATACCACCCCAAAAAAATAATAAAATTGTATTAATAATGATCATATACTAACCACAACTTCTAACACCCTTACTTTATAACGGTAATAATGACAATGATGATTGTGATGACGACTCATTCCCCTTTATTACATGTATAAAAATTACAAATTGTAAAATACTTCAAATGAGAAATGTTGAATGTTCAACTAGTGGATGATAATTTATTATTATTTTAAGGGTTAACTATACCCAAAATATTCAGTGTATTTTCGATAATTTATCGATTTATAATTGATATATAGTAGTACCCCAAAATGAAGATGCTTTGCATCACACCACAATTTTACAAAATATTTAAAAGACCAATAGTCTGGTAATAGGCTTTGGTTTTGACTTTTGAGCAACATTTGGGCTCATTTTGACGATCTTGGATTATGAGCAGAACTCTTGTCTGTAGCATCTTTAGTGACACTTTAGTGATGCTTAAAATAAAATAGAACATTAAACGAAGTGCTCAATTCATTCAGAAACCCCTTACAATATTATATGAGGTTCTTCGCCCTTCGGAAGATGACAAAATTATTACCAGCCTGCTATTAAACGGAATATTACAAGTTCAACTGTATACGTATATTCACCGTAAATATCAATTATGATTTTATATTTTTACCACGGGTCTCAATTCTTAAATCCCCTTTTCAAATGCATATAATACTTATATATGTACATATATATGTTATATCAAACAAACAACAACCGGATTAATCATTAAGAAAACGCAAATTATGGATTTACACCCAATTAACTAAACCCACCATTCAAAATCCATTGTACATGATTTCAGTTTAAATATTTACCATTCCACTTAACTATTTTTTCAAGTGCATACACTATTTAAGTTCACCAAACAAATTATTAAATTATTATTAAGGGATGGATTTATTATATTTCATAATATATATTTTTTTTTTTTTGGGGTGGATTATTACTCACAGATTTCTAGGGAAAATGAGTAACAAATTATTAAACTATATGCCAATAGGCTTTTATGTACGATCATTAAATTCAGTTATACAACAAATGTTGAATTATAAATAAAATAATTATAAAATGATTTGCTTACCATTGAAACAGGTATTCCACCTGCAGCACCATTTGGATAGGAATATGGTGATACTAAGTAACCCATATTAAAACTAGATGTGTGTCCAGAAGGCTCAGTTTTACCTGAAAAAAAAAAAAAAAAATTATAAACAAAGAAATTAATCACTTTTGACAACAAATACATAGAAGCATGATATTTTCTTGATACTGCATCAGTGTATGATCCTCGTATCCATCGTATATAGTAGGTGTCTCATTTTCAAGGAATACCACTTCTATTTGCTAAGGATTATTAGGTTAAATGGTTAATTTGAAGGGGCCGTATTCATAAAAACATCGATATTTTTTTTTACTTTTATCGATAATTCCGATAAATAATTTTAATTTATTTTTTATACTCGTAAGAACAGATTTGATCTACGCAAAACTTAAACTCTTTCTGTTTAATGCTCACATTACGTTAGTGGTGAATGGAAATCGCAGTTTGAGCAGAAATATGAATAATTGTTATAAAAACGGTCAAATGTTCAAAAGTTTTAATTTTAATACAAACATTGTGCGCCGCGCTTGGTGTGTAAATTTGTTAAGAATCGTTCTATTTAGACTTTGTTACGATTGGGGCGTGTGAATCCGTTTTGAAAGAACCACTCTTCCCTTTCGCAATCAGAACATTCCACGGTCATCACCTACAGCTATTGCCGGCTATCGCGCAGTCTAGGGTGGGTGAAATTTGGTGATTGCGAAGGGAGGAATGGTGCGAGCGAATGTCGTCGAGTTGAGCAATTATGGCAAGAGCTTGGAATTAATCCAGAAGGCGGCTTAATAACAAAAAATCGTTTTGTTCATGAGGTAGAAGCGTCCAATCCTAACATTCCCAAACCTAAACTTCAGTTCAATGACGCATTAAATTCGGCAACCACATTTGCTTATAATAGCAGTACGTACCGTGGTTCTCCTCAACAAGAGAACATATCGGCTGTTTCCTTGATACGGAATCCAGTAGGCAATAATCAAACACATGCATCCGCAGAATGTTTATCAGGTGAACTCGACTCAGACTTACGATGCTGAATTATGTTCGATTAATAACTACAATCGTAACAGCAGTCAAAATCAACCTAAGTTACAGTACATTAGTCTTGTTTGTTGGAATTGCAAAAATGCAGGTCATTACTTTCGTCGGTGCAAGTGCAAGGCGCCCTTTAGGAAATTTTGTATGGCCTGTGGCAAAGATAATTCATCTTATGCAGAGTGTACAAATTGCAATTTTCAAATCCAGGGAAACTGGCAAAAGAGGGAATGGGTATCTCGGGAGTCCAACCCTCAACACTCGAACATCCCCGATCAAAAACAAGCTATTCGAGGATGCCGCTAACTAAGTCAGATTTTCAACATTCTAACAAATACGTCCCTTTTAATCGTAAAAATAAAAATCCTTTATATCGTGCATGGTTATATTTTAAGGAAAAACGTAAGATTCCTAAACTTATTTGTGCTTCATTAATTTCGACTGAGACTGATGGTCGTCCGTACGTAACTGGGAAATTTTTAATCAACCGGTCGAGGGTCTACTTGATTCAGGAGCTAGTATTAGTCTCCTGGGGAAAGATTGTGAGAGACTATTATCTGTTGCGGGACTTCCTTTCCACCACGCACCTTCCACAATTTCAACCGCCAATGGATCAAAAGAACGCGTTTTGGGATATAAAGGGTGTTTTTTTAAGCCCGATAGAACTGAAATTGAAATTGTAAAAAATAATATTTGAGAATGATTTTGGGCATATGGGCACCGCGGCTGTTCTTGACGAAATGCGTTCTGGACGTCCAATTTTGGGCCACTTTTTCGAACACTGCTGGCCGTATGTCACGAATAACATGAACAATGTTGACCAATTGTTGCTGGTTTATCAGCATAAACCAGTGACTTCACGTAGCCCAACAGGAAATAATCGAGAGGTGTCAAATCGCACGACCTTGGGGCCAATTGATAGGTCCATTTCCCGAAATCAACTTATCGCCTAATTTTGATTTTAATAAATCGATGGTTGCAGTCGCTGCATGGCACGTAGCGCCATCCTGTTAAAATCACATCTCGCCCGGATCAATGTCATCCATATTTTCAAACAAAATCATTGATCATGGTGCGGTAACGATCTCCATTGACCGTGACGCAATCCCCGGCCTCATTTTTCAAGAAGAGTCTATTCATGATGATTTGCCAGAGTACACTGAGATCTACCAGAGTATATTTTTCATAAAAATAACACTCGGAAATTGGAAGAGCACACACAGAAAAATTATCCACATTTTTTCAAAAGGATCATCACATAAATCGAAATTTAGAGATTTCACATAAAACATAATCAAATAAAATTACATCCCATTGATTTTTAATGCGACAACTTTTGAAAAATGAGTTGTTCGGAAATGGAAAAATGGGCAAATGCTATTGAAAAATGTTTTCCGAATGAAAAATCGGTAAGTTAATTATAATTAATTATAATATTATACCGGGTGTTTCTTTTAAACTGAGACGATCAAATATATCAAAAAATAGCCACTCTACGGAAAAAATGTCCATAATCAAAATTTAATCATACCGCGGGGGAAATACATTAGTGCAAAAAAATAGTCCCCCACCCCCCGCTTTGTAGGTGGGGCGGGGGTAACTTTTAAACTAAGATAGGAAGCCATATTTTTTATTGCAGATACGGATTCTACGACTAAAAGTACGTATGATTTGAATGAAATATTTTGTTCGGTTCATGATAGATGGCGTTGTAATCGACGAAATTCAATTTTTTCAATTTCTTCTTCTTAGAACACACGCATTCGATTCTGCAATACGTGTGAAATAAAAAACATCACGTTTTCATTGGAAATACTCGAAATTCGTCATCAAAACAATTTATTCAGTTTTGTAAATCACATTTAACGTTTGTGTTATTTCTTATCTTCATGTTTTTCGTAATTGCAAAATAAACGATAAAATACTTTAGAATGGACCGTTTAACTGTGCCAGAGAAAATTGAAATGGTTCTGGTTTATGGAGAAGCTGGCAGAAATCTTGAAAATGCTGTTGTTATTTACGCTCAACGTTTTCTGGATACGATTCGTTCACGTGCTTTATTTGGCCGTACTATCAAACAATTTATTGCTGATGGAAATGTTCAACCGAAAAAGAGGACCCATAGAGCAACAGTCACTGGAGAAAATAATGAAATTGCTGTATTGGCTGCAGCGACTCATAATCCTCATGTTAGTACACGAGAAATAGTTCGCGATTCCGGATTGTCCCTCACCAGTGTTTGGAGAATTTTAAAACGGCACAAGTATCATCCATATCATGTGTCTTTACACCAAGATCTTCATGGCGCTGATTTCCAAAATCGGGTAACTTTTTGTCAATGGGCACGTGAACAAATACAACAAAACCCCAATTTTTTTCGTTGCGTAATGTTCTCTGACGAATCGTCTTTTACAAACCATGGAACGGTTAATCGACACAACATGCATTATTGGAGTGTTGAAAATCCATACTGGCTTCGCCACGTTGAACATCAGCGCCCTTGGACTGTCAACGTGTGGTGTGGAATAATTGGCAACCAACTCATCGGCCCCCACATTATTGAAGGCAACTTGAATGGTCAAATGTACCGAAACTTTTTGGAAAATGAACTGCCAATATTACTTGAAAATTTGAACTTAGAATTGAGACGGAACATGTGGTTTCAACATGATGGTTGTCCTGCACACTATTCGTTGGTAGCACGTGAGGTACTTGATCGTGCTTTCAATGGTCGCTGGATCGGTAGAGCTGGTCCGATAAATTGGCCCGCCAGATCACCAGATCTTACTTCGCCAGATTTCTTTTTGTGGTGCTATCTCAAAGACAAAGTTTACAAACAAGAACCAACAACACGTGAGAACATGATTAAGCGAATCAGAAATGCGTGTGCTGAAATTCAACCAAACACACTTCTCAGTTGTGTACAATCATTGGAAATGCGTATTAATAAGTGCATTGAAGTCGCAGGCCATCATTTTGAACACTTATTTTAAGCTAAAATTATTTTATTCACCTGCCATTTACATTAATAAATTGTTTTGATGACGAATTTCGAGTATTTCCAATGAAAACGTGATGTTTTTTATTTCAAACGTATTGCAGAATCGAATGCGTGTGTTCTAAGAAGAAGAAATTGAAAAAATTGAATTTCGTCGATTACAACGCCATCTATCATGAACCGAACAAAATATTTCATTCAAATCATACGTACTTTTAGTCGTAGAATCCGTATCTGCAATAAAAAATATGGCTTCCTATCTTAGTTTAAAAGTTACCCCCGCCCCACCTACAAAGCGGGGGATGGGGGACTATTTTTTTGCACTAATGTATTTCCCCCGCGGTATGATTAAATTTTGATTATGAACATTTTTTCCGTAGAGTGGCTATTTTTCGAGATATTTGATCGTCTCAGTTTAAAAGAAACACCCGGTATATTTACAAAAATGAAAATAATAATTTTAACTATTTTAAGGCAATTTATTTTTTACCCCGTCAACCTGGTAAAAAAAATCCTACAGGGAAGCTTCACTCAAAATGGGCTAACGTTTCATTGAACCAGGCCCATAAAACCCAAATTGTACCCACACAACCATCAATCAGCACAATTGATGAAGATATTGGTATGTTTAAACCTAATACTGAAATTTTTGTATTTGTATTTCCTAATTTGTGAGATTCACAAACCTGTTTACAGGTGAATTAGAAGATTTGAAACTCTGGCTTTACAGCAATATCTCACCTTGGGCACAAATTCAGGAAAATTGGAAAAAATCTTGTCAACTTAAGATGAAAGATTTGAAAAATACAACCAATGGCGTAAGCTATACGGATCTACTTTTAGCATGGCCCAGATATAACGATGACAATGGATACCAATTAGTAAGCTTCTAATATTTTTGCCTTGATACATGCCTAACGATATTTTTTTTATAGATTGACATCGACTTTGATTATCTCTTCGCGGGTAAAGGAAATAACTTGTTGGCAAACTTTGACTCATTTTGTTTCAAAATTAGTCCGATATTTTCATGTGAAATTAAAGATAAAGCGTCTTTAAATCTTATGAAAACTTTGCTCAACGGTGACATAGATCAGAGTAAGTTTTTGTCTATTACTTGCATGAGCTTATTGCTATGTATTTTATTTTAACAATTAAGATTGTAATTACATATTTAATTATATTTATATAGTATATACCTTGGGTATAGATCCTTTACTTTTTTGAATATCTCTTCGGTTTTAACCGACTTTCAAATCGTCTGAACTTAGGGCTAAATTTTTGAGTACTTTCGGAATAAAATAAAAAAATGTTTCTAATTTTCTAATAATATCGTGATCTATACCCGGATATTTGTTATCCGGAATTTATGTAGGAATTTTTTGTTGACAATGTGAATGTTAGGTAGGTAGAAGATAGTGACAATATAATTGAAATACATACTTTCAACAAAACAACCACAAATACTTAAGGCTCAACATAAAGCAATACCTGAGCATAATTTATCTAATTTGGAAACCACAGATGTTATTAATTTATCGGACATGCAAAACCATATTTTGCAATTTTCTTTAAATCTACACAATCGTGTAGGATTCACGCGAAAAGATGTGTTAGACATTCAAAACTCGATTACGATTTTATCCAGACTGGTTACTTCAAATTTAACAAAAAATTGCATTAGCCAACTAAATGTAGATAAATTGTTGAAATTTATAGCACAGCCTTTTACTGATATCAGTACAGAATACAAATTCTTACAGAAACTAGAAAACGATCTTTTGTACAAAACACCTAAAATATTTTTAATTAGCTGTAATTTGTCTGAAGTTATTGTGGGAGGGACACTCATTATTACCACAAATAAAGTTGAGGGTTGTTTAGTAGATATTAAATTTCAACTAAGAAAATATTTTGAAAGTAAACATGTGCTTGCCGAAACTATTAAAAATATGAAAATGTTAGAAAAATCTGCTCAGTTAAAAAATTTGTTTTGGAAAAAATTACTTTATCGGAGAATAGTCTAACTATTCCGTTTTTCTTATATCTGGATGATTTTTGTATTGATGATCCGTTGGGTTCTAAATCAGGCAGACATTCAATTTGAGGAATTTATTATTCGATTCCTGTTATTCTTCAACATCATCAGTCAATTTGGTAGCAGGATTTATAAAATCCTGCGATTTTAATGAATTTAGTAATCGTATATCGCTTAAGCCATTACTAGATGCCATAAAGGAATTGGAATCAATAACTATGTCATATAATATTGACGGTGAGATTTACAACTTAAAATTTAAATTAGGACAAATTTTAGGGGATAACTTAGCATTAAACGTAATTTTAGGATACAAAAAATCGTTTTCTTCTGATTATTATTGTCGTATATGCAAAAGAAGTAGGCGTGAAACCAATACTGTTGACTGTTTGCTTAATAAAATACGATACGTTTTTTTGATGTGAAAACATCTTTAGCGGCAGGAGTAAGTAAAAAATTGTATAGAAATCGGGTTACGGAAACAAAAGTGCCGAACAAAAAATATTGCATGTATGTGTGAATATCGACAAGAACAAAAAATAAATAAAACGTAAAATCAATGCAAAATTCACGCATACACATGCAATATACAACTTCATCCGGCATTTCAAAAACATCGTGAGCCGAATACAAAAAAAAATCTAAAAAAAACCGCCTGCTTTAATTTATTATGTTTAAAAATATCTGCTATATATGGCCGCAGCAGCAAGTGTTTTTGAAAATGAAGATTACATACAAGCAAAAGGATCACAAATTATGCTTGTGTAGAATAAAGAAATTAAATGGAAATAGCGAACTGTGAAAATTACACATATATATTGATACATAAGAATAATAATTTTAAAATTGTTTAATCGGTATGCTTTCTTATTATAATGTGTTTCCAATTGCAATGATTTTACGGTCAACATTGCGCTTAAATAAAACTCCTCAATTTATTTTAAACCGATCAGTGACACAGCGATGCGATTTTGCTTTTGCTTTGTTCAGCGAGTTTGCCGTAACCATTTACTACTATGTAATCTTGAACAAGAATGCTGGATATATGAGTAATGGTATAGTTTAACGCGTACATGGCAGGTTAAGGTGATTAACTTAACATAACTGTACTTTGCTTATGCTCAATTAGCGCCAGTAAAGTTCGTCCTCCAAATCCAAAATAGAATAACTTATTGACTTTTTGAACCAAAAATGCAACTTAGTTTAAATACTATGAGCGAACAACGTCCGTCTTTACGGAGAGGTTTCTGGGCCTTATCGAAATGGCTTGAAATGATTCAATAGATATTTATACAAAAAAGTTTTCACATAAATCTTTTGCGAGTTGAGGGTGAACTCGCTCGTTGTTTTTTTTTTCGATATACATCTAACAACTTGACTTGTGACGAATGTATTGGTTTATGTGTAAAAATGCGAACCTCTGATTTCAACCGATTTAAATGCTTGAACCAGTGTAGCGAGAGAATGGTTCATCCGATCGGAGATCAGATGGTGTCAGTTTTTGCGTAAAAAACCGGTAGTGGTTAATTTATGTTAAATTAAATTAAGTAATATCCACATAAATTTTAATTAAAAATTCAAACTACAAAATAGCTATTTACAGAGATTGAGGGCACTATAGCGAGAGAATGCCTCATCAGATTGGAGCAATTCGAGTGATTAATAATACTGTGACAGATAATTTATTTTAAATTAAAATAATTTATCTCCACATGAATTTTAATTAAAATTACAAAGTACAAACCAGCGATTTACAATCAACCGGATTCTGGTGTCAATTTGTACGTAAAGAAACTCTGGCAGATAACTTATTGTTAATTAAAATAATTAATCTCTACATAAATTTTAATTACAATTAAAATCTACAAAATGGTGATTTATAATGCTTGAGAACACTGTAAAGGGAAAATGCATCATCTGATCGGAGCCATTCTAGTGTCAATTTGTGCGTAAGGAACTTGTAGCAGATATGTAATTTATTTTAAATTAAAATAATTAATTTCCACATAAATTTTAATTAAAATTACAAACTACAAAATAGCGATTTACAATGCTCGAGAGCACTGTAGCGGGAGAACCCCTCATCTGATCGGAGCAATTCTAGTGTTAATTAGTGCATAAAGAAACTGTAGTTAAAATAATTAATCTCCACGTAAATTTTAATTAAAATTACAAACTACAAAATAGCGATTAAAACTGCTTGCAAGCACTGCAGCGAGAGAACGCCTCATCTGATCAAAAAAATTCTGGTGTCAATTTGTGCGTAAATAATCTGTGGCAGATAATTTATTGTAAACTAGCGGAAACACCCGGCATTGCTCGGGAAAAATTAATAATTTTATTGTTGTACTCTCATGCCCTCATACCATCGTACCATCATAACATCATACCATTATGGCATCATACAATCATATCATAATAACATCAAGATCGATTTATAAATGGTTAGGTCCTATTTTGCTTGCTGGTTTCAAGCTACATACTCAATTTCATCATAATTGGTTTATAAATCGCTAAGCTCCATTTTTTGCTGGCCCGTTGGCCATATTCCGGAACTAAGGCCGGTCATTCTTTGCTGGGAAAGTAAAAAAAAAAGTATTCTAGCGAACATAGATTTACCGAGGAAACACATTATTCAATTCAATATCCTGCCTTGCGTTGCTGTGGCTATGCTGTGGAATGAAACGAAAGGAAGAAAAATATGTTTTTCATAGAAAAACATTTTTTATTGAAAAGCTGTTGGATTGACTACATTTTTTGTGGGCCCGTTTTCTGCATAAACATAAAGATCAGACAGTTTAATGACTCTGAAGCATGCGACGTATAATTGCTCATGAGAGAAGCATCGCCCGGCCCTCTTTTTACAATCTAGCTGATTTAAAGCTATTAAAACTTCCGGATATATTAAAGTATATAGACGATATACTTGTGGCTAGTAAAAGCGAGGAAGAGCACAAACTTCATCTCAAACGGCTATTTGAGAGATTAGACGAATTTGGAATAAACATCCAAGTTTCAAAGTGTGAATTCGATGTATCTGCTCTAGAGTTCCTCAGCCACCAAATTTCTGCAGATGGCATATTACCTTCGCCAAGGCGAGTCGAAGCCATACAAGAGTTTCCTGCTCCAACATCCATCAGACAAATTCAGCAATTCGTGGGAATGGTGAACTATTATCACAGATTTATTCCAAAGCTAGCCGGATTGCTCTCTTCTATTCATGCACACCTGGCTAAATTAAACAAAATGCCAAAGAACGCCAAAAACTTCTCTATGCCTGAAACGTCCGTGAAAGATGTAGCCAGGAGAACAGTTATTTCAAGCAGAAGAAACCATACTTTGCAATTTACCTTTCATGACGATAGTGGCGAAGTACGAAATGTTTGCCAAACATTTTTTTGACAACTTTGGGATACCAAAGAAGTAACAACTCAATATTAAAAAACATACATATTGATAAAAATGTTCCAATTATCGAAAATAGAGGACAATATTTAAGATCAATAGATTATACATAAAAGCACATATTGAATCGTTTAACCCGGTCTTATCTCACTATCGTCGCGAACAGACTCCTTAATAGAAGATATTTACCGTCAGACGTAACAATACGAATCATGTATGATTCATTTCAAGAAAAGAATCCCACAATCGTGTGTTCCTATGACACTTACCGAACCGTAGTGAAGGAAATGAACATCAGCTTCGCCGCTCTTGGGAATGAAGAATGTGAAAAATGTGGAATATATAACATGATCCGAAAAGAACACCAAAACTGCGGGAGTAGTTGTGAAACCTGTCTAGAATACGAACTTCATAAAGTTCGTTCACAAAAAAGTCGCGAAGCTTACGAAGTATGTAAAACAAGTCCCTGGAATGAAACCGAAATCTGCGTTTCAATTGACCTTCAGAAAATAATTATGTTACCTCGCATGGATATGTTTAAACAGGTAATATTTTCGAAGCGGTTAGTGGCATTCAACGAATCTTTCGTTCCTGTTGGTAAACTAAATTCCACGCGTAAAAAAGATGATATTATTTCAACATTTTATAAGTTCTTCTTACACTACCGAGACGTCAAAAAATTCAAATTATGGCTAGACAATTGTGCATCACAAAATAAAAATTGGGCCTTGTTTTCATTTATGGTGACAGTCGTAAATTGTCAAACATTAAGTGCAGAGGAAGTAGAGCTTCTGTATTTCGAACCGGGTCACACATTCATGTCGGCTGACAGTTTTCACCATCAAGTGGAATTAAGCCTTAGAAAACAAAAAAAAACTTAATGATTTTGACGATTTTAAAAATGCTGTTAAATCTGCCAACAAGCGCAATGTAATTGTTGAAACGATGACCGAGCAGGATTTTTTTTTTGTTGGAAAGATAATTCGTCACAAACCAAAATTAAAAAGGCAAATCCACGACCTTATATTAAAGATATGGTTAAAATAAAAATTAAAAGAGGCAGTAACAACTTATTTTATTCGGTAAATTACGACGGCGATGATTTTAACGAGGTAGCATTTTTAAAATCTGCTTGCGATAGAAACGGTGGAATTATCCCTGATAGAAAGGAGAGTCCTAAGGGGATAAATCAACAGCACTATGACAAAATACTGAAAGAGGTTCTTCCATTATTACCTCAAAATCGTCATAGTTTTTTGGAAAAATCTTTCCATAAATGACCAATAATAATAGCGTCCAATTGTCCCAGTACTACAATTTAGAATCTATTTTCATTTACATGAGAAATTTATTTGTGTGATCAAATATTTTATGTGATTTTTATATTATTTTAAATTTAAAATATATAATTTTTTATACATTATAACCTGAAAAGTTGAACTAATAGTTTTTAATGAAATAATAAACTTTAATAATTTAATAAAATTAGAAAGTATTTTTTTTTTTATTCATAGAAGAATCCCATTGGCGTAAGTACAAATTTTGGGCCCCCCCCCCACCGCAAAATTTTTCTTGGGCCCCTAAAAATGTTCTTGTATGAACAAGTAAAGTTTTAGTTAAAAACTTATTTTTTCCTATTGTCCAGCCTCGCATTAATTAAAAGTGTCTAATTTCGAGGGTCCGATACAGCACATGACTCATCATTTCAATGGTCTCAAACGAATCGAATTTTTTTGCAATCAAATCAATGCTATTAAGATTTCTATATTATGTATATCGATAAAACATCACAAATTTCGAGTATAATTTGAAAAATATCAAAAATGTTGAATTTTGAAAGTATCTTGAATATTCTAGAAGGTTCTCAAATATCGAATTATCCGTAAGTATGTAAAACCGAATATACCGCTATTCTCGAAACTCAAAAAACTGCTCCTGGGACATGGTTTTGACTCGATTGAAGATAGACCAGCCGAATCGAAGAAGGTTTTGAAGGTCATTCCAGAAATCGACTTTAACCACGTTGCCATAAGTGTAGCCGAAAAGGATGAAATAAATTTGAAAGAATAATAAGCCGTTTGTGTTTTATAAAGTCTTACACTACTTTTTGGTAATTTTCCACAAGGAATACAATGGTGACCTTGAACCTCACTTTTAAGGTCATTTTGAGAGCAAGGTCATTTCTTAAAATGGAAACCCCAACTTTTGGCATCCGATTCGAAAATAATGGAACATTATACTTCCGGATATGTATTTTCACGACATCCCAAGGTCACCTGAAGAAATATATTTTAGTTATAATGCTCGTCTGATTTGCTATGACAATTAAACAAAAATAAAAAAATATAAATTTTAAAAATGAAGAAATTATATTTTTTATTTTATTTTTATTTTCATAGCAAATCATAAGCATTATAACTAAAATATATTCTTTCAGGTGGCCTTAGGTGCTCATGGGTAGTGGCGTAACTACAAATTTCGGGCCCCCCGCAAAATGTTTCTTGGGCCCCTAAAAATATTCTTGTATAAACAAGTAAAGTTTTAGTTAAAAACTTATTTTTTCCTATTGTCCAGCCTCGCATTAATTAAAAGTGTCTAATTTCGAGGGTCTGATACGGCACATGATTCATCAATTCAATGGTCTCAAACAAATCGAAATTTCTTGCAATCAAATCAATGCTATTAAGATTTCTATATTATGTATATCGATAAAACATCACAAATTTCGAGTATAATTTGAAAAATATCAAAAATGTTGAATTTTGAAAATATCTTGAATATTCTAGAAGGTTATCAAATATCGAATTATCCGTAAGTATGTAAAACCAAAAGAAATCCTATACGCACTAATCACCGCCTTGTAAAATGTAAGTAAATAACCTGGACATTCTTGAATAATTTCGAATAACCTAGGAAATTAGAGAAATATCGAAATTTCGAGAAATCAACTAAATATCATGATTTAGATTTATATGTATAAGTCTGTAACTTCTTACAACTCAAAGCTAAGCGCAGAACATTGCCATACAAAATTCGAATAAATTGGAAAATCTTTAAAAATCTCGATTAATCCTAAAAATTTCGAAAAACTTTAAAAATCTACAACAAAACGCGGAACAATCTCGATCACCCCAGAACAATTCGATTAATCACTATATTACCTCGATTGATCTCGAAAAATTTCAATAATACCGAAAAATCTAAATATTAATAAAGAGTTTCGGAAAGCCTGTAAAAATCTAGAAATCCCACGCAAATTTCGAAAAATTCCGAAAATTCGTGTAAATGTTGAATTATTTGTCAAGTAATTTAATATTACTAAAACTAATACATACTACTAAGCAAAATGCTATAATAACCTAAGTATCACTACTTCAAATATATTTTGATTTTTTTGGAACTGAGTTCCAAGTTTGAATTCTATTTTATTGTAAGATTTCCTATGAAAAGTGAGGTGGAGTTCCAACGATAATTTTGATAAATGGAAAAAAAAAATTGGAACTTATGAAGCAAGTTAAGGCTAAGCCTCGCACCAATCACGCATCCCATTTCCATGCTATGATCCAATAATCTCTAGAAATTTAAAAAAATGATAAAAATATGAAATCCGAGATAGAGGTATATGAAACAGGAAAATTTTCAATTTCCTGATTTAAAATAGTTTTCAAATTAAACCGGTTTTACTGGGTTAAAAGGTAAATTAAGTTTTTATTTACCGTTTACCGGTAGTAAAAAAGATTCGGCAAACGAGAAACTATATCAATCACATTCAGTCTTTTGCAAATCAATTCAACCTTTTATAATCAAAACTTAATTTGTAAAAGGTTGAATTTGAAGTGCAAAAGAGATAAATTTGGAGTGCAATATGTATTTTACAAATAAATCAACCCAGCAAAACACTAAAATCCTTATCGTTTGATGTCAAAAGCTTTGATTTTAAACGAATTTAGCAAATTTTATTCTAAATCTAAATATCCGTCTGAACCCAAAGCCATTTTAATTTCTATGGAGTCAGATTACGTCTAATTACTCATACATTCACCTCCAGCAATAGAGAAGAAATTGTTGAACTTCCCTTAAAAAAATATTTAATAGTAACAGGAACGATGTTCTCTTTCTTTAAAAACTAGAACACGGTATTTTCATAAAAATTTCCTAGAAATTTCCAGGGTGGGAATGATTTAAATCGAATGATATGATATAAATCATCGATTTTTATTTGATTTAAATCAACCTGTATTTAAAAAAAAATCAGCGGTTTAAATCAGTTTTTATTTGCATAAGAAAATTAATCCTTTATTTAAGATGTTATGCCTTTATGGGCTGTTATCCTTATAGAGATAAAGTTAGATTCGAAATTGCGATCGACGATTTATACGAAAATCTATCTAACTAAATTTCCGAACCAATTATAAACCACATCTTAGAGTCGAAACCTTCTTCCAAACACACTACGCTTTTCATTATACACCACACAAATAAATCAACTGTCTTGTTGTTTTTTTTTAAATACTTGTATTTTCCCACCCTGTCTTAGATAATGGGATTCTGTCAACGTACATCAAACTCTGACAGATATATCAAATTCTGTCAGTATCTAGCGAATTCAGAGATGGTTTATATCGAATTCTGACGTGGTATTTCGAATTCCGACATATGCAAAATTTAAATAATATGTCGAATTCTGACATAACTTGTCAATTTAACGAATCTTACAGATTGTACCGAATTTTGAGATGATATACCGAACTCTGACATGATGTTTCGAATTCCCACATGATGTATATAATTCGAATATAACAAGTCGAATTCGGAGACAACAAACGAATTTATATCCTGTGTGAATTTCGATATAATTCTGACAGATACATCAAATTCTGGTAGTATATATCAAATTCTGAAAGATGTATCGAATCCTATTATATACATATGTATATATATATGATATTTTAAATCCTTACATAATACATATGTCGAACTCTGTCGTGATATAATACTTTGACATAATCGTATAAAGAATTTTGACAGGACATATCAAATTCTGAGATGATTTATGATGATATTCCGAATTCTAACATATATCAACGATATATCAAATTCTGACAGATACATCGAATTCTGACAATATATGGCAACTTCTAAGATGATATATCGAATTCTTGCATAATATATAGAATTCTTACATGCTATATTCTGACAGATATACTTATATCGAATTCCAACAGTATATAGCGAATTCTGAGATGATTTATCGAATTTTGACATTTGACAAATCGAAATCTGTCGTGATATAATGAATTCTGATATAATAAGTAAACAGAATTCTGACAGGATATATCAATTTCTGAGATGATTTATGACGATATTCCGAATTCTAACATATATCAACGATATATCAAATTCTGACATGATATTTCGAATTATGATATTATACTCGTACAGAATTCGGATATAATATTATGTCGAATTCTGTGATGATATATCAAATTCTGACATGACATGTCGGATTCTGCCGTAATATATATAATTTTTACATGCTATATTCTGACAGATAATATTTCGATATTAAACACACGTAGAGAATTTGGATATGATATGTCGAATTTTTTGATGATATATCGAATTCTGACATGATATATCGAATTCTGACATGATATATCGAATTCTGCCATAATATATAGAATTCTTACATGCTACACATATTCTGACAAATATATCGAATTCTAACAGTATATAGCGAATTCTGAAATTATTTATCGAATTTTGACATTTGACAAATCGAATTCTGTCGTGAAATAACGAACTCTGACATAATAAGTATAAAGAATTCTGACAGGATATGTCAAATTCTGAGATGATTTATGATGATATTCTGAATTCTGACATATATCAACGATATATCAAATTCTGACAGATACATCGAATTTTGACAATATTCTCGTATAGCAAATTCTGTGATGATATATCAAATTCTGACATGATATTTCGCTTTATGACATTATACACTCGTACAGAATTCGGATTTGATGAATTCTGACAATGATATATCGAATTCTGGCATAACATATAGAATTCTTACATGCTATACATATTCTGACAGATCAATCGAATTCTAACAGTATATAGTGAATTCTGGGATGATTTATCGAATTTTGACATTTGACAAATCGAATTCTGTCGTAATATAACGAATTCTGACATAATAAGTAAACATAATTCTGACAGGATATATCAAACTCTGAGATGATTTCTGATGCTATTCTGAATTCTGACATATAATATCATCAATATATGAAATTCTGATAAGATTTATTGAAATCTGATGTAGTATATAGAACAATAGCGCAAGTCATGTGTTATTTGTAATTATGAAATGGATAGTTAACCAGAGATAATAAATCCAGCCTTCTAAGTAATGATATCAGCGTGTCAATGTTGCCTTGAAACCAAGCACTACCTCAAACAAAAATTCATTCGGTTATAGACGCAGGTTCTAAAGAAATCACAGTTACATTTGGCTCTGACACAAATATAAAACTCTTTACTGAAATTGCAGAATTAGAAGACCGGCCTTGCCTTAAGGTTACCAAACCAGAATATAAATTATCAAAATTATTAATATTTAACGCATGGTGGCATTTATCTGATGTAAATCAACCTGTATTTAGATCAGTTTTTATTTTTTTATGTAATTTAATCCATTATTTAAGTGGATCTGCCTGAATGTTATCCTTATACCCTTGACATACAACGATTTAATAAAACGAATTTAGTGAATTTTTCAAGTTCAGTCCTGGTATGTCAACCTCAGTTTTGAGTACTTGAATGGGACTAGCTTAGTCGGATTTATTAAACAAAATTAATTTAAAATAAAAAGTTGATTTAAATTAAAAAAATCTGGTTTAAATCGAAAAAATCAAATGATTGAATCATTTTGAAAATTTGAAAGTGTGTTCTACTTTAAGCTTAATCTGACCTACCATCTATCTGACCTTGTCTTTGAACTAATATTCGAACGCCTGATAACTCTCGTGGGCCCCCTCGGCTGCGGGTACCTAGTTACGCCACTGAAAAATCCTCAACTACAACTGTTTTTTTGTCGTTTTGGTCCCATTTATTATGTTCGTAAACTAAACATAAACACCTTAAATGATAGATAAGATGATCATGTTTCATTTGCGAAAAGTTTGTTACGTTTCGTTTTGAGGTAAATATGCCTTATTGATAAATAAGTCATTATTGCTAAATATTAGGCTATATTTTATACAGTAGATTTTAAACAAAAAACTATTATATGCATTTTTCTGAAAATTAAATAAAAATAATTCGTTTTTGTTTGTTAATTACATTATCTGGCGTTTATTTGTTAATAATTTGGCAAAAAAAAATTAAATTAAAATAATTTTGTAAGAAACTTATGTAAAACTAGTTTCAAAAGTTTAGCATCGATTATCTCAAAACTCATTTTTTGTAGTTAAGGTAAATATGATTAGTACGGCAGTATTGTAGTGTGCTAAATAGTATGTCGGGTATTTACATATTAAACCATCGAATACCTACAGATTACGCAGAAAGGAAATAAAAGACATTTACATTCTAAACAGTCGCCACCTTACTATGTGCAGCATAACAAATTCCAAACTCAAAATAATGTTCAAAATTTGCTTTGTGCAATAAAGATCCGATATTACAATAATCATATTTATAGAAACAAACTTCTCCATTATCTTACAAACTATCAGATCTAATAATGAATTAATGTAATCAAATCGATTACAGAGTGATCAAAATTTAAAAGTAAAAAGCACTGAAAGTCACAGGCATAAAGAAATAAAAATAAAACAAGCAATTTACAAGAACTACTAATTTTTCCTTCATGGGTGCCTTATATTATACTATATTTGTATTTCTCAAAGATATTTAGTTTATTTTATTATCTTAAGAAATAAGGCAGACACTAACAAATGTGTTCTTGTAATAAAAAGAAAGAGAATCATAACTTGAAGTGCATATACACAAAAAACGAGACACAGAGAAATGTATACAGTTATGACAAATACTTTTATTCAATAAATACAGTCAAAGGAATTAGTGTTTATCTTAACGAATAACTATCGAACAAAATCAAAAATACAATCTGTACGTTTATCACGCCTCTTAAAAATTTATATAATTCAACAGAATTGTCTATATAGAAAATTTTAATTAAAAAATTACGTAATTTAATTATAACTAGAATTTAAAATTAAAACAAAATCTGCACTAACATCCATCCAAACATCTGTTTAATGATCATACTGTTATCAAAATGTTGAATAATTTTGAAAGCCGGGTCTGACTTAAACCATAAATTATTATTGTATAACAAGATGAAAATATAAATATACACCATATTAAACAAGCATACAGGCAATTTTTTTTAGAGGTCTAACGCTAAATAATTCAAAAATCAGTCTTACTTAGCGAACACTATATAATAATTATCGGTTTTGGAAATCATTCCACACAATACTATAGTACCCAAAATGAAACTTCTTTTAAATAAATATAACATAATTCGTTCAATGTTTTATATAACAAAACACACACACATACTTTGTACACGTAGTTAACACACCGCCAGAACCTATAATTATATTTATGTTTTATTGTTGCTTTAACGAAAAAAATCTTACAGCTAAACAATGAACTCGTCTTCTAGTTAGCGCTCAAAAACAAGTTGATGAAAAGAAATGAATAAAAATAAAATACATAAGTATGTGTATATATATGTATGTATATACATATCGCTCATTAAATGCAACAACGTCATAACTCAAAAAGCCTCTCTTCTAAAAACCGCGATTTAAAATTTTGAGTTACAAATATTTGACAACAATAATATTGTTTTATTTTGATAGAGGAAATTATAGATAATAGGACATTCTAACAGTGGAAAATCATAGAAAGTGCATTCCATTTGTATGTATAGTAAGCTTAAAATTACTTTTGTTTATGGTATGATGTTGTATTTAGTTATATGTATATATATATATATGTGTATTGGGTTGGGGAAAAAGTATTGAGAGTGAAGGTAGTTTTATATTTCGTCAATCGTATCAAAAGTTATATTAGTTCTGGAAATTTCAATATCAAAGATGCACCTCGCTCTGGTCGACCATTCACGGACATCGAAGAAGACCAAAACATAAGCAGTCGATCACAAAACAGATTTAAACCATTTGCGTAAGGCTGGATACAAAAATAAGCTCGATGTTTGGGTGCTGCATAAATTGTCGATGAAAAATTTAATCGACCGAATTTATATCAACGAATCGCTACTGAAACGGAACGAAATCGACCCATTTTTGAAGCAAATCATTATTGGCAATGAAAAATATGTAAAATATTATGTAAAATACACACATCTTTGATGGCCTGGCAAAAATTAAGAGAGCTTGACTGGGAAGTTATGATGCACCCACCGTGATGAAGCCCGAAACTTGCACCCTCTGACTACCGTTTGTTTCGATATCTCTACAAAATTCCCCTGACGTTCTAAATTTGACTTCAATAAAGGACTGAAAAAAACTCCCCGAAAAATCCTAAAAGTTCATAGGGAATAATAACCAATATGTATACTTGCATTCATTTTGAATAAAAGAAAAATTTAATCAAAAAATTACAAAAAAAAATCTTAATACTTTTTCACCAACCCAATAATATATACACAATTCGCATTTAAACACGTTGATAAAAAAAATGTTTCGTTCTGTATTTTCATTCATGACTTAAAAAATAAAAATTTACTAGATTAAAAAAATAATTCAAATTTCCAACGTTTTAGACAAAATTTAAAAATAAAATAAAATAAAATCCGATAAATGAAAAATGATGTAAATGCCTCCTTTTTAAGATACACAAGATTGTCTATATTCTAATCATTTACCCAGATTATAGTTTAAATTCCAAGTCTATATTGATATTGGTATAATCAAAACCAACACAAGTGTAGATATGTATATACAAGCCGGGCTGTCTTGATATACACACGCTGAGGTATATTAGTATTAGTGGTACGTCGCCATGTACGTTTTACGACATTAAATAAATAATCATATTTCATATTTAAATATTATATAAAACTGACACAATGCACATTTGTTTTATGATATCTGTCATTTGAGAGAATAGCCTGGCTTGTATAAACATTTGTGTTAAATTTTATATAATCAAAACCAGCAAAAATTCTCTTTTGAAAGCCTGCTTGTTTTGATGACGCGCAGATACATATTTAAAAATATCAACCTTTAGGTGGATTAGTCATAGGAAAAGCGTTATTCGTTTCTTCGTTTCTCACACACTACAACGTCATTAACATTACTCATCTCATTAGTTTGTGTTTATTGTTTATTCACTTTCTGTTCGCTATAAATTTCCAATTCTCTTTTCATGAATAGTAAACAAAAAATCCAGGGGGGGGGGGGGAGGAAGGGGGAGGGGGCGAGTAAGCGATTCAGCAGAGACGCAACAACTTCAACAACAACCTCAAGCAACATTTGCTACAATTTGTACAAATTTGAGTGACATCAACTTGTCATAAAAAAAAATAAACAAAAAATAACAAAATTTACTAACTATCGACTGCATAAGTGGCTGAAACTGCTCTTGAATTTTTTTTCGGTTTAGAGGAAGACTCGGAAGGATTTCGAATTGACTGAGTCAGTTCGACTGACTTCTCAATAAAATGGGCAAAGGAAAGCCTTGAGCGGAGTATTGGAACCAAAATAGATCGAAGTTGCAACGTCGTCAATTCTAATTTAAAAGGCAAAGAAAATTATGAAAGATGCATGAAAGACAAGTAAAATAGGCGAAAAATGATAAATTTAATTTTGATGGCCCGGAAGGATTCAACTATTACTTTCATGATTTGAGAAAAAAGGAACGAGTTTTGTAGAAGAGACACAGAGGGTGTTATCATCGAATTACCATTATAGGGTACAATAAAAGCAGAGCCATACAAAACCATAATGGAAAATGGTCGTCCGAAGATCGATACCATTTTTGGACCGAAATGTTAAAAGTTTTACCGTTTTTAAAAAAATTCGAAAATTTCGGTGAACCGATTCATATGATGGGAGTGTATGTAAAAGGGTGTACGGTGGATCCAACGTATCCCGGGAATCTTGATTAGGCTTGGACGTACATCTCAATCAATTAATCAAATCATTCTAGAACAGTAAACCAAGAATCTATAATACTATTCAGTAATAAACGAATAGTAAGCAAACAATCAAAAAAATTAACGAATCGATCGATCTATTGAATTGACATATATTTTTCTTCTGTTTTGTTCAGTGCTGAAAGAACAGTTTAATTAAGGGAAAACACCACTGTGAGATTTTCAAAAAATCGATTTTTTTTTTTGCCTTTAAAAAATCCTTTAGACCAGTGTTCGCAAATATGTAGTTGGTTATTGGTGTGCCAATAAAATTATTTCTTTAAATAATTGCATTTTTTGTGTGCCAGCTAATTCCGTAAAATAATTTTCTTTATTTGTAATATTAAGGATCAGTCAGAATTGAGCCATAATACGCCAGATTTTATTTTTGTCTTCCAACTTAAATTTCTACAGGAAGAGACGAATAAAATAACTTAAGATGCATTTTATTACCTCGGGGTTAGATCCAATATCGAAACCTCAGACAATTTTCTTTGGCCGTTCGGTTTCTAATTATTTTTATAATATTCGTCTGTAAAATAGAAACTCGCAACGATTTATCGAAGAAAAATCTGTTAGTTCAGGCGTAAGGCACGCTAAATTCGGTAATACGATAATTGACATCCTAAAACACGAGTAAATGGCTAAGTAAGTTCCAGTAGATGAAGTATAACGATTCTGAATTTTAGGTCTTCATACGAAATTAAAGTTCCAAATCTCTTCGCATGAATTTCTCTGCTATTTTGATTAGATCTTCTCACAGCAGGGACCAGAAAAATAAAAATGTCCATATGAGTAAAATTGTTTTATTTAAAAAATTAAATTTCAGTTATACAAATAAAAATATGTACATCGACAAATGTATATGTTTTTCATTTGGTGCTGGAGGAGGGAAAAATTGTTTGGATTGGTGTATGGAAAAACAAAAAATCTGATCCCAGCTCAACCTTAAGGCCGAAAAAATTCTTCACGCCATGAAATAATAGGTTCTATATTAGGAACTATTTCCGATATCAAACATATTTCAGATATCAAATTTCCCTAAAATCTGTTTACAAATATGCTTGCTCCATTTAATGCTGGAGGCTGCGAAGAAAGTCTGAATTAGCTCAGTATGTAAAAATAAATTTGGCAAATATAATGTTTCATTTGATATCATTGCAAGTGTTCCGCAATATTTCTTAAATTTCAGCAAAGTTTAAATAAGAAATCCGACTCCAGATGATATGGCCGGAGGAATTCTCGATAAAGAATTCTTAAAGAATCAATTGTACATCTCAAATCTCTGAAGTAAATTTTTATTAAAATCAATCCACAGAAATGCTACCTAATTCCATTTTGAGCTGGAGACGTAGTAAACTATTTCGATTGGTTGTTCATATAAAAAAAAACATTTAGAGAAGCAATTTTTTGACTAAAGCTACCAGCCATAATAACATTAATGTGTTCCGCAATATTCCTTGGATTTGGTTTTAATTTTATTTAAAAAATCAAACCCCTAATGATATAACCCAAGGAAATTCTTCAGAATGTGAATAATTCAATGTTATATTAGGAACCACTTACAGAATCAGCTGAATATCGTAGATATAAAATTTCACTAAAATCTATTGACAAACGTCCGTGTTCCATGTGGTGCTGGAACTGTAGAAAAGGCCTGGATTGGTTATGTATTAAAAAAAAAAATCTATTTTTTTGATTTATGGTTTAAATATATGTGCGTATGCGCTAAAATATAATTAGTAGGGCCCTGGAATATTTGTTGAATTCTGATAATGTTTTATTTAAAAAACTCCATCTCTGCTCCAAACGGAACTTTGACGATTATGCACCAATTCCATTGAAATTTGGTATCTGACTTAACTAACATATGTATTTGATAGTAAATGAATTAGTTGCAGCATATTCAAATGATAAATCAAGTTGGCGTTTTTTGAAAATTTCTAGAAGAGGTTTCACTACAAATCTGTTTTTTAACCAGTGGATCGTTGTCAGTTGTCAACACCAAGCCAATTTTATACATAAAGCAATTTTTTTTATCAGAAACATTTTTATATCAGAAACAGACCTAAAAACTGCTTCGATTTTTTTAAGTCGAAATGTTCTGAAATTGGTTTAGAGAGGTTTTTGCGAGAGGTTTGAGTTTGATCAAAACACGTGGAATTTGTAGCTATCGATAAGTTATATGTGGTTTGGTGTGCTCGGTGATTTTTAACTTGTGGAAACAATGGAATAAAGAATCTGGATGAAATGAACAACGGTATTGGGAATGTTGAATGTTTTGGCTTCTATGAATAAAAGAAACATTTACGAGTAGTACAAGCGCTTCAAAGACAGCCTTATAGACAATGAAGATGACGAGCGCGTTGAACGCCCCAGCATACCAACAACCGTCGTCATCGTCGAAAAGTAGATAAAATGGTTATTGACAATTGCCAAATCACAGTCATATAGGTTACTGACGATGTTGATATATCATTTGGATCATACCACACACTTTTTTTTGCAAATATTTTGGGCATGAAACGTGTGGTAGCATAATTAGCTTCGATATTGTTAAATTTCGACCAAAGCAGTATCGAATGGGCATTGCTCAGAAGTCGCTGAATGAAGTGAACGACGATCCAGAACTGATCGAACGGGTCTTTACTGGTGATAAAACAGGAGTGTACGAATATGACGTCGAAACTATAGCCTAATGGTCCTAATAGAAGCTTCCTGAAGAGGCAAGACCGCAAAAAGTTCGTCATGTTCGCAAGAATATGAAAGAATATGATGTTCTGCTCAACAGTGGGCTTCGATTTCAATGGAATAGTATACCAAGAGTTCTTCCTACCAGGCAGTAACAATAAGGACTATTACCTTGAAGATATACTTCTCTGCTTTTTCGTAAATTTTTGGTCAAAAACGCAACCGTTATGATGTTTCAGCCTCCGTATTCGCCTGCCATGGCATGGGCCTTATTCCTGTTCCAAAAACTAAATTGCTGAGAACCAATATAGCTAGAAATGTCATGATATGTCAGGGGCTAATAGTTTTCTTTCGAGCTTTCCGTATTTATCGAAAATATCTGGTATTCGTAAAGGTAGTTATAATATGTCCCAAATCCAAATTGATTTCATGGCTTCCTATTTCCCAGCATTTCATATTTGGACTTTATCAAAACTCTAAAAATATCTCTTCCATTTTTTTGTAAGCATAACTGCAAAAAAGATCGATTTTTGAAAACTCAAATTTTTTTTGGCGTGCCGGACAAATTTCTAAACGTGCCAAGTTTGGCACGCGTGCCACGTATTTGCTACCACTGCTTTAGACCCTCAAAAATATGATCCAAATTCGTTTATAGCTAAAAAAATTTTTTTTTAGAAGGTTTTCAAGCATTTTCCTGAGAGCTCTTATTGAGAAGTTATTGATATCAAAAACTGTAAACGCGTTTTTCTCGAAACCGTGTTTTGGAAATCTGCACGCAGCAGAACTCAAACAATTTTTGTTCAATCGACTTGAAATTTTAACTGTAGCTTCTTAAATAGATTTAAAATCGAAGTACCTGAGTTTTTTTTTTGATTCATTAAAAATTAAAAAAGACATACAACTTTTTATACGAAAATTATAGTCGAAAAATGAAACTTTTTCTTCAAACTTGTCTCAATTTTTTATTTTTTCGAATTTTTTAATTTCCTCAGGTACTTTCGATGCTGAAACTAATATATTTCATGGAAATATTTTATTTTTTGTTCCAGGAACAAATTTAAGACAATTCTACTGCGTGCAGTGGAGCGACTCTATGCAAAATCACTTCTACTAAAGCTACTCTAGCGCCGCCATTTTGTATTTTTTTTTACATAACATTTTTGTTTTGTTTACTTAAATATATGCCAAATATAGCCTAAAAGTTTTTTATTCTTTAAACCCAACCCATTACTAAAAAAAAAAATACCAAACTAAGCACTTGAAAATGGTAGGTCGCAGTGGTGTTCTCCCTTAAAGGTGCAAAATTATTTTGATATACTTTTGGGGCAATATCGAGAGTCAAGTTTGGACAGTGGATAATTTTAGGTGTACAATGCAATCTTTTTATTTTTTTATAAAAACTAAAAAGATCACTCTTCTATTCTTTTGAGTCTCCCTTTTGATTGACTGAGTAAAGAATAATTTTGTATTCTACAATGACGATTGATATCTCAGCATTTTTGTGTTGCGTTCTATCGACCAACCAAAAAAGTGGAACTTAGATCAAAATGTACTGAACTCTTAATAGTAGAAATTTATCTGAGATCAGTATATTTTGATCTAGATCAGTTTTTTTTGATTCAGTATAGAATACGACATTAGTCTATGTCCTTTGTCATGACATTTCAATAATACAAGCAGAGGTAGATATATTTTACAGCAATAGTATGCTAATGGCTTTCTACAGAGAATTTTCGGAGGTTTTGATTTACAGAATTATTAAAACCAACAGTATATCGTGTGTCCGTTTAAAAAGTTTCCACCCGAATTATCTCGAAAATCAAGGTTTCTGAAAAATGTGTTCCTTACAGAAGTTGTATGGTTTTGAGGTGGAACGAGGATGTTACTTAATGTATATTTTAGGGTTATCCTAAAGGTTGTTTCAAGGTCAAACTATTTTTTTGAATAGGGCGCTATATCTTTTAAGCAGCAATATATAGTAAACACTGGTTTACGAACGAATTCGTATCTCATCTTTGTTGTCCAAGGTAATATTGAACAATATTGGTGGTGGCCAATGTTATACCTTGGAAAACAAAAGATAAAATATATTCACACAGAACAAACAAGATTTTATGCTTTTTTAATAGCCGTTTTGATCTTAACAAATATAAATTTAAGCAGCTACATCCATATATTTTGATGTTTCCATATATGGAAGGAAATTCGCGATTATCGCTCCCAGCTCTCGGGAAATCGGGAAAGTAATCCTCTAGCCACTAGCAATATTGGTCAATGTTACTATAATTTTCCTATTCCAAAAAATTGGTTTGACCTTGAAATAACCTTCAAGGTAACCCCAAAATATAAATCCTTAAAAATGATTATTCCATTCCATCTAAATAAAAAAATAAGAATTGTTCTATTCATTCAATTGTTTCTATTCAAAATTAAAACTTGTTAGCGACATCCAAAAGGTCAGGAACAAGTACAGACACAGTGTACCAACCAAGCTCATGGGTGTTTTACGCCCTGCAGTTTTTAAATAATTTTGAACAACCAATAAATGCTAATATTCAACAACTGGACAAGGTTTGTAACTTCATACCTATAAGAGTTTTTAAATACAAATATGTATTATCAATTTTTATATAGATACTTTATATTTTCAAATTATTTAGCTACATATTTCAATTAAAATATATTCAGCATTAATTTAGCGTCCCTCGCAGTGGCATTATGGCAATTTGCCTTCATTATGATAGTAGGCACAATATTTATCACTTATTATTTTTGAGGCTTAAGTGCTGTGTTTATTTAATGTATTTTGCAAATCTACCAAGCTACCTTCATCTCTGCACGATTCTGTGCTGGTAAGATATATTTGACGGTTTTCTTTGGCTAACAAATTATACAAATAACAGCATGCCATTGTAATTGTTTGAGCTTTTTGCGGTTCAAGGCTGATTGGTTTTTGAAAAATCCCAAATCTAGACGCCAAAATCCCAAAGGTATTTTCCACAACTACACGAGCTCTTGATAACCTTTTATTAAATTCAAATTGAGCTTCAAATGCCTTGAATCAAGAGCAAATGCCTTGAACTAATCCATGAATTCTTTGCCCATAAATCCGGCCGCTTACGACGAATTGCTTCACGTAAACACCTCAAAACGGCTAAGGAGTATGCTTTATTGACCGTTTCACCCTCTGGAACGAATTCATGGTGAACCACACCACGGTAATCGAAGAAAACGATGAGCATTACCTAGATTTTCGAACGAATTGTTGGGCAGTTTCGACGTCATATTCATAAACCCACGTCTCGTCACCAGTTATAATTCGTTTGATGAATGTAGGGTCATCAGCTACGTTGGCAAGCATCTCTTTTGCGACCTCTACTCGACGTTCTTTTTGTAAAAAATTCAGGTCTTTCGGCACTAGTCGAGCAACGCGTTTCATACTTAAAACATTAACCAAAATGTGTTGAGTCCATAAGAGATACTGAGAGCCTCTAATGCCAATACTGCGATTTTCGAGCACAATTTCACCTCACTACCCTCACTGAATGCGTTATGCCACTCAAATACTTGGGTTCTCGGAGTAGACTCCCCAAAACACTTCTGTAACATTTTCAATGATTCGCCAGACAAACTTTTCGCGTCGAAAACTAATGGCTGCCGAACTCACACTGTTAGACGTATTCTGCTCAAACGTCACACGAATGCCAAAGAAAGTTGTAACAACCTAGAAAAAAAAAATTACCGATTCGGTTTACGCGCGCGGTTTAAATGAACCGGTCTGGGTCAAATTTGAGCAGATGGTATTAAAAAACAAAAGTTCCATTACTATCGGTTGTTTCAGGTTCTAAACTGAGCTTTGAGACATCTTCATGATCAAGAGATGCAACATTAGAACAAATGGAAAAATCATTAGTAACTTAGATTGAGGATAACACTAAAAAACGGATTCCGGTGGATATTAATCTATCAAACTCAAAGCGTTAAGAATTTTTGAACAAATTAAAAGGTTTAAACCACGAACGTCTGCAAAATCCGATAATGAAAAGAAAACTAAATTTTCTACAAGCAATAGCTGGTTGCGTTGTTTTTTAGAAAGTCGTGCATTGCATAACGTCAAAATTAAAGGCGAAATTGCCTCTAGTAATATGAAAGCTGCTAGAGACACAGATCAAGTATTTAAGACGAAACGGGCCTATTTTGGAAAAATATGCCAAATGTGCTAGCGGTTTCAAGACATTTTTGCTTTGTAGTAACGCGTCAGGCGAAAAAATCGTTGGTTAATTAAATACTTTGCCAGTACGCTGGATGGTGAATAAATAACCTGGATCACTTCAGCCATTTTTACTGATTGGTTTCGCAATTGTATTATTCCTAATGTCAAGTGATACTTAAAGTACAAAAATATTCAAAGCTCCCGGTCATCCAAACTTCGAATATCCCGATGTCAAAATCGTATTTTTGCCACCTAATACTACATCACTTATTCAACCGTTGGATCAAGGTATCATCGCTACGTTTAAGACTGGAGGTTATTTCAATTGATATAAAACAAAATCGATAACGACCCTTACGTGATGATAATTGACGCCTGGAAGCAATACAATTTTGGATTGTGTATACGTTTTCTTTTTGGCATTATCTGAAATAAAGTCTTGTACATTAAATTGCCTGCTGGAAAGCTCTTTGGCCAGAATGTGTGATGAATCAAAGCTCCTAGATATACAAGCCATCAGCATCGACCCTTTAAATTAAGAAGCTTAATTTAATGGGTCTACATTTTACGTTTTCCCATAAGAACCCATGTAAAATTGATCATTTTTGATTACAATTTTATGAATGAAAAATACTCGTAACAGAAAATGTTTTTTGGTTTATATTTAAAGCAAACCTTTTAGTATAACATATTTTAAAACTAATAAATTAAATTTAGTAATTTGATAATTATAATTAAAAATAAAATTGTACAAATTTTACTTTTTCTTTGTATGTATATGTAAAAAAGTAATGTAAATACAGTATAAAATTATAAAAACGAAATCAATGACGTAAGATACTATGAAGTTAGCTACACAAGGTTTTTTTCTTTTTCGAAAATTCGAATTTCGAATTTTGAAAATATTTTTAACAGTGCAATAATTCTGTTAAATAGTAAATTAAAAACAGTATAAATTAAAAAATTGCAAAATTTTAAAATTAAAAATATATTTTATCCTTTTCTAGTACAATACTGTTTTTTTTCTTTATTACCGACCAGCCAGCATATTATGTATATCAATTATTTTATCATATCGGCCGGATTGACTCCGTTTAATTTTGACGTGTCATAATACGTTTACAAGTATTTTGCAGGTAGGTGTTAAAGTATATTTGATCGTATTCATTTCGATGAGACCAACAGTTATAAAATTACCGATCGAATTTAATAACATCTCAAAAATATACCTATTCGGTAAGAATTGGACGTCCATTTATAGGTATCGTCGATTTTACAAGATCAAATTTATCAATTCTACAGAAATTTGAATTCAATTCATAAGACTATCATTTTAATCAGATTTTTATTGAAAGTTGAATAATTTTTGTATTACATTTTTTTTATTGAACGTTTAATAATATTACAAGGTTCCTTTCTGTTAAATTCGTTATAGATGTATTTAATTAACGAGCACCACAAATGTTCGCACAAATTAAACTCATTTGTATCAGTATTGTTAATTAGATGAAGTACGAACATGCTCATTATTCTCATATTATTGTAGTCGATGGAGTTTATACTGAAACACTTATTAAGTCCTGTTCGCAGAATATTTAATCCTTTGATTCCGAAATATTCTTTGGATATATCGATTGTGCTTATGATTGGTTCAATTATTTTTTTGCCCGAAAACCGGCAAGATTATTTATAAAAAATTAAATTTTCGTTGAAATATCTACTGAAATAATTCCTTCGACAGTGTTGATATTTTCTGCCGTCAAATCTCGCAACCAGTTAAATTGATCCACTTTCGTCGAGTATAAATTTAAAAGCTCAAATTTCGGTTGATCCGTAACTTTCTTGTTTCTTATCAAACTTCTCTTTTCTCGAACACGGCGATTTCTTCGGCATTATAGAATTTTTATATGTTTTTTTAAACACTCCGAATTTCGAAATAAATCGGTTTTAATCAGCTGCTATACGTAATTCTCAAACCCTGATAAAAATTCATACATATTGTTGATGAACACATGATTTAAAGAATCAGTAACGATTTTCTCTTTAACCCCTTTGAGTAGGACCATACTGTTATATGATCCATTTTCATATTTTCGTCTGGCTGAACTACATATCACCCACAGAAGCAGTGTTAAGCTCAACTTTAGCCTGTCTTGCAAATCGATCGTCCCATTTGTAATATATAATCTCTAAATTATATTTTTAGTAAAAGTTCCCATGTTATTATTTGCAGCTGGAACGGTTGGCAAATTTTGGGAATTATTTTTCCTTTGAAATTAATCACATGTTATCCCAGTGTGAATCGTTTTGCAATCGATGCAATTAAACTGACCACATTCGGTACAATAAAGGAGTACAATTTTATCCCGGTTAGTTCGATTAATCGAAATACATCCATTACACGATTTATTTGTGCAGTAGAAGAAATTGTCAGCCTCAGCCGCATGCAAACTTTGTAAATATACTTGAAATTCTGGTTCGGTCATATACGCATGAATATTATTTTCTTTCAATTTATGCGAACACTTCGCTACTGGACAATTTCATTACTTGTGTCTGACTACTTTTTATATGGGACGTCATGCAATTATTGCAAAATACATGATGACACGTTGCCAACGAAATTCCTTGAGATACATCCACGGCTGAATTAAATTTTTTACATAATGTTTTGAAACGATTTTTATTAATCGTGATATTTGCACGAATCGTACATGCATAGTAAGGTTCACGATTTTTATCAAGGTCGATTACTCTGGTTTTAACTTGACCCGTAACAGCTAGATATTTGTTTTCTGGGAATGAAACATTAAAACCAGATTCTTTAAGTACAGCAATGAAAGTACTAAATTTCCGATTAGCACCATACAACTTTCACGTGTAAAATTTTAATTTAAATTTTTGACAATCACCATATTTTACTTGCTGAATTGAGCTGGTATAAAATTCTGTGTGGCCATCCCATTTATAATCGGTTTGACGACGTTATCGTGTTTTCAAAGAGCAAGATTTTAAGGAGCACTTATATTCTGTAAGCATTAAATAAACAATATGATAGTAGGTATATAAACAACAAAGCGTACATTTTTAAATACTTACTCCTTTGTGGTGCTACTAGTTTTTGATTAGGAATAACAACAGCTTGGTTGACGTTTAATCCATCATTTTCTTTGGACCCAATATTCATAGAATTCTTCAAATTATCGAATTCTATTTTCAAAAGTTCATTGTTTTGTCTTAATTTATCACGATTTACATTTTGTGTTGATTTATTGATGATATCCGCAACTACTTTATTCGGAACCGGGGTAAATTATATACAATATATCACACAACACAATCCAAATCATTTTGTCTACCACGAAATGTTTTTGGAATCGAAACTCTTTGGTTTATATGGATATGTAGCACAAACGTCAATTGCTCGTCATTTACTGTAGCTTTACTGCCAACAACAATAGAAATAATGTATAGTCGATTTCTTTTAAATAATCTGTATTACAAATTAAGTCTCGTTTTCATAATTTAACCGAGTTCTACTCTCATTCAAGTTTTATTATTAGAACTTCTGAAAAATTCTTGCATCGTTCTTTGGAAAAATGTTCCAGCGCTTAAAAAACCCATATTGTTCATACGTTCTGGTATTAATTGAATAGTACATGGTTGTAGACAAATACCGTATTTTCAATCACCCATCGTAAATAAATATAAATGTCCGTTTTTATTTTTAATTTAACTTTTAACTGCTCACGACTTGATTTGGTTTATGTTGGATGACAGTTGTTGACGTAAATGTCAAAAATTACCCATACAACTTTTCCATTTTGTACACTGTCAAAATGTTAGTGTAGAATTAGTGACATCTGAAGTTTACCACAAAAATTATATATTTCGGTTACTATTTTCTGTTCGAATGAGTTTTAAAAATTAATAATCCGTTTGATTTATGATTTGGTTTCCCCTGATTTATACAAATAAATAATAAATACATACATTATTTTATTAAAATCACAAAAAAAATATTTGTAAATTAATTAATTTTTAATTGACGAATGGTATCTTTTACTTGAATAAATTTTCGTGTTTTTATTTGAGCTGATGAATTCTTTTTGTTAAACTCATTTCCACCGTTAGAGATAGGAATATCATTATTCAAATTTATTCGATTTAAATCACCAAATGCCTGTTTCGATCGATAGTGTTGCAATTTTTTCAATGTTGAACTCAGACCGACCTTCCGAATTTTTTGTTTTCAAATCAATAATGTCCGGATCGAATTTATGCTCTGAATTTTCATCGTTGCTTTCACGTTCGGTACTAGCTCGGAAGCATACGAATTTGCTACGCCACCATCTATTTTTAAATCCAGATGATTATATGTTTAACATTTTTTTAGCGTATTTCTTATGAAGTAGATTGGCATGGTCGTTAAACTTTTTATTAGGATCCGGATTCGATGAGCTTCAATTTTTGTCATCTACATCAAAATTGATAAGCATTTTGGTTTTTTTGGATAGTGCTGCAATCGATACATCACTACCTTCGGCAAAATCGAGCTCATTGTAATTGTAGTCAAACATACATAAGGCATACAAAACAGTATTTAAAAAACGAATGAGATATTCACATAAAATCGGCCAAAAATATTATAAACCGACAAACAGCAGTCCGTTTTAACCCACGATACAAAGAATTAATAGGTATGCTCGACAGCTGTAATTACGTCATCCGGTGATAAAATTTGTTTTTTAGATTTTGTCTTTTTGTACAAATTTCTCTAGTTTGTTTTGTTTTTTAGCACGTCATTCGGTGCTCCACCACGGTACCACCGAATGACGTGCTAAAAAACAAAGAAATTTGTATAAAAAACGAAAACTAAAAAACAAATTTTTGTCACCGGATGACGTAATTACAACTGCGTATTTCTTATGAAATACATTCGCATGATTGTTAAACTTGCTAAAACATTATTTTGGATTGTTTTGCTGAAATTTCAATTTAAATATTTCAATTTTTATATTACCGCCATCTGATTTCAAACACGGAAACTACACGTCCATTTTGTTTTTTTAAATATATTTAATTAGTCGAGTTTATAAGTAGGTGGCACTAATGGCTTATTATAAAAAAAATTCGAACAAAGGGTATGACGTCATGACATAAAGATGTGTTTGTAAATAAAGGGTTTTTTATTTGAAAGTTCAAATTTTAACCTGACGGCTTGTATATCTAGGAACGCTTTGGATGAATAATGTTTCTAAGCTTGGAACTCTCATTGATGATGTGAATTCAGAAATACTAACGTTAGATCAAACGATTGGTGGTGAGGGTTTTGTAATTTTGGTGTTGCCGAATATTTCAACTAAACATTTCATTTAATTTTCCAATTACAAAAGATAAATATTTACTTTATTTTGTACCCAAAAACGAATTTTTGCACGTATCGATTATTTTACCATATACTTTGTGTCTTGTTTTACACGATTTTTTTTTTTACACGACCACTTCTGGAACGCTAAACTTAATAAAACTATATTATGTACCTTTATGTACTCTTGCAATACAAATATGATCACTTCGCAAATTTCAATAATAGCTTGGCTTATAGAAACAGGTGACATCACAGCTAAAAACTTTAAATCTTCAAAATTCCTTCCCGTAGCTAAATAACGTAAAGTTACTGCTAATCTTTCAGTCACGGATAAACTCTTCCTCATGTTCGTGTCCTGCCTTATGAGAAATAGTTCAACCATTCGCAGCAGTTTATTAAATGTTCCCTTATTCATTCTGAAATAATTTTTAAAATCATCTGCTTCTTTGGCACAAATTTCTTTAGAAGGATGACATGTGAATATTTTTCTCGTTTTTCAAGCCAGTCCTTCATCCATCGATTACGTTTAATAGTTTTGTTTTGTGGATAATGCCAAAATTATAGCAACGCACGCTTTCTTTTTTAATATCCATTTCGAGTTGTGAGCTAAACGGTAATGATGCAATTAATGTCATTTATAAGATTTTAAAAATACTGTCATTACAAGTAATGACAGTAATATTGACCGTGTAATGGCCGCTTAACAGTTCAGTTTTTGAATTTTTTTTGCGTGCTAATAAAACAAGTGAACAAGAAAGAGAGAATTCTCACTGGTTTAGGCTGTGGTTCCAGTGTATGCGTGTTCTGACGAACTTTTGTTCTGACGAATTCGTCAGAACAATCAAATACTCAAAACCTAATGAGTGCGTTTACAGTACATACGACCAGTTTATCAAAATTTGAACGAATACGCACGAACAATTTTCTGTTTCAAATTTATTTGATTTTTGTTACGAATTAGTGCGAACACCGTACACATCGTCATTCAATTTTTCCAAAATTGCTGAAGATATGGACTCCAATCATAAGTACATATATTTATTTGTTAAAATTTAAATTTAAATAAAATTTTACAATATTCATACTAGGGCGGATTAAATTTTTAAGTGGTCTGGAGACTCCATTTTTCTGAAAATTCATTTAGTTTTAAGCTAAAAAGTCCACAACACGATATCGCTACGATGAATTTCGAGCCTGCATAATTTCATTTGAAGATTTTTCTTTATATAGAGTGAGTTTTTAAAAAAATGCCAGGCGTACGGTGCTAGATAGGAGAAAATTACTTATAATGAAATTTGTTAAGTGACCTTCAATTCAACCTTGACTATGTCCTTCAAGGTTATTTGAAGGTTAAATTGAATTTGTTAAATATAAATCCCTATTTTTGACCCCAGATTCATAAAAAACGCAAAATTTTACGTTCAGATAGGCATTTTAGTTTCTTCCTTTGGATGACTTTCTGGTGTTAGTTCAAGAACAAATTACTAAATAATTAGAAATGATCTGCAAATAATGAAATGGGGAATATACTAACGCAATATTAACTTGGTACCTTTGGTCATGGTGCCAACAAATTTAAATTAAGTCATTCCCCATTAAAATTCATTATTTGCTGATTATGTCATATTATTTAGTAGTTTGTCCTTGAGCTAACATCTGAAAGTCATTCAAAATAGAATAAACTTCCTGTCTGAACGTAAAATTTTGTGCCCTTTCCGAATCAGAGGTCCAAAAATAAGGCTTTTCATTTAAATCAATTAATTTGACCATCAAATGACCTTGAAGGTCGTTGTCAAGGTCGCATTAAAGGTCACCATCTGATGTCCCCTCGACCCTTAACCAATTTCATTATAAGTAATTTTCTATTATCCAGCACAGTTCTCGAGATAAAAGCCTGGCATTTTAAAAAACTCACTCAATATCTTCATATAAAAAAAAATCTTCAAATGAAATTATGCAGGCTCGAAATTCATTGTAGCCATATGGTGTAGTGGACATTTTTGCTCCAAATACAATAAATTTACAGAAAAGTGGTCTCCAGACTAAAAATTTTTTTTTCATACAATTTAATCCGCTCTAAACATACATTACATTATTAATTATTATTAAAAATTGGTTGGAACCATCAGAGGTTCCGCACTCAATGCCACGATGGGCCCATGGTGCATAAATACATACATACATTACATACATTAACATAATTAAATTGTTTGATTAAATGTACTTTGCGGATTATTGAGAATATGTGTTTGTTCATAACTATGTTATTGGCAGATTTTCATTATTTAAATATTAAATACATATATTAAATGTTTTTGCAGAAAATATTCCGCCGTCGCTTTGCTTGCCGTAAGCCCCAACATAAATTTATAATTGGCATCTGCAATACCTTTGCAAAACAATCGAAAAATATTGCTTGTAATTATAATACAGCGATCCTGTATTGTGAGGACATTTTATTCGAATGTATTTCCCATCAATATATCCAAGACAATTAGGAAAATTCCATTTTCTGAAATAATCATTAGCTACATTTTTCGGAAACGTATCGATATCTTAATTCTGAAAATATTACTTTTAT